>VTON01000053.1:1200000-1800000 GCA_009617725.1 Hydropsyche tenuis
ACGAACGAAAGATATTTCCAATATACCAATATCCAGACTTTCACACTAACATATATAATTAGGCGAAACTTCGCGCGGAAGAAAAGGAAAATTTTCACCCAAGATCAATGAAAAGGAGCCGAATTATTTATCAAAGCGTAAAAAAGATCCTATTTTGGTTCGGGCAGGAGGAGAAAATTGATTTTCTCTATCACATTCAGACCCGATGTGAATTTTTCACGCGAATATAATCCTGGATGATTGACGCGCGACTCTCGCCAAAATTATTGTATTTTATTATAAATATCTGCGGAAAAATTCCCGGAAAATTCAATAGCACCACAAAGGAACATAATAATATTATAATATTTCATTTGCGACACAGAATTTCTCTTTATGCGTCCACTCCGAGTTACGGTCGACGCGCATCGCATAAATCTGACCACAACTATTTTGCTCACGTTTTTCCAGCTACTATATTTTATTCTTGGACTCTACTATTCTAGTTTTTTTAGTTCGAGCGTAATTTTTAGATGTAAGGTTATAAATCGCTCCGTTTTGAGTTATCGCTCGTCATGTCGCTATATTTTTTAAGTGAAAATCTCGACGATAACTATACAAGTACACTCAATCCTCTTTTATATGGGGGATACGTTGCAGAAACTATCGTGTAAAAAAATAAAACATATAAAAATTAGAGATATGTTCCATAAGTATGTGGAACTTCCATCCAAATATACTTTATAAAAAAATGTGTGACATGGAAAAATTTCACCATGTGAAAATTGTCGAAAAATACCGATTTTTTTTAAATTATATACTGGACTGTACGGAATCTTATGATTGTGGTATATTAATACATTTTAATTTATTTTATACCATGTTAAAGTGAAAAAATAATCGGTTCTTCTTTTTTGAACCGTGTTATTTCGGAACTATGTAAATAGAGTATTAGGCGTACATGTTATAATTATTATTACAAAAAATTGAATAATCAAATAATACATTCGTAATGTTGATTTTTATCAAACGTATAAATTAGTACTCAGAAAAAAACATGAGTAAACTAAAACGCGACGTTCAATCTCGATCGAACGTTATCTAGAAATAAAATCGGTCTAAATACGATTTCGAAAAGCGTGCGCTTGAAACTCAATATTTTTTATAATACAGAATTGAGTGTTTTCGATTTACTGCGATTTTTTTAATTCAAAAATCAACTCACCATGGAGGCATCCCGCCAATGAAAACATCCGAATTCGATTGGAATTTTCCGAAATCGAATTCTTTTCCGCGGGATGTTTTCGACAGCGCCGTACCATCGACGCTAAGTGTTGTGTGCTCATCTCTTCGGGACACCTGAAAATAAACATGAAAAAAACATTTAATATAAAACATATAAACGTTTCAGCCATCCCAAAATCCATTTACATACACGAAAAAATAAACGGGCGCGATTAATTCGACGCAAAAACATCCGCATTTGCGAAATTTTTGATCAATTTCCCTCACAAAAAAAATGTTAGAATTGAGACGCGTTCGGGAAAATTGGTAAATTCGTCGACAGACACTCGACCTTCGTCTTTGTTAAACAAGGATCGTATCGATATTACTACTCGGAAAAATTTCCACAAAACACGTAGCCGACCTTGTTTTCGTATTTCCCGCCTTTGTTATTCAAATAGGCTGCGTTTTCGTCGGAATTAAAAAGAGCGCCGTAATCCGAGCGGATCACTATCTTTTGTATGAAGACAAAAGGTGATAATTTATTTAATTGCGATAAGAACAACCCCGGTCATTATGCGAATGCACCTAAACGCGGGACTTGAAATATTTCCCCGGGAAAATAAAGCGGGGTCATCAATTCGCCGACTTATTTAGTCTTTTTAAGGACTTTTTAATTTTTTTTTTGCGCCGGTTGAGTCTTTTCAAAACTTTATCGTTGTACACGGAAAAAATAAAATGAATAAAGTGTAAACTGAAAACGTGGCTTTTATCCGCGGATTTATTGTTAGCGTTTGTTTGTACGTATAAGCCTTTGTTTTGCGAACTCGTTGCACACGAAATTAACGCATAAAACAAGAACATTGGTATTATCTATGTCACGTTCATGAATAAATTTAATAATAATGGATTTTCGTACTTTGTTTTTTTTTTTAAACTTTTACACTACAAATTAAACCTTGTAAAAATCAAATCAACCTTTTGAACTTCGAATTTAAACTTTTGAACTTATAATTCAACCTTTTACAAATCAATTTCAATATTATTAAATACATTTTCTTAATTTTTTCAATTTTTTTAAAGATCATATGAAAAATATTAAAATAAAGTTGGGCACATATTCATAGTACTTATTTTTAGATTTATTTATAAAAAAAATGAAATTAATTACGTATGTGTCATAGTCTATATATATTTCAGTCCATGTATATTTAAGTTCATGTATATTTTAGTCCATGTATATTTCAATATATGTATGTTTCAGTCCATGTATATTTTAGTCTATGTATAATATATTGTTAGGTTTTTTTCAACAGTTTCATTTATTTTGATCGAAGTTTTAGGTTGAATTATGTTAGATTGGATTGGGTCAAATATATTATACATGGACTGCGACATTTGTAATTTTTTTTAATAAGAATATCAAAGTTAAATTGAATATTAGATAATTTATCATTGATTACTATGTTAACAATCTAAATAGTACTCACTAATGATTGAATTTGACTTTTAAAACGATTCAATTTGAAGTTTAAAAAAATTTAATTTAATTTGTATTAAATTGAATTAGGAGTGTTAAAAGAATAATCATTTAAATACCTACGTAAAATTCAAAAAACCATTTATTAAATTATTCAATAAAAAAACCCATTGAAACGACCAAATCGAAAATTCAATAGAAAATTTTCCAATATTGAACTTCACAAAAATTCATTGTCGTCTCAACCGAACGGAAAGTGTACCGAAAATTACAATTTTATTATAAAAAAAACATTCATTCAATAAAAACGATGGCAATCGTCTAAGAGTCCCCGTCATAACGAAACCGAAATAAGAAAACGGGACCGTTTGTTTTTCGCAGATAAGGAGCGAATTTCGCGTTTCCGAAACGACCGCGCAATAACAAAAACGAAAATTTCCCGCCAAAAGTGCTCCCCTTTTCCAAATAAAATTCTTCCTATTTCAAACGAACCGTGCCATCGGATGGACTCGTTAAGCGAACGTATGAATGGATTAAAACGTCGCAACTTTAAATTACATTCCGCAGAACGTCGCAAGGAATGTGTAATTTAGAGAGGGAACACACCCATTCAGATGTCCAAATTTGCGTCTTTTGTCGTCAAGTTCAATATGTTACGTTGTATAATTCATTTTGTCTTTATGGCGGGGTTTAATATGGTTTTATGGCTTGGAAATTTATTTAAGACGGTTTATTTGGATGGTGTTCGAATAGTATTCGAATGATGTTTACGTGTATAATAATGAGACATAATTTACAGATCGTATTTGAAGTGTATTTGAAATGTATTTGAGTAAATTAAATAATATATAAAGCATAGTTAATTCATTATAATATATAAAAAGTATCCAACTGAATCGAAAAGTTTTGAAAAGTCACGATTTGTCATTTTCATTTTCAATTTTTATTTTATTTTTATTTTTTTACAGATTATAGAGAAATCCTATGAAATTGAAAGGGTTAATAATATCCAATAAAAAATAAAACTGATTGGGTTTTTTTCGAGGTACTGAAAATGCTATGAAATTACATCAGCATTAATCCACGAAAATATACTATTTAGTGATGTATTTTCTCTGACTTTCAATGATTGATCTTTCACAGAAATATAAAGACCCAACAAGTATTGATTATTTCTGGACATTATATATATCCAATTTAATTCCCAAAAGATGCTCTATAGCCTCTAATAAAACAAATAAAAATGAATGAAAATGAACGAGTTATGATTTTCTTCAAATCCTTCAGTCTTTCAATGGCCACCTATATAAAAATTATAATTTTGAGTCAAAGAGGATCGTCTTTGAAGTGTATTTAAATTATATTCGAATAAAGTTTATGTATAGATATAGTGTATTATATGTATATGTTGTAGTATGAACATGATTCGCTACAACATATGTATATAGAAATTAGAATATTGAATCACAATTTGAGGACCGTATTTGACGTCTATTCGAATTGTATTCAAATAAATTTTACATAGTTAATATAATAACGAGAATATAAAGTCACAATTTGAAAAAAAAAATCCATCAATTCAAGTATATACAATCAAATTAGCAAATGGAAATCTTCGAATCTCCGATAATCGTATCGAATTTTTACCAAATTAACACAGACCGTTTTTTCTCTTAATAAGGAGCGATTTCACGCGACATTTCTCCCAATTAAATTTTTCCATACACGCGTATGGACTTCGTGGCATTCGACCCATATCGATTCGTGCAAATTATAACACACGAATGATTTATTTATTCGGAACGGAAGCACTTTTTAGGTCAGCGAGGGCGACCGAAATCAAACCGTAAAAGCAATCGGAATTACCATCGCTTGTGAACCTGAAACATTACGTTTCTCCGTTTTTGTTAAGCCGTGAAAAATCTGATTTTAAGTATAAATATTTTTAAATATAACGATTTTTTTTGTAAAAAAAATGTCATTGAATAGATCGAATCTGTACTGTAATCGAGGTGATTACAGTAGAAGTAGAACCTCGATTATCTGAACTAAATGGGAATTGAGATGGTACGGGTAGAGAAAAATTCAGATAGTCGAAACCAAAAAAATGTATTGAATAAAAATTATGAATTTTTTTATAAATCAAATTAAATTATTTATAGAAATTTTTGATTTGCATAATTATGCACACAACTTTTGATTATTTTTTAAACGTGTTTACAGTCTATTTATTTTCACTATCTTTGATTATTTGATATTGGAAAAATTTATGAATAAAATATAAAATCATCATGTTAGTTTATTCATTATTTCCTAAGATAATAATTAATAAAGTCATAATTTTTATCGCCATCTGTGAGAATTTTTTTTAATCATAGAAATCGTTTTATTTTTTATAAAACAAATATTTTTGAAAAAAATATATTACTATCACTTTATAAGCTGTAAAGATTATTTTTAAAATAAAATCCCTGTCAAGTTTTAGTTTGATCGTCCTCATAGTTGAGTCAGTATAATTTTGTTACATACTCGTAAATGTTTGGACGCGAGTTATATAAAAAAATCGCAATATTTACTATTTAAAAAAATTAAATATCTTTTTGATCAATTCGGATAGTAAAAGTTCTACTGTATATAACAAAAATAATACAAAAAGTGCAAAATCTCAAAACATCTCAAGCAGAGTGCATATTAATTCGGACAGAGGTCGAAAACACTGTCCGATTTGCATAATTGTACCGCAGCCTCCACAGAAGTCTTCGGCCTCTACTCGAATTTATTATATGCAAATAGATGTGGCGGGAAAATCTCGCTTTTCCCGAAAGTCGTTACGGAAAACCCGCTCCGGCCCTGCGCGAAGTGTACGTGCTAATTTCGCGGGGAAAGGAAACGCCCCGCACTTTCGATTCGCGAAATTTACTATCGCGAAATTGTGTGTTATTTTATTGTGGTTTATATGCGATCGTGAATGTTTCGGATTTGATTTATATTAGGTGGGTTTTAGTTCGGGTCCCGAAGGGCGTTAAATTTATATGATGCCCCATAAGGGATGTGTCTAATCGGTAATTTTCAATTAAAGCCGTACGCGAGCCACATATTAATCGACTCAATTTTACTGAAATATCATTTTTTAGTATGTGTAAGTTTTTTTTTGGGCAAGTGAAATAGATTTTCTCCACGTTAATAGCGAAGAATCACGCAAATGTGTACGATATAAAGTATTGAAATAATATTTTGTTCGGGGATTTAATTTTATTATTTCATATTGAGTATTTTATTGTTGGCTTGCACACATTACGCTTTTGTATGAAAAGCAAGGCTTTTCATGTTTCATTTCTTAGGGAGCTTTCAGGTATCTAAATATTTGTATATAATTTGAAATGTTTGCGATGGAACGTATTAGAAATTTATTTTTTCGCCATAAAAGTTTATCGATTTTATATTATATTTATCCTTGGAATATTATACAGCTTTTACATTCCGAATTTAACTTCATACAGATCAAATCCAATGTTTTATATTTTAAATTAAGCTTTTTACAAATTAAATTCAATCATCGCCAATTTATTTATTTTTTTATGATTTCATGAAAAATATTTAAAAAAAGTTAGTTACATATCCATGGTACCTATTTTTAGATTGATTTAATGAAAAATTTATTTAATTATGTATGTAAAAAATCACCAACTGAGATTATCACAGTCAAATTTAAGAATAAATTATATTTCATTGATTAGTATGACGACAGTACTTCAGACATATGGACAATACTTTTCGTTGATTGAATATGATTTGCAAAACTTTTATTTTGAAGTTTGAAAAAGTATATTTGAAGTTGAAAAGATTGAACTTGATTTGTATAAAGTTGAAAATGTAAAAGCTGTATAAGTTGATTAATATAATGAAACAGTGTATTTGAAGCACTCGATGTAATCAAATTATTTATTATTAAACAATTTTATATTAATTTTTTTCAAATGAAAACTATATCAAAAGCAATACAAAACTATCCAAATCTCTTTTATAGACATACACAATTTTTCACTATTATTTTTTGTGCCTTAAAGCTAAACAAAGCTCGCGTGTCGAAACGGCCGGTCGATCAATAGATTCTGCGTAAGAACGCCCCAGCGATTCGAAGCGTACGAAAAGGAAAAAAGCACACACATACCCCTATATACGTATGTATATATACGAAAAGAGGAAAAAATAGAAGCTTTCCACGGGGCTCCCTCACCATCGACACATGCACCATATAATGTAGAGGGCATCGAACGTATAGGAATAACCGAGATGTTAAGGAAAAGTCGCTGACTCATATCAGAGGGCATATTAGGTTTAATGAGCTTTCTTTTAGATGCACAGTTATATTTGTCTGTGAAAGGAGTGTGTGTGTGTGGGTGTGTGTGTATTTTAAGGTTGTTTTTCTTTTTTCGTGATGAGAAGAACACTTTCGGCTTTAGTCGTCGGCTTGTTATTTGTGTTTCGAAAAGGCCCTTTTCGTAGTGGCTGTGCGATCTTGTAGTTTCCGTCCCTTTGCTTGTAAAGGGCGTCTAAATAAGTATAAGGTTGTATAGTAGGCTCTATAGAAGGGCAAAAATGTGTTTTAAATTGCGAAAGTTAATGCCGGCCCGAATGCGAAAAATCGTATTTTATACGTTCAAGTTTTTTTAATAAAAATTTGAAGAGAATTAAACATTCAATGTATTTCGAAGTAAAATTTTTAAATTATTATTTGATTTTAATTTAAAAAATGAAAGAATTCCAAATTAAACTTATTCGTTTCAATCAGTAAATTAAATTTATATAACTTTCAAAAAACTTTTGATAAAATAATTAGAATTTTTTGTCATCAATTTTATTAAAGATAAAGAAAATATTATATTATCAATTAAAAAATAGAAATAATTTTTGGTAAAATGCCTTTAATCTATATTGATTAAAAGCCACAAAACTAAACTAAAAATTTATCAAAAAATCAAATAAATATTTAAAGTATTATATAATCCTTTGATTTAAATTGAATAGTTAATTCGAGAAGAAAAAAAACATAGTAAGAAACTTCGATAGATATAATAATAATTAAAATATTTCACATGAAATTCAAAACGTACTTTTGATCGATAATATAATAATCAAATTAACATATATTGACACAAATTTGTCCTCCCACGTGTATTAATATTCAAACAGATTGAGAGATAACCTTAATAGACAAAAGCGAGTCTTTGATCAAACATTAATTATTTCGAATATTTAGTTCGATCAAACGCAACTATGTAGGCACAATTTCAATAAAAACATCAATCGATCCCTCACATTACACAGCCTTAATAATATCCAATCAAAACCCGTTACCTTATCATTAAACGGGTTCGATTAATCGCGAAAATATCGAACGCTCGAATAAACCTCGCATCAAATTAACCGTATGCATTCTTCCGACGATAATTAACCGAGATACGGGAATTTCGTCCCGGTTTTCCCGGGAAAAGCGGTCGGCGGTTTTCCGCGGAAAGTTTTCCCATCCTCGGTCCGAAGGGAGGTTCTACGGGATTATTATTGCTATATCGTATTATCGGCGGGGAAATGAAGGAAATTTCGATTATTTACCGCCGAATAGAAACGTCTGACGATTCAGTTGAGGTTTTCTTTGTGTGATTGTTGGGAGACGTTTAATTAAAGTACTTGTTTAGTCGTGTATTGTTGAGGTAATCGGAATTTTAAATTAATTCCCGAACTGCGATTTATTTATTTTGTTAGCACGTTATCTATGTCGCAATAGATGACTCATACATTTTCTAGTTAATGTGTTCATTTTTACTCCCATGTATGTTTTCTCTGTTCGATTTAGACAATGTATTCATTTGCAAGAGAATGCGCATATTAACGGGCTTGATGCTTTGGCTGTAACATAACATGTTATATATTATATTATACTTGTTAAAAATAATGAAAATGTCTTGATCTTTTTTCCAATTATGAATTTACAAGGGATTAGATTTTTTATAATAGTATTTTAATATTTTATATATTTAGAAAACATTTTTTATTCAAAAAAGTCATATGAAGTTAAATTAAATAAATACTTATTATGAAAAAAAATAAGAACAATATTTATGTTTCAAAGAATTTTGAATACTTATTGTTTTCTTAAACTGAGCTTTTGTGAATTTCTCTTGAAAATTATTAGGTATTATCTTTTTGAAAAAACAAAATCTGATCCATCTGAATACGTCCAATTACAATTTAATGAAAATTATATGCTGCTAGTTATATTCTATTGAAAACCGATGCGTAAGATAAGAAAATACTTAATGAACATAGTTACAAAAAAAAAATACTAAACTCGATAAAAAAAATATCACAAAAACATCCAAATATAAAAAAAATCGAATACAATCAACCATCTACATTTAAATCTTCATTTCTTCCAAACAACCCTCACAAAAAAAATCCAATTGGCAAATACGAAACAATCTCACTTCCCCCCGCCAATTAAACTAAAAAACAAACATCTCCATAATTAGCGCGGAACCCCGCATTATTTCCACCGACGAAACTTTATTTTTTCCCCTTTATCTTATACGAAACGGCGTGTCGGATAATCCAAAGTTTTATTTGAATATGGTATGTAATCGCGGGCCAAAGGGGAGTGAAACTTGCGTCGCTTGTGCGCGGGCCAAAGTGCGTCAGGTCACGCGATTGTAGTGTCGAAGAACCCACAATTGTCTAGGCACCAGGGGAGGCTCGTGGTGGGTTTATTTGGGGGTTTTGCATGTTGGTGAAGTATAAAAATTGGTAAATTGAATGTGTGATGAAAAATGATTGGATTTGTAGGTGAAAATCTGTTGTGAAAGTGAGGATTGGGGTAAGATTTCGTTTTAAGTGTGTGAGGGAGTGTATGTGTATCGATCGCTTGATAATTGTATGTTATGTTTAGTTATGGAAATGCTCGAATTCGAGAATTAAGCAAAAAAATGCCGAACTGTTGAAAATAGGTGTTGGAAGATTGTAAATTGAAGATTGAAAGATTGTCTATTGAAAGATTGTAAAAAATTGCGGTTCTCTGTTGATGAATATGTTGCGCAACATTTAAATAATCGCTTTTTTAAAAAATCTTGAAATTTTATGTCATCTGTTGGTGTGTTCTCCTCTTTTGTTGTTATTAAAAAAAATATATATGTCTGACATCATTTTTCGAATATGACAGTTGATGTGTCTTACAATATACTTATGAAAGGTTAAGAAAAACGTGCATCGCTGATACCAGAATGTCGTAATGTGTTTAAAAATTGTGTTAACGATCACAGACGCAAAACTCAGCTTTGAAAATCATAAAAGAGCTCATTTTAGAAGATGAGAGTCAGGAAGTTTCCAGTTGAGAAAATCATTGTATTACGGATGTCAAATGTTGTTTAAATTTCATAAAAAACGCAAGATTTTTTAGGATTTTTTTATGGAAAATGCGATTACGCAAAGGTTGAAAATTATTTCTTTTGATATCATATAAAAAATGTATTATATACCCATGTATATTAGTATAAATCAAAAATAAAAAGAATTTCAAAACTCCCCCTTTTCCCTGTAATTATTGCATTTGACAAAAAGAAGAGCCATAAAAAAACAATAAAAATCCGGTACTATAATTTAAAAATAAAATTTGCGATAAAAATTTCAATCCATTTCAATTACAAAACATATTAAGATCGATTTCATCAAACTTTTATTAAAGGTCCCTGCAACTTTTAAGCAATTTTTACAAACGAACCGCCACTGGCAGGTACCACAAATCGACAAAAAAAAAACTCACACGATACATAACACGTATAAATAATGACGGTGGATAAATAAAGTCATACGAAATGTGTTTTCGGGTAATTTCGTTTGCACGTACTTGGTGTTGAACGTGTGTTAGGAGTTGAAGCAAATTTCTACGGTTGTTGGAATTCGTGACGCGTTCCGTCTAAATTTGCGTCTCGAAAGTTTAAGTAACCAGATTTCGAAGGGTTTACTTATTCGGTTAGAAATTGGTGTAAGTCCGTTTAAGTCGATTGGAAAATATTGATGAATACCGATATGGTTGTTTTATATTTTATGGATTTGAAAATATGTATTTTTTTACGTATACGTTTGTGTAATTGCTTTGTCTATGGACGAAGTAAAAAATATTGCTTTTTCATGAAATTTTACATCTGGAAAAGCGCCATTTAGTTTTAAGCCCATCATTTAACGTTTTTTTTGTCAAATATGATAGTTGACGTATCTTACGACATACTTATGAAAGCATTAAATTTCTTTAGCACGTATGATAATAAGTAAAAAAAATGATAATTTTGGCATGTGTAAGAAAAAAGGTTTACTACCACTATCGTAAGACACCTCAACTATCATATTTGATAAAATACGTTAAACGATTCACTTATGCTAAATGGCACTTATGCAGCACCAAAAATTAAATTAAATTTCATAGACAAAGCAATATATTTTGCTTCGTCCATGAACGAAACAATTACACAAACGTATTATAACACATAGATTTCAAAATTATTATTTATATATTTCATTAATTTAAGCAAATTAAAACACGTGACATACACCTTATCAGAAATCTCAATTATTCTAATTGAATAATGGCCGTATCGTTCGGGATTTCTACGGCAATTACTAACAATTTGAAAGAAAGGGGCAACGGTATCACTCCCGTTGCACGCCACACCGAAATGCGTTCATTAATATTTATATTTTGGAAATAAGGGACACTGGGGTATCAAAATAAGGGTAGGTTCCGTAATTTTAACCCGAATTTTAACGGCGGGCACCTTGGCGGAAGGGCGCGTAGAAGCTAGTAGACATAAATCACGCGAAAGGTTAATCTCTGCCGAGACAACTTTTTGATACCCCATTATAAATTTCGTTATTAAATTATTCTAATTTTCTATTTGAAAAATGAATTATTCAAATTGTCCGTAAAGTATAATTTTTGATGTGAGTGTTGTTAAAAAAATTTTGGGGGTGGATAAATTCAGTTTTGTGAGAGAATCGTAGTATGATGTGAAAAAGTGGTGAAAGTTTTTCAAAATATTGTCAATTGATTATATTATGGAATTTATTATTAAATATTTATATAAATTCTAAAATATATTTATTGAAATTAGTATAAGATAATGCACCAGTTATTGACCGTGAACCTGTACTTGACCATTTCTCAGAAACATGTAAAAATTAAGGTTTTTTAAAAACGATAAACTTTTGGAAAGGGTGCGATAGATAAGCTGTTTATTATAAAACATCTTATCTATCGCATCCTTTTCAAAAGATGATATCTTTAAAAATATTAATTTTCTCGTTTTTCTGAGAAGTGATCGATCATTGGTGTCGTTACCTTATATTTGAAATTGGAATCTTAAAATTTACCATGACATGGTAAAATTTTTAAAAATGTTGTAATTGATTCAATTTCAAAATAACAATAAGATCTATTTGATTATCTTTGAAATAAACAAATTTGATTATGAATATGAATCTATCAATTTGTATCAATATGTATCAATCATCAAAAAATCAGTTTCGTAAAATTATTAATTGACATTTAAAAATGTGAAAAAAATGTATAATCTTTTCAATTGCGACAAAAAACATTGGTCTATCAATTAATATTAATAGATTACTGAAATTATTATGATGAAATTTTGAAATGGAAGAGTTTATAGTTTTTTATTTATTTTTACCACTCACTATGGTAAATGGTAAAAAGCAATAATGTAAAATAAAAAGTAAAATAGCATTAATACTTAAACGCTATTTCTTAGCAGTCTTTGTATTTAAAAAATTTTAAATTTTGCAGTAAGATGTATTTGCAATAAATATTTTTATAGTTGCTATGTAAAGGTTTGATCGTTGAATAAATAGTAGTTGTGGAAATTGTAAATATTTGATAACCCATAATTCAAATAAACTATTCGTTAAAATCACAAGAATTTTCAAAGTTTCGTAGTTGGTTTTAAGTCTTATTTATTTAGTCGAGTATTTTTGAATAATATTTGAAGTGTAAAAGTTCTGCGAAACTCTGCTGAAGTGTTTTTTATAAGTTTTGTTATAAATTTGAATTATTTGTTGAAAAATATTTTCTTTTCATAAAAAAGCAATATTCGTTTAATATAAATGCACATAATTGCCAAAAATATGATTTTATTCTCGTATAAAATATTAAAATGTAATAAAAACTTGAAAGATTTCTGAAGAAAATAAACTTTTTCACGTTATGACTGTGATAGAAAGACAACAAAAGCGAAAATATAAAAATGATTTCGTAAATTATTAAAGTCTAAATTGAATATACAAACATTTTTCGAACAAAAACTCGCTAGAAATTAAACAGAGAAAACACAAAGAAATAGAATACGAAAAATCCTACTGCCGAAAACAATAAAAGTAACATTAATACATACACACAACCAGTCTTTATATACAAACAAATAAAAGTTCCAAAACACAAAGTTTAGTACTTAAAACCATTCTAAACTGTCAAGAACTCGTGTAAAAATGAATTATATATATTTTTTACTTGGAATAAAAAATATTCACGCATTGGAAGTGAAACCTTAATATCAACAATCTTATTACTAGTTTATTATTTTTATCGTGAGTTCTAGTATTTGTAGTTAAGTAATGATAAGAAAAAGGTAGCTTTTAAAGAGATTGAAATTTGAGTACTTCCATCTTATTGTTAGAGTGGCACAAAAGTGGTCCATTCACACACATAAAAATCGCTGATTTGCAATAAAATTGTAAAACGCATTTACGCTATGTTAAAATTCTATAATAACGACTTTTAAAAGGGTATGAATTTAATTTTCAATTAAAATAATAGTATAATACTTATTCTTGATCCGAATGACCGAATGAATAAGATACGTTTAGTAAATGATTTTTTGACAGAAAAATGCGGCATTAAATAAACACGTTTAGCATAATATTTCTAATTTAGAAATGCAGCATTTATCCAATTCCCTAGGTTCAGTTTTTCAAAAAAGAAAGTTGAAATAAACGTCATAGAATTTCAAAATAGTGTACACGTACTTTACATTATGGATTGATTAAAATTCACGATTTAACAATTAGCGATTTGTGTATGTGTGTACCGACCACTTGCGCCACTCTAATTGTAAGATAAAAGTATCGAAAATTAAAAATCAATCGTTGATTTCGAATCATTGATCAATGATTTTGAGAAAACGGCAAATAAAAGAAACTACAAGGCATCCCAAAAAAATGTATACCCATTTTGAAAGATTATAACTCCGATATTTATTGAGATATGAGCCGTTCAGTGCACAGACTGATTAACTCCACTTTTTGAAAAATCTTGAATTTAAGTATTAAAGTACTTGGTATAGTCATAACTATTTATGTTTAAAATAACTTTCCTGAATAATGAAGATTAACATAAAAAAACGACAAAATTTTTTTGGCCATTGAATAATAAATAATTTATTTCAGGGCCATTGCTTAATTCCATACTCTAATGTAAATCATTGCAATAATGCAACTCAAATGCGCTAAACCTGTATTTATAAATTCTATAATATTTATTTGAATTTATATTATAAAGGTAATTTTAAAAACCAATAAACATTGTTTCATCGATTTTCTCAACATTTTGCTTTATGGAGTTAGTCATTGTGTGCACTGAACGGCTCATATGATAAATGTTGAAACTCAAAATTAAAGAGGGGAGATGTAGAATTTTTAAAATTATAATAATTTTTTAAATCGATAAACGTTCTAATCAGAAATTGACAAAAACTCAAACAACCCAAATCACAAAACATCACCTTTATTTAAAAAAAAAATCAAGCAAACCCAAAATAAATTCCCCAAAAACAAATTCTACATCAAAATCGACAACACTCAAACTCCACAATCCCAATTTCTTCCAAAACACAATTATCGACATTGGAAATCATAACGGTCTAGTAGCGCAGCGCTATTTCCGTAACCGGGCCATAAAGGGCCCCAGTCCGGACCCTCGTCGCCCTCGCAATTACCGATAAAGCGCCATCAAGTTCGGCCCCGTGTCTCGTCTCTTTGTCCTCCAAGTTTTTGCACCTCCCGATGGATAGATGGATAGTTGGCTCTTGTCAGAATCGCTAATTTCGGACGCGTTCGAAATTAGTTCGCAATTTGTCCTTCGGCGTTCTGCGCACTTTGTATGGATTATTCATGGGAGTTCTTCGGCGAATATTGGCCGTGATTATTATTAGATTGGAGGAAAGTAATAAAGTTCTCGGATAGTGTGCCGGTGATATTTTCAATTAGGGGTGCTGTGTGTTGGGCGAAATTGACGTGTGTAATGAGTGGGGGGTGAGGGGATCTATAAATGTTTTGAGTGAAGTTGTGTATTTTGTGTTATGTTTATATCGTGGGTGGATGGGGGAACGATTGAAAGGTTTATTCTTATGGGATTTAATGACGTTGAGTGGGAGAAGTTGGGTTAATGTATGGTTGGACGTTTGTTTGTCAATAGTACTAAAGTGTAATATAATATTAAACGAGGGATGGTTTCTTTGTCCTACTTTTTGTATAATAATATATTTTATTTTTATCACGCGATAAAGTAAAATGTTCAAATATTCAAAAGTATCAGGAATACTTATGTTTCTTGAATTCGTTAAGTCAATCGATAACTTAACAACAATAAAATAATTCAACATCTTATACTTTTTTTAATTATATTATATTTAAAAACGGTTTAGATTTACAATTAGACTATATACATATGTCACCAAATGAATTATACGTTTAATGTAACTTTTGCGGGTTTGCATTTTCTATGAAATACTTAAAAGTATTGCGTATTTTGTGAAATTTAAACAAAATTTGACATCTACAATATCAAAATTATTTTTTCAACTGGTGACTCCTCGACTTTCGTCTTCTAAAATGAGCCCTTTTATGGTTTACAAAGCAAAGCCTTATATCTATATCTATATCAATATTATTACAAGTATGAAAGTTTGTCTGTCTGTCTGAATCCATTTCGAATAAATTCATTTTGTTAATACAAATTTAAACTAGGCCTCCAATAATTCCCAAATTCCACCAAATATCATAAAAAATATTTCAGCAGTGACCCGCGTAATTTTCAAGCTCGAAACACACAGAATAAAATTATGCAAAAAATAAATTAATTGAAAAATATTACATTTTGAATTTACAAAAATTGAAATTTGTAAGTAGGCCCCGATGTTTGTATATTTCGGCTAAAGCAGCCGTGGGCAAACTGCGGCCCGCGGGCTACATGCGGCCCGCGGGCCGCATGCGAACAATTATCATATTACTAACAAAATACTTCTTAAAAAATAAATTTTAATATATAATTGATATATAATCGAATTTGATTACTTATAACTCTTTTGGAGTTCGTGGTTTTACTCAAATTACAAATTTGAAACTTCGCGCGATCAAATTTGGTCCTTCATCGAAAAATTTTGCCCAGGCCTGGGCTAAAGTGACCCCCGTACACCAAAATTTTGAACAAACCTGATTTAAATCAATCCTCCATATTACAAACATAGCTTAAAACTAAAAAAAACACACAAAAAAAACTCACCATAACTTTATGCCAATGACTATCATTGAGATCCCGTCCAACAGTGATAATCTGAGCACCTCCCCCGAGATTGTACCTCAACCTCAGCGCCCCCTCGACCAGCTTCAACTCGAAGAAGTCATACGTCCCTCCATCGTCGGTATACAGCAGCAGCCCATTGGGCTGGTCGGTCTTGAACTCCAGCTCGAGGCTGCCATTGGTGGCCGCGTTCCACTTCCTGAACTGGGAGTAGGAGTTCTGGCCGCCGTCGAGCACGAAGGCGCCGCAGCAGCAGGCCAGCAGCGCGACGGCCACGAGCCGGCGCCACATGTCGGCGGCTCGCGGAACTAACGTGTGTGTGTGTGCTGTCGGTGGTGTTGTTGATGATGATGATGATGGCGCGGGCGACCGTTGGCGACGGCCGGCGCGGGCATTGCACCGTTTAGGTGGTTGGGGGTTTGTGTTTGGTCATTGTTTTTTTTTTTTTTTTTTATGTGTTTTTTTTTGGTTTGAGTGATTTTTTTTGGTTGTTTCTAAGTCCACATTTCCTGTAACAAAAATAAAATTTTGGTTATTTTTCGTGTATTATCATTGATTATCCCTCACCGAAATACGACTTGGGCTAGCGCGGTGAGGTATAGCCTTGACTGCCGCATTTGTCTGGTAAGGCCTTGTCCTGCAGTGGATAACTAATAGGCTGCTAATGATGATCATTGATTGGTGGTATTTGGAGCCGGGTCCAATTTTTACATATGATGAAAGGCAACTAATTATTTGGCTAACTAAAATGATCAGTAAAAAATTGTTAAATGATCAGTTAGGTTAGGTTAGGTTTAGGTTAAGTTAAGTTAGGTTACTACTACGTGTGACTACATTGAGACTTGTTCCAACAAGTTCAAACAGGTTTCCTCGTGCACAAAACCGAATAACAACCATATACTTTGTTTTTACTGATCAAAATAGGATATTTTAACTGATCAATTAAATACAGGCCATGATGAAATAACGGACGCCATGAAAGACAAAAAATTTAAGATTTGTAAAACTGAAGGAGTACATGTTATATTATGTAGGATATTCTACAATGTAAGACCAAATTTTTGTTATTTTATATAATAATGTTCTTATATACGGTTAATGAAAGACTGAGAGGTTTGGAAAAGTCATGACTTGCTTATTCTTATTCTTATTTTTTTTATTTTTTTACATATAGGGCCGATGACGTGTGTTATTCTGAGGACTAAGCCATGTAGGGTTAACGGTCTCGCCTTGTCTGTTGAACTGGTGGTCATTGCGATCGCAAAGTGTTCCAAAAGACGCAGTCTGCTCAGACCCTAACTCATCTGCCTCACTGGTTATCATTGCAAAATGCTTAGTGGACAGCGACTGCAGGATCTAGTACATAGACATGCGTACCGTTAGCCTGAGAGCCTTCTCCGTTGGCATGGAACGGGATCTATTATGTTCCCTGTTCCTTGCCATATGACTTGGGCTAGTGCGGTTAGGTATAAGCTAACTTGTCACATTAGTTGATAAGACCTTGTCTTGTAGTGGATAACCAACAAGTTAATAAGTTGACAAGTGGATAACTAAAAAAATTAAAAATGAACAAGTTATGATTTCTCCAAACCCTTCAGTTTTTCAGTGGCCACTCAATATATTATAAAAAATAATATACATTATATTTAACACTCAAATATTCAAACTTAATTCGTATTACCATACTTTATATCATGCATAAACTATTAGTTAATATTTTGTGCTTTATGTATTGACTATAATTGAATTGCGTTACGATATAATAAGTTTCATGGTTTTTTTTATTTATACAATATAATTGAGGAAATATAATATAATCATAGTAAAGCTTTATCGAGCGGATCACCAATCATTGAATATAATTGGTTTTTGATTGGGTTAATAAATTGAATTAATTGCATGTAATATAATAGGTATTATTTTATCGTTTAGTTCCTTGACTTATTATCATTTTATCACCATGTAAGATGAAATACCCAAACTATTAATGGTATTGGAAAAACCTTGTACTTTGATGGACGTTTTATAAGATTGTTTTGTTGGTGATATTAAAAGGATTAAAAAATAATCACTAAATAATAATTCACAAAAATTGATAAATAAGAGCAATTCTTAACTGAAGATTGTTATGAAAAAAATGAAAACTAAACAATATTTTAAGAATGAAAAATAAAAACCACACACCTAAACTTTATGTAACTATATAATATAATAAATCGTAAGTAAACAACATAGAGATAAATTATTACTGCCTACATCCAAATTTTCAAAACAGAACAAATTTTCGAAACAACCGAAACGGATACGCGAAGTCTTATACATAAAACATATGCATACAAAACACACATCCTTCAACAAAACAATTTCACTACACATAAAAACAAATTAAATATATTATATTATAAAAAAAACTCATTCCAAATTTGCGAAATATTAGATTGCGCCCACGAAGCTCGCATCCCGAAAATATAATGCGGCAAGTAAATTTCAAGCACGCGTTTCTTCTTGACGGGCAGGGTCGAGAATTCCTGCGGGACCTATTAGAGCCTTTGCATACTCGAAAATATACGGAAAGTGTATCCAGGATGGACGTGTGCGATTTCCCAAAACTAGGGTCCAGCATAAGGACCGCAACAGTTCCTCTGACGATCAGAGGTTCCCGAATGGCTCCCAAACGATCCATCAATCTCGACCCAAAGCTTTTCACTCTCACTTTTCGTCGGCGAAAAATAATAAACCGAACAAATATATGTGTTAAGAGTCGTTTTCGAAATTGCTAAGTTTGTGTAAGACGCAAAACGGTTTTGCGTCGTGTGTGGACAATGTAATGGGATGGCGCTTTATTAATTTTTTTCAAAATGAAATTTATACTTTTTCATCGTTTTTCTTTCCACTTCAAACTTTTGCCTTGTATATGTTACGTAATGTTTGTGTGATCGCGTTTTCTATGAAAGACGAAATAAATCTTACGGTTTTTGAGAAATTTAACGACATCTGTTGGTATATTGTTGTTCTTTATCAGTGTAATAAAAAAATTTAATGTTTATTTTCATCTGAAAAATATGATAATTGACGTGTTTTACCATATACCTATGAAAGGTTGGGAAAAGACTTGTATTGCTGACACAAGAATATCGCAATGTATTATACATAGTTAAAAATGGTTTTGAGGACCACAGATATAGGGCTCTAGTTTGTAAATCATAAATGGGCTTATTTTAGAAGATGAGAGTCAGGAAGTCGTCATTGAAAAAACCATTTTGACACGATGTCAAATGTTACTCTAATGTTGTTTATATTTCATAAAATACTCAAGATTTTCTTTTTAGTTTTTTATAGTGAACGCAAATACTCAAACGTTGCATAAAATACATATATAACAATCGGAGCTTAAAACTAAAGAAATAATAGTTCTAAAATTGACACATCCAAGGCTATGGAAACGTAGATAATGAAAATAGAGGTGTCTAAATTTTGATGAAAAATATTAACCAAGCGCAATTCTATTAAATTGTACGCGTATGATGCAAAACTTTTTTACATTGTACGCAAACTAAGCAATTTCCCAATTTTAACACATGCATCTCAAATGGTAGATACAAAAATATTTCGTTCGAACTTTACACAGATTTCGATAATAAATACGCTTTTCGAAACCGCAGTGTAAATTGATGTTAGCCTCGTCGACGCGTACGTAATCGCATTAGTGCAATTAAAAAAAATTCGTATAAAATGCCAGTTTCCATTGTTTCCGGACCGAATCGGCTTTCATAATCGAATTTCGACCAACAAAAACAATAAAGCGGCAACATATTTTCATTGTTTTCCACAACCGGAAAACCACCGGAGGCGATTTGGAAAAACAATGTTACGGTCACGGGCCCGCGATTGATTCGCGAAATGATTGCGAATCGTTGTTTTTTTTTGGTAGTTTTGCAATATGCAAAACCTCAAAAACGTGAGCGGATGCAGCGCGTATTATGCAACTGTTTTTGGCCGCATTTGTTGGATTTTTTCCAGGAAAATCCCGATTTTTCCGTACGGGAGTGCTCTCGTTTCTGTTCAGCGAACCGTGGAAATAACTCTGGATGTGGCAACGTATGAATGATAACAATTCGAACGCGACTTGCCAAGTGATATTTTGGAAAATTCAATTATTATTGAAAAAATAATGTTATGAAATTTTCTTCGTGCGGTTTAATATTTCATCGTGCTGAAGAAGTGCGACATCCGAGTTGAGAATTTTCACATTTTCGCTCCAGCTTTAAGAGTTTTCGCTTCGAAATTTGTTAAATTTTCGCGGTGGTGAAGCTTTTCGTTTCAGTTATGGGAAACATTGCCGTATCTCTGTATATTTATGGATTTTATGGTCGTATCGGTATTCATGGTGGCTGTGGTTCAATAGCGTTTTACTTCTGGATTCTGATCCTCGATAACCATTACGATCACCATAAATATATATCACGGCATTTTCAGCTAAAATTTATGTTAGATGCAACACAAACGATCCAAGACTACAATGTATGCAACCTGTGATTTAACCAGATACGAAATTCTAAAGATATTTTTGAAATATCACAAGAATTTTTCATGAAATTCGTACTAGATAAAATATTATATAATATATGGGAAAAACTCGATACTGAGCTTAAATGTGAGTACAAGCATACTCGTAAGTGTATGTGTTGCGTTTCGTTTGTGAAATTGCTTAGTTTGCGTTTATGCAAAAAAATATTATACGTCGTATGTGAACGTTTTTTTTAACTAAAATTTGGACTTCTTCCTTTTCATTATCTTCATTTTATATCCCTTCCTTGACATGATCTTATAAATGTCAATGGTTAGGTTAGGAAGGTTTTTTTTTGTTTCAAGATCTAATTGTTATCTAAAAGGCAAAATTTTCTTTAAATACAAAGAAAGACAATGAAAAAGAAGTTCTAATTTTGAACAATGAAGGCGTTTTGTTTTGAAAAATATTCAGAAATATGCTACACCACTGCATATGACGCAAAACTGAATTGCGTTATATGCGAATTAAGTGATGCGTAAAAATACATAAACTAGAACGTATACATATAAAATATAATATTTGTATTTCACGTTCACTTACAAGATTGTTTCCAAGATATTCGCTCACTATAGAGTTTTGTCCTGATAAAAAAACATAATTAAAAAAAAATGAAGTCTTCAAATATAAACAACCCAATTAAACATTCACGAGCAGTAAAAATTCGAGACAATTGGGCAATAAAATCATTGAACGTCAACCACAATAAAACGCTTTAGAACCCCATAAATATTCAGCGCATTATATACATCAAATTAAAAAAAAACACATTCCGCGAAAACTCTGGAAATTTTACGTCGGAAAATCGGCGAGCTCGTTAATATGGCGGCGCGCGGAAAAGCTGGAAAACCGTTAACGGCTTTCCGAACGCTTTAATTGCAAACGCCGCAGCTCGTAAAAGCCTAACGGGGTATTTGAGACCCCACGAGGCCTTTTCGAAAAGAAGACTGTTTCGTATTGGATTTTCTGGGAAAAATTTTCCGTAGAAGCGCGTGTGTGGGTGGAAAAATCGGTGAGGAAAACTCGATGACGATTTATAACCGAGTGCGGGATTTGACCCGGATTTGTGGATGCTTATCCGTCACCCGATGGAAACGATCCGTTAAATTTCGGGAAAATCAATATTGGGAATTTTTTAGGGTTAATCGGTTTTTGCAGATGTTTTGTATGAGAAAAATTATTTGATGGATTTTTTGAGAAATTTTTTCGTATTAAAATAACTGAAAAATGATCGTAAGATGGTTTGATTTAATATTTACGCATAATATTCAAATGTGTTCTAAATATAAATCGAGATAAAAACTATTTTGAGAAAGGTAGATTCGCTTTATTAACTAAAAGGTTTTCATGACAGTTCAAATAATATATTTTCAATTTATTAAAAGCTTTGAACTCTTGGAAAAATGTCTCTCTCTCGAGCCAAAACCACAATTTATCTTATAAATATTTATAAACACTGTTATAAGCAATAAAATTAATTTTGAAATACTTCAATCTATTAATAAATTATTTGCTGAGTACGTGAATTTTTTTATTTTTTTCTCGAATTTTCGCATATTCAATAAATTATTAAAATTTTGATGTAATATTTAACTTCAGTCATTGTAAAATATTTATATGGTTAAGAATTCATAGTAAGCATGAATTTATAAAAAAAATTGTGTCATATTTACGAACACATCGTTAGTCCATAGATGCGATAGATACAACCGCATGTCCTAAATATCTATTGAAAAATCACTTATCTTAATTAAAAAAAAAACTATAATATATTTAATTTTTCAAACTTTTATTACATTTATACTCACCATTAAGTCTTACCATAAACTAAAATATCAAAAAAAAAATTAATCCATACAATTTTTCATACAAAATCTATATCAATACCCAAACAATTTCCTCAAATAAATCCACCATTCGAAAAATGCACCTCAGAAGAAACACGTCCCCCGGTCAAAGGGTTAAACAGGATGTTAAGTGACATATAGGGCTGTCCGTGTTCTTGGACCACTTAAGCGTAAACCCAAGATTGAGATAAGGTTGCGTTTTCCAGACGACGGAGCCGACGTACCCTCGTTGCCTCGCCATCCAGGATTTATTCGATTATCCTTCCACCCCGGCAGAAAAAACTTTCATTGTCGTTATCCTGGAAGAAGGCGTGGAAGCTCAGGCAATAAAAATAATTCGATAACGATGCGCATACGAGATGCGTGCGTATTTACGTCCCGATGCTTCCGCTTTGTCAGGCGGAGGATAAAAAAAAATTGTATCCTTTCAAAGGGAAATGCTCCAGATTTGTTTGTAGATTCGAACAAAAAATGTTTCCGTTTCGAGTGAATGTAGAATTTTGTAAAATTTTCGTTGAAAAGGATTTGTTCTGTAGTGGGATTTATGTTAATTTTTTTTACAATATAGATTTGTCGAATGTACTGATTTTTTATTACTAGTGGCTTGTACCCGGCGTTGTTCGGGATTCTGTAAAAAATGAATTGTGAACCGAATGTCGATAACCGATTGAAATTATTGTCACATTATATTATAATTTGTATGCAGGATGATAGAAAAAACTGAAATGGGAAACAATATTAAAAAAACTGAATGCTTCTATAGTTTTTCCGGATTTCGAAGCACATTCTTGCCAAATTTAGTAAAGATTTCTTTATCAGTTTAGGAGTTTATTAGATACATACATACATACATACATACGTACATACATACATACATACAAACACTGTTTAGGTTTTATATATATGTAGATATAAATCAGTGTTTCCTAAAATAGAGCCCAGTATACCCCATCAGAGCACAATTTGAATATTTTTGAAGAACAATGCTATGTATGGGGGTTATTAATTCAGTTATACTTATTATTGTGGATCATTTTGGTAAAATAACTAATTAATTTTTTTTCAGAATTTTTTAGATAACTTTAAAATTTTGATAAGGGGAGACATAGAGATTTTAGAGACGTTAAACTGAGGAAAGACATAAATAATTTTGGAAAACATTGATTTAAACTAAGCCATAATTGACTCGGTTCATAGAAGGATATTATTATGTATTACATTATTGACTCTAAATAATATTATTACATAAAATGTTTAAACTTTTGATACTATTTTGAAAGCTTTTGTTTCATTATATTTATATTTCGATATAAGATCCCACAACAACAAATAACTACATTTATACAAAATCTATTACGGACAATTTTCAATTTAACAGTAAAATCCTCTAACTAATTTCTCCGCTTTTACTATCAATTTATTATTATTCAGCACCGGAATCTAGACTTCTCCGAAACTCACACAACCACCACTAATAACATCTATTTATACAACCCAAAGGCGACAGATGAAATTTCACCAACAAGAAGAAAATACGCCCACGCTTCCACACCCACACCCACCGCACCATTTTTAGACCCACGCCATTTTAATTCAACAAGGCGTAAAAGCCTCTAGAGCCGTTTGCACGCGTCCGAGGCTTAATGGCACGAAAGATTTTCCACGATTTTCCACGATTTTCCATCCTCCGTCTCCTGGGGGGGAAACCGAAGGAGGGCCGTTAAACTCGTTAAGGCCCGGCCGTCGCTAATCAATGAATCAGATTAGAGGCCCGTTGAAAGCTACAAAACGACGACCCGTTCAACACTCCGGACGTGCTTTGACGACGAGGCCCTCAAAGGGTTTAGGGATGGGGGAAAAAGTGGAAGATGTTGGATCGGTGTTTTTGGATTATGCTTAGTTCGGTTGGAGTTGGGTGGTAGGGTGTTATAACTACACTGGTGTACCTATTGCAATTATTGTCACGATCAATGGCGCACCGGCCCCGTCTCCGCTTTCTTACAATTAGTACTGGATCTTTTTTCATCTTAATCAAGTTGTACGATGGTTTTAATGATGCAGATAGGCTGACCATACGTCCCGTTTTTCTCCGGGACAGTCCCGTTTTTGTCGTGTCTTGCGTTCGTCCTGTCGTTTTCGTAAAATTGTTTGATTTGTCCCGGTGGGCAAATGTATTTTATCGATAGTGTATTTTCTTAACGATATTAATCGAGGGAAATTTTTTTAACGTGTTAATTTTTTTTTGTATAAGGGGGGCATTTTTTTCTGAGCGTCCCGTTTCGGATCCTGGGAAATATAGTCACCCTATGCAGAAACTTTTCTGGATGCGTAACCAACATATTTACAAAATTTCATCGTGACCGGATAAGCAGTAAAGGTGTGCATAGGACGCATACATCCATACATCCATACATACACACATATATTCATTTTTATTTATATAGATGAAAAAATATTTAATATGTTCAAAATATACTTTCACCAACTCTATTAGGAATGTGTATTTAAAAATAAGATTTAAACAATCAGTGTATGTATTTGTATTCGTTCATTCATTCATTCATTCACTCATTCATTCACAAATAAAAGTTTTATATACATATATAATATTATACATATTATATTACATTTGCGAATGGAATATGTTAAATTATACTTCCTCTGGGAATATTCAAGCACTTTAACAAGTATATAACTGTGAAAGTCAAAATACTAGTAAGTTAAAAGCTTTTCTGATTAATTCTAACATTTATTTTAGTTTAATCATGAAAAATCAGAAAAAAAACTTGTAAATAATTTCATTTTGAGTATGAAAAACCGATAATAAAAATTTTGGATTCAGTATAATAAATGTTGAATTCATCACTTCACTGAGGTAAGTGTTAGGATTCATCGGTTGAATCCAAGATTTATCGATTCCTGAACTTTTATAGCAAAAAATATACATAAAAAACAACTTTTACTATTAATTTTATTTTTTATTATCATGATCTTATGTACTCATTAATTTTTATAATTGAACAAACTTCTCACAAGATCCTATCTTAAATACTTTATTACTGATAATTTTCAGTTTAAAAACCATTTTTCCATTTTATACATCCTAAAGTTGAAAAATCGTTTTTTTTTTAATGTTTAAAAATAAAACGGAATCGTTCTAAAACGATTTCGTTTTATCTCCGTGCAAAAAAAAACAATGAAGTCGTCTTCCAAATCGCGTGATCGGATCGCATGATCGTATTCTATTAAATTTATCTTATAATTCGGTTAACTTTACGTCCTTGAAAGTTGACGGTATCAAAATTAAGCTCGTTTTTAAGATTATATATAAATTTAAACTTGAACTTCGGAAGCGGCTCGAATAAGATAACCTCGCTAAGAAAAACACTACTTTCTATTAAGTCGAACGAACAGTATATGACCTCAAAATAGAAGAGCTTTTGTTTTAAATACGATTCAATGTTATTTTTGAATTTCGATAATATGATTGAAATTCAAATTTTCAAAATATGACTTGATATCGAGTGAAGTGTAGCAGTTGAAAAGATAATACACGTCTATTCAACATTCATGAATAGAACCTATGAAAAGTTCAATTTCATATCAAACTGATTTTTTTTTTTTCGTTTTCAGCATTTTTCATTTTGACAGTATTGTGAAGCTATTCAATAGTTTTATTATTTAAAAGAAGTTTGCATGTAGTACATACTTTAAAAATATGAATATATCATTATTATATAAAAAAAGTTCTTCCGATATGATATGTATAAGAAATATATAATATTATAGTTCTGGATTTTCAAATGATAAGTAGATTATAAAATTATTAAATAAGAAATATTAGGTTCTTAATATATCTAAATTATATTACTCATTCCTATGAATATTTTTGAAGTAAATCATCATATAAATTATTGAGAGTTCATCTATTCGTTAAATTCGTCAATTTACTGTCCACATAACTTATCACTTAACTTCTGAATCAATACATTCAATAAGACTGAATCAAACACTATCAATATAAACCATTTTATAATATTTAATTTTAAGCCTTGAAAATATAATCTATTTGAAATCTTGCGAATCCTGTTCTAGCTATACATACATGAAAAATACATATAACTTTTGAATAAATACATTCAACATGATTAAATAAAACATAACAAATTAAAACCTTTCTATCACTAAAAAATATTGATTTAAACCTTGAAAATCGAATCCATTCGAATCTGTGAGAATCCTGCCTTATCAAACATCACAAAAAATCATATAACTTCTAAATAAATACATTCAAGAAGATTAAATAAAAAATAATCAATATAAATCTTTTTATCATTAAACAATATCAATATCAATTGAAAATTGAATATTTACCTTGAAAATCGTATCTATTTAAACCCGTGTGAATCCCGCTTCAACTAAACATCACAGAAACTCATATAACTTCTAAATCAGTGCATACAATATGGCAAAATTTATTTGAACCTTTCTATCAGTACACAATATGAATTAAAACCATAAAAATCGAATCCGTATGAATCCCGCTCTAGCCATACAACACAAAAAACTCACAATTTTATTTGAACAAACGACTTATCGAATTGCACTCACTAAGCCGGAAGGCGTGCAATATTTAATCGTTCCCAGTTCAATGGCGCGCGATCGGAAAAACCGGCAATGACTTTCCTCTATATATAACAATTTTCCTTTATATATACATATATATAAAACGTATTACTTATGGACTTGTCCCCTTATCATTTGCGACTTCTCATTTCCAGTCGGCCGACCGATCGTTAATTTCTTCGGACGCGCTCCGATTTTATGGTTCGGATATGAAAAATGTGGTGTTCTGAAACAAAAATCCGAAAACCCGGAAAAATTTTACGGTTTTCCTTATCGCCGAAGGCGGAAGTGGAATTTAAGTTATTCGAATTTTTTACGGCGCGGTTTCGGGCTGTTGAATTTCGGTTAATTAATGGCGAGTGATTTATCGTGTGAATTATTGCTGATTATTCAATAGAAAATAGTGTTTGTGAATGATCTTCGTTTTTTTTTTTTTTTTTAATAAATACGAAAATGTGTTTTAATCAAAGTAAGGGGAAATCTTGTATTTTTTATCGAAGTTTATTCACAAGGGGCTTTGCGTACTTACGAGACATATTATTTTTGTTTCGCATACTTTATCGAATAACATCAAAAGAGGAGCAGAAAAAAATCTTCAGCAAGTGGATTACATTAAAACGGAAAATTCCTTCAGCGCTGAAAGAAAATAATGATTAACCGCTTTGATGTCGCACAACGAGAGCGTTCTCCCTTTTGCATTTTTATTTTATTACGTTTTGTATTATTTCGGGCTAAAAGGAAAGGATCACACATTCTGGGAATAATAAGCATTTAAGATGATTTTTCGAAGAATTTTTATATACAAACTAAATGTTTGATATAATAATATGAATTGATTTTATTATTATGAATGAGAGATTTATGTGTTTTTATATTGAACGCAATTTCGATTTAAATCAAAACATTATTTATATGAGTCATTTGAATACATGATTTTATTTCAAAATTTTTTATTGAAAAATGTATTCAAATTTATATGACGGTCGTTAATGGTAAAATGAATCGATATTTCATGAAAAATTTTATAACATGCAAAAAACTAATTCAATTTATACGAGCAACAGATTTATCATACAATATCTAAAAAGTCTTTATTTTTCAATTTAAATAATCCTTCTTTGACTTTAAATATTCTCATTTTTTATTATTTCATATTAATAAAACTGTGAAGATTTTTATGGTCATCTATTAAAAATATCTTATATTGATAAAAAAGAAATAATTTAAAAATTGGTTCAAAATAAAAAAGAAAATTTATTGTATTGTAATACGATTTGAAACATTAATATTATAGTTTGTTCATATCATATCGAGCGTTACCATAGCAACGGTTCCCTATGAGCGTTACTATAGCAACGATTTTCTATGAACGTTACCACAGACATACAGAAATCAACTTCTATCATATAAAAACTATAATATTTTTCAATTTTTATTACATATTTGATTCAAATGAAAATTTCCAACCTTCAATATAAATTTTTTTATTAAACCACATCAAATTACCTCTTTTTCCCATCCGATATCCCCCTACAAACATCCAATACACGTATCAAAAACAAGCAGACCGACACAAAACAGTCCCAGGACGAATCTTGCTTCATTTCAGGATTAATAAAGCGGGGGCGGGCAAACAACCCTTCTTTAAAACGAAGCCAACGCGACGCCAGATATTGCCAAAGTTAAGCTGGAAACTTCTCGTTTTAACAACTCAAACAGACGTATTTAACGAGCGCTCCGATGAACGAGGGCCTCGCACGCGCATAAGATTAAAATCGGATGTGGCCGTGGCTAGACGTCGTAGCCCACGGTCTCTAACATGTTAAGATGTGTTCACGTGAGCTTTGTATTGTGAAGAGCACGGGTTTGGATGGGTTGATGGTTGTGTATGGGATTGTGGGTGGGAATGTGGAGAGCCAACTTATAGGATTGTACTTGATTTTTATTTTTGAGACATTTGTTAATTGGGTTAGAGGTTGTTAACATGTTAAGATGTGTGTTAGCTTTGCGTTGTAAAGAGTATAGGTTTGGATGGGTTGATGGTTGTGGGTGGGATTGTGGAAGAACAACTTATGGGATTGTGCTTTTTTTTGAGATATTTGGCATTTGGGTTAGAGGTTTTTAACGTGTTATAGCTTTAGTGTGTAAGCTTTACGTTGTTATTTGAAAGGGTTGATGTTTGTGGATGGGATTGTGTCAGAAAAATTGATGTGATTGTACTTGATTCGATTGATTTTTTTTTGAGATATTTGTCAATTGAGTTAGAGGTTAGAGGTCGTTAATCTGTTCAAATGTATAAAGTTTGAATGGGTTGATGTTTGTGGTTGGAAATTTGAAATAATATGATGAGTTTTACTAAAAAAATTGATGTAAAACAATTATTTTTCATCGTAATACTATTAATAGAATAATTTTGTTTTATTATATTGTTGTTTTCTTTCAACTTTTGCACAATTTTTTTCAATTGTAATGTTTCTAGATATTTTAATGTCACAAGTTTCACTGTTATATTCAGCTTGTAAAAAGTATAAAGCAGGACAAGGTTTTTCTGATTTTATTAGAATTTTGAACCTTTTAAGGTATCGCGTGATAAGAAGGTAACTCAAAAATTGAATGTTAAAAATATTACTTGCTAAATAGTTTCAAACAAATAGTAAGCATTCAAAACGAATACCTTTGTATTAACTGTATTATAATACATATACCTTGACTTTGATCATTGATTCAAATCGACGTGTTTGATACGTCTTAATTTCAAAAAATTAATTCTATTAAAACGATAAAAAATTAAATTGCAAAAAAAAGGAAATTTTTTTGTTATATACATATTATACGATGTTTCTTTATATTATCCTTCGAAAAAAATAAAAATTATTCATTTTTTCTATGACTATCCATATCTACATAAACAAGAATGTTTGTCTGTATCCAAAATAAAATAAATCATACATATTCATACGAAAAATACAAGAATAAACTACATAATTTGAATATTTTCTGAATACTCATTTCTCAGTACACTTAACTGCTATACGAAAATATCCAGAAACAAACCAACAACATTCATACCCAGAAAAGATTCACGATAACTACGACCGTTCTATTTTCATCGATACAACAAAAAACCCCATCCAAACGAACCCCCAATCGATCACAAACACGAAATTCCAAAAGAGGAACCCTAAGTGGGAAAAAATTAGCAAAAAAAAAACAATCGAGCACATAATATTATTAGACGTAGAGGAATATGAACGGCTTAATTTTTCACCGCGGTAATAATATTTGTCATGGCAATGCACGCGAAGGTTGCTCACGCAGAGGTCACCCTTCGTGTCGGTGTATATTTATTTTTCATATATCCATTATTATTTTTTGTATACACACAGAAAAATGCAAACGTATCGTTAATCTGAACGAGCGGTTAAAAATAACCGGACGCGGTTAATCGATCGCCGTTACACGCGGAATAATCGCGGCGGCGTTTAATTAACCGCCGGGTTAAATAATGATCCGGTCGGTTTATTATATTTGTTATATTATAAGTGAGGGGGTTGTCATTCTTGTAGTTTTGCGAAGTTCGAGATTGAGAAGACTGAAGTCCTTTCGTGGCCGCAAACGGGTCAAGTTGCGGTAGATTATTCGAGTTTGGGCAAATAGGACGACTGTCGATCAATATTTGTGTTGGGTTTGATTTGGATTGTAATATATAGTTGATAACCTTGTTGGGTTTATTGGGAGGTGGAGTTGAGCGAGAATGGTGCGGTCAGTGTGTGGATTGCGTAGGACTGTTTGTTAGTTATGTCAAAAATGTTTGAAAGTTTATTTTGGATTGTTTTATGTAGTTTTTAGTTAATCTTAAGTTTGATACATCTATTGAGTGCCAAAGTTAAATGAGTAATGAAGCATTCAGTAAATTGATGTATATAAATTATGTAGTAAGAACTTTTAGAGAGCTATGAGATGAAAAAAGTGCCTGATGGTATAGTTTAGATGAAAATATAATAATAAATTATAAAATTTACTTAAAATAAAAGTTAATCAATAAGAAAAATGGTTATTAGATAAATAAGGTCTCGTACCATCAATTTACTATCAAAAAAGTATTTCGAAATACATTAACTTTTCAAAAAACGTATGAGATATAAAAAAGTTATAATTTTCAAATAATAGCAAAATCTCATCCTTAGGACCTAATACAAGTTTTGCATTCCAGTTTCAACCTTTTCCAAATCAAATTCAACCTTTTCCAAATCATTCAATCATTTACATATATGTAAATCAAATTCAACTTGTCAATTAAAAAAATGAATTGTAAATGATCGAGTTTGATTTGAAAAACGTTGAATAGAATGTTAAACGTGTAATATTAAAACCTTATATTACATTTAACACGACGATGATAAATTTTCCATAAAAATAAAACCGATAAATTTCCATCAACCACCAAAAAAAAGGTCATCGATATTTTCCGCATTTTCATTCAAATGAACAGACATGAAAAAAGATAGCACACTCACGTGTACCGTTTCATCAATTTACAAAAAAAGTGACATATCACTATCTACAGCCCCTCTATACACCAATACGAAAGCCTTTCGGGGCACGAAATTCGAGAACGCCACCCTTCCAGATGCACGCAGCCGAAGGAAAAAGCCCACCATTAGACACGGGAAGGGAAGTAGAAGGGAAGGAGAAGGGAAGAAGAAGGGAAGGCGGCAGAAATAACGACAAGAAACGAACCGTCAGCGTTAAAGCCTTCCTGGGTGGCGGAAAAACCGCCCACCGCCCCCTAAGGGCGTTTCGCGCAGCTTTCCGCGCTTTCCCGGGAGTTTTCCGCGCTTTTCCGTCCCCCGCTTCGGGAAAATTCGCTTTATTCCGTTTTATTCGCGTCCGGGAAAAATAAACAAGTGCATTTTCCTCCCGTGGAAAAACGATACTCATATTCGGCCGGGGTAACGACTGCGTTCGCCCTCGCGTGACACGAAATTTCATCAGTGTTATTGTTTTTATTGTTTTTGTTGTTTTTTGGTCTGAGGCTGTTTCTTTTGGGTAAACAGTATAAAATCTACATTTTATGTGTGGAGTCGATTGACCTTTAGTTTGGCGGCGCGGTCACTTTCGATACAAATGGCGCAAACTTTTATTAAAGGGTACGGAAAAATGTTGCGAAATGTGAAAAAAGTATAGTAGTTTTTTTTTTTTGGTAGGAAAATGATCTGAATATTCAGTTATGATTCATTTTTATATTATTATATAGTTTTTAAGTTCCAAATTCATCTTTTTACAAACCAAATTGAACCATCTGTAAATATTATTATGACCGATATTATAGTTATCAATGAAATATAATTTATTCATCAATTTGGCGTTAATAATTTCAGTTGGTGATTTTTACAAATTTTTAAATACATAATTAATTACTTTCTATAATAAAGCAATCTGAAAATAGATACCATAGATATGTACCAAATTATACTCTTATATTTTTTATGAAATTATAAAAAAAATTGGAATGTTTGAATTTGATTTGTGAAACGTTTAATTTGAAATTAAAAAAAATTAAATTTGGAGCATGAAAACTGCATAATATTTTCATATGAAAACGTTGACATAATTTTGCAGTAATAAGCAAAATAATTTAATTATAAATTCTAATTAATTAATAACCGAAAACATCAAACTCCCACTTTACAATTCCATATTATTTTTTAAACAAAACCAACAGCACGAATCCCGATCCCAAAACAAATACAAACATCGAAACAAAATTTAATTCATACACAAGCTACTGAAACGTGCCAATAAATAAATCTACATTCAAATGAACAAACACCGCAAAAACTGAAAAACATTTTTTTCAAACAAAATTTTCCACAAAAAAAGGTACGAGTACGTAAAAAAGAGACGTTTTGATAAATAGTGGTATGAAAAAAATCATAGTGAACGCTTTCTCGATAGAAATTTCTACAACGTCACCTTCCCGATGATTGATACACGCAAATGAACCGGAAGGGTTGTGCAAATATTTCTTGTGCCCTTCGAAGGGCGCCTTTATCGACTCGTATGTATGTTAGAGCATTATACAATTCGCATTATGTTTCCGCATTCGAATGAATCGATTTCAAAAGATGAAGAACGATAATTTCATGTTTTGAGTGAATGTTTCGCATGAAAAAAAATTGAGAGATTTGAACGTATTCTTGGGTTTTGTTTCTGATTGTTTCATTTATAATTATTTTCTGAATGTACAAAAAATTGATTAGTTTTGAAATGGATAAGGTTTATAGAATGGAATGTGTTTGATTGCAATCTTTTTATTTTTTATAAATTGGTCATTGATCATTCAGGAATGTAATTATAAGATTTTATATGAAAATTTTATCCAAAAAATTCGTGTAAGATATATTCATAGTTCTATCATGTTTTGAATTACATTATATTATATTTAAATTATAATTAATATAAGGATCTTCGAATCAAACTTTCGTAATTTACATTATATTTCTTAAGCATTATCATTGTTGTAGTATTTTTATATGAATTAAAATTATTAAGGAATTCAATTACAAGATTTCAGATAAAAATTTGATGTATAATGAAAAAAAATCATGTATTGATATCGTCGGAATTCTGATATTATCAAATTACATTATTATAAAATAATAGTAGCGTTTTTGAATAATTTAGGGATCTTAGAATCGAATTTTCGTCATTTACATTGTATAACTCAGTAATCATCATTATTGTTATATATATATGTGGCCTATATTAAGTCTACTTCAAGTCAAGGTGTTTTTTTTATATAATAAGAAATTTCGATATCGTTAGTTAATGTGACTTTGAAAGAATTAAATATAGAAAAACATCCATTTCAATATAGCCTCAGATTAGTATTACTCAATTTTATCTATTCTTTTGTTATTTAACTAACTGCTTAATTTAATTGATCTCTAAAAACTAGTGTAAAGAATATAATATTATACAAACATCTAATTCAATAAAAGAAAAAAACCTAAAAAATAATTTAAATCTGATTTTCATATATTATCTAACGATCTATTAATTATATGTTTAACACATAAATAGCACAAAATGTTGATTTATTTAGATTCAAACTAATGAATAATAAACTAAACATGATTATAAACAAAAAACCATTACACTAATTACCACGAAAACATTCAAATCAAACAAAACACTATCACACCACGTCACACAAATCAAACGAACTCCAAAACACGCATAATCAGCGCGAATTTGCATTTTAATTAACGATTTAATAAAATAAGCCAAACGCACAGATCGGAATCTCATTAAGCTAATCTAAACCAACTTTAATAAATTATCGCATCCATTGTTTGATTATTTCACGGCAAAATCCGGCCCTGCGCTGTCGCACGGTTAGTTAAAACCAGCATTAATAAATAAGTCGTTATCTGAGCGTATCGACTTTTAACTTTCGCGTGCTTTCACGAAAATAAGTGAAACTTGAACGTGTGACGTCATTCGTGACGACGAAATCGTTATGAAGGGGAAGCTTTTCTCGGAAAACGGGGATCGATTCGCGGAAAATCGGCGCCGTTTTTCCATTCAGATTTGGAGAAATTGGGTGTTCATGAACCGGTTTTAAAATTGTGACTTTAGAGAGGTTAATGAAGGTTGAGGTCGAGTTTGTATGATTGATATATGGTTGTCTAATGTGGGTGTTTGTGTGTTAATCGGAAAACGATCTTTGGTTGTATTTTTATTTGTGTTCGACATGCAATGGGAGAAGTTTAAACTTAAATGGTTTAATTTGGTCGAAGTTTTGGGTTTTTATGTTTAAGTAATCTGAAAACATTTAATCAATAATGGTTTTTTTGTATAAAATTTTTGACAGTGGAACGATTAGTAGATGAATTATGTCGTATAATATTTGAATGAAAAAAAAATTAGAATTACTATAGTATAAAAAATACGTATAATACGAATAACGGTGATAACTGAAAAAGGTAAAAAAAACTACTTCAATTACCTTTTCAAAGGATAATCATTAAAAAGTGATCTTCTAAATCAGAACCTGATACGGAACAAAATAAAACTGTAAATTGGGCTACACCTGATCCTCTTTTTACATGGGGAATACGTTCCAGAGACTACCATGTAAATAAAATAACCGTGTAAAAAGATTTATGGTGACCATACAAAAATTGGAGATAAGTTCCGTTACTATATTAGGACAGAACTTCCATCCAAATGTACTTTATAAAAAAATGTGCAATATGAAAAATTTTCGCCGTGTAAAATCATCAAAAAACATCGAAATTTTTTATTTAATAACTATAATTACATACATATTACATAATTATATCAGTATACTAGCCTGCATCAAATCTTATCATTGTGACATAAAAATGTATTTTTATACCGCGTTAAAGTGAAAAATCCGTGTAAAAAAAATAATCGGTTCATCTTCTTTGAACCGTATTATTTCGGAACCATGTAAAAAAACCCGTGTAAAAAAATTCAAAAATAATCATAATATTATAAATAAACTGCATATATAATATAAATAGAAAAACCTAATAACATCAATCTATAATATAAAAAAAAAAACATGTCAACAACACAATCTCACTTATCATCTTGTTTTGTTACGATGTACGACAAACGGCTCTCGCTTACGCTTTACAAATTTTCGCAATTTTTTTCGCCCGCTCGAAAGGTTAACGCGTCGCAAGTCCGCGGAATTTCCCCGATTTTCCGAGATCGGATCTGGAAAAGCGACGTGTACTCGGCGAAGATTAATCTTCGAACGTCGTGCGGCTATCTTACGTAGATTTTCCCTCCGCTTTTCTCGTTCGCGAGATTAATGCGAGCTTAATTCGACGCGTTACACCTCGCATGTTTTTCGAACGAATAATAAAAATCCAACAGCTCTCTTTTTGTGCTGTGATGGAAAAAATATCTTCAAGGAGTGTAACAAGATATTTTTTTTAGTATTGGAATTTTTTTTAGCGATACCATCTGATTTTGCAATATGTACGTTTGATACCAACGTACGTTTTACGTTTTACAAAGAAAATTTAACAAATTGATTGAAAAAGGATAAACTTGATTTGTAAATGGTTGAATTTGATTTTAAAACAGCTGAATTTTATATGAGAAAGTTTGAATTTGGAGTTTAAAACCAGAAATATTATACGATCTTGCCATATACGATTTGATTGTATCAAGTAAAATTTCTTTATTTTTTCATCTATTATTAATTTGATAAATGTTATATAATATTCAATGTAGTTTAGGATAAGAATTTTAATTCGAAATTATAATTATCAAATTTTAAAATCAAATCATATACAATTTTTTGAGTCAAATTAAAAAAAAAACAACAGAAAATTCTTTAGAATCATTTAATAAGCTTTTCATACGTTTCACAACGAAAATAATTTGAATATTTAATCGCGATATTTAAACAGAAAGATTTTGAGATCTTGAATGAAAATTCAAACTAAATTTGCGATTAATCCATGGATTTTAAGCACAAATTTTCTTGCGATATTCCGATATTGAATTATAATATTATACTAATTTTATTTTATCATTATAATTTATTTATTAAAAAACTCATTTATATAAGAAGTATCATTGTAATTAGTTATATATGAGCCGTTTATTACACACATTGATTAACTCCATAAATAAAAATTTCAGAAATTCGATGAAGCTTTTTTTAAAATTCCCTGTAAAATATAAATTCAAATAAATATTGTAGCATGCATAAATACAGATGTAGTGCATTTAAGTTGCATTATTGCAATGATTTACATTAGAGTACGGAAATAATCAAAATGGGTTCTGAAATAAATTAAAATGGATAATCAATTTTTTTCGTTTAATGATATTAATCTTTATTATTCAGGATAAAGTTATTATAAACATAAAAAGTTATGACTATACCAAGTGCTTTGACACTTAAATTTAAAATTTTTCAAAAAGTGGAGTTAATCGATTTATGCAGTGAACGGGTCATATTAATAAAAGTAATAAATTTTACGAAAATATAAATACTGAATACAATTCGATAACAATCATTCATTATTGATACATTAGAAACCATTCATTTCAGATTTATCTAATAAAATATTCAATCATTTCACACACAACACAAAAAAATCAAACTTAAGCAAAACACAAACGAATTTCCACATTGAAAGAAAACACCCCAAAAAAAACTCCTACCGAAACAACACAAGAACTAGGCTTCTCTCCGTCGTTTTATTCGGCCTCGCACCCGCCAATTTGAAATTGTTCATAAAAAGAAAACTTTGGAAAACCGTCAGGTTCTAATTCCGAATATGGGAAAATATGAAGCGGTTCCCGTATTTCGTATCGGCCGCGATACGATCTGCCAATATGTACGTTCGCGTTTCGTAAAGCGATTTCTGCATTAATATTTCAATGATATCGATTCTTGTGTACACGTTTGTGTATCCGAAGTGTGTATGTATGTATATATTCATGCCGGGTACGTTTGTGGAAAATTGAAAACGACCCAGTTCAATGAATTTTCTATTCAAACGTTTGTTTTTCAGAAATATCCCCGTTTCGTATTGGAGCGAGCGTTCGTTATGATGTAACAAAATTTTGGTTCTGAAAGTTTTGCGTTTTTTATTTATTTTTTGAATAATTGCTAAGTGAAGTCAGATATTTACGTGTTACGCAACGTTTGTATAATCACGTTTCTTATAAAAAACTCTAAAAATCTTGCTTTTTTTACGAAATTTACACCAGATTAGACGTTCGTAATGAAATGGTTTTTCAACTGATGAATCTCTAACTCTCATCTTCTAGAACAGTGTTTCCCAAACTATGTTCCGCAAAACAAATTAGGTGTTCTGCGGTGCCTAAATGACGCATTTACACGACGACGCAAATCACGACGCATTTAAGATGTTTCTAGTGCATAGTGAAAGAATTAATTCGTCAACTTGAACTTTGCGGTGAATATACAATGCATTGAAAAATGCATTGCAAAAGTATTGAAGAAGATTTACTCACGTGTAGTTTTTCCATGTAGATACTACATGGAAAAACTATGGGAGAAGACATATTAAATTATATTACTAAAAAAGAGATAAGCTGGGAAATGAGTATAGATATTTTTATAGATGGTGCTCGAGTAATGGTAGGAAAAATGAAAGGTGTTGTATCATGTATCCTGAAAGTAGCTAAAAGAGCTACGAGCAGTCATTGTATTTTGCATAGGCATGCACTGTTGATTAAAAAAATTTCCATAAACTTAAAAAATGTAGTAGATGAAGCCGTGAATATATGATAAATTATGTGAAATCCAGATTATTTAAAATTGAATTCCAAAAAAACGGATTTTTTTGTGATTTTTATAAAAACTTCGATCAGACAAACGTTACTAAATACATAATTATTTTAAATCATCATAAAATAAGTATCTATTCCCCATACTTGATTCAAGTCCTATAGGTATTTACCGATATATATTTTTTTGTATATCAAATTCATTACAAGCAAAATCCATTTAAATCATCGAAACGTCAACTGTACCAACGTTTTCACTTAGAAACCCTTAAATTCGAATCCCCTCAAGGAGTATCCTTGTCAACTCCTTGCAACCCACGAAATGAAACTGTCGCCTATTTCTCGAACCGCAAAGGGGCGGACACGGCGAAGATTGAATTTAATCCCGAAAACGACCTCTTTTTTGCCACATAACCACAAAAAATATGAAAACAACACCGATTCTAATCATATTACACGGCGATAGTTTTTCGCGTTCGCTTTTTTAATAATCGGCGCGTAAATCAAGCGGACTCGCCTTGATAAAGGACTAGCAGGAATGGAAGGTCGTAAAAACAACGGGGAAAACGTAAAGTATCCCAGTTAGTCCCCGGGAAAAGTTTAGCGGCGATCGAAAAGTAGGATGGGAGGTCGGGTCGTAAAAAGCGTGAGTTAAATTTAACCGGGCGTAAGGAACGCCGAACAGTTTTTCGCGGAAAATCGAGATTTTCCCGGAGAAAACTCGATACAATTTATAGGTCAACATCCTTAAAAAAACAAGGTTGTTATTTCATAAATTTTATCATAAAACCCAAACGAACTTACGTTGAATATCTAATTAATTTTGAATCGATAAAATACGTCGTTTCCGAGTAATCTATTCGAGTTTATTTATTATGTTTTAACGATGGAAAATCTAAAATTGTCGTTTCATTAAAATCCAACGGAAAATACAATCATGAACCAACTACATATTTCGTTTTTCTCATAACGAACTTGTTCCGAATCTAATTTCTAAGAAAATTCAGTTTGCGAAAAAAGTACCGTAGAATATGTGAGTCACGCTATTACTTGTTTTATTGGGCAGATTCTATCGTATTTGAAATATATACCGAACTTATAAGTTAAAAATATACATTACGTACAAAATGCTCAATCATATTATTACTGAAGGTTTCGCGACATACTTAAGAAAAGCACATAACGACTCCGAATATAATGCATCAAAATCGCATTTGCAAACCGTTTACTTATCGGATTATCGCTCTGTCGGCAAAATCGCCGCCTTGATTTCCCTTCGGCATGCAAACTGTCGGAAAATCGATCCGGAAAACCTTTGAAAACATCGGAAAATGCATTTTAGGGTCCCCGGGCAGAGTTGACGAAGGTGAAAAGCGAAGCGGGTCAAGGATCCGAAGGCGCGCGGAAAACTCGTTGAATTTTCCACGAAGCGCTAACGAAAATAGCGATTTTTCTTCACAATGAGGAAAGCAGGAAATTTCCATCTGACACTCGTTGGGGCGTTCAACTCTGTGTCCTGGAAAAAGGTCGTATTTGCCGGGTTGTAAAAACGAGATGTGCCATCCGAGTTGGCGTTCGTCCATTTCGGTCTGGCTTTTCCAGACTCGATGGGTTCTCGCTTTGGCAAAAGCCTTAATAATGTACGAGTTTCCGTTCGAATTGTAGGTGAAATAAGTAATAAATGTAATATTTTAAAGATTAATTCGTTGTGCTTTTGTATGGAAAACTCATACGTTATTTTTCATCGATTTTTCCGTTTGTGTATTAGAATTTTCTTAAGATATTAATTTTTTTTATCATACTCCAATTAATAATATAGTATTTAATCAACATGACACTATTATTTATCGAAAATCATTATATAAAAAAAAAAATTTACAAAATTGAACCACACAATATGAGAAGTTTCAGTCGAACAATAAACAAACATTCGTATATGAAAATCTAAGCGACGATGCGCAAAAACTATGCGAATTTTCATGATAATGAACGTTGTCATATGAAATTTGAGATATTAACCGGATCGCGAAACGAAATTAGCGCATCAGAGTGTTTCCCGTTTTCCCGCCGTAATTCAATTATGCAAATGCAGTTTCATCGGCGCAATTGTGCACTCGCATTTGTCGTCCCTGAAATTCGTTGATTTGTTTATGCAAAAGTTTTTCAGGCATTTGACACCGGCGCGAAAACACGAAATTTCACGCTTCTGATGTAAAAAAAGGATACTTCAGATTAAATATTCGATTATTCGAATGATCGAATAGTGTTATTCGGATGGTCGAAAATTTCATTATTCGAATATGAAATAAATAACGAAATGCGCTCCATAAATAAAACGGTTCAATACGTTTCAATTCGAAACGGTCTGAATGCGCGCGAAGCAGTTAAAAAAGAATCTCACATAAATCAAATAGTTCGCGGGCTAAAATTAAATATTGCATTCGGAGCTGCGAACGAAAATAAATTTTCTTGTCACAACAAACGGTGATTTGCGACTAGAGAACTGCGAACAAAAGGCATCATTTTTAACTGAATTGAAAGTCGTGATAAATTGTGGGTAGAGTGAGAAAATACGTGAACTAAAACTTATGTACTATGGTTCAAAATTATTTGCTCACTTTATTACTTTTTTTTAATTGTTTAGTTATTATTTGTATTGATACAATTAACATTTTCGATATATTAAAATAAAATATTTCTTTAAAACTATATAAATAATATTTATTTTTATGTAGTTTATTCGTAAACAATTTTATTGTGTATAAATAAATGTTTTATACATATTTTTGTTCTTTCTATTATATAATGCATCATTATATTACACAAAATTTATTTTATTAAAACTATTTCGAACATAATTTTGAATGTAATTGTATATGTAATAATATAAAACATTAAAAATTATAATCATGGTCTTTTCAACACTCAAAAGTTCATATAAGATCAGTTTTTTTAAATATTAACTACTCGAAAGTCTTTTATATCCAATCCTCTTTTTATACGGAAATACATTCTAAAGATAGGTTCTATCTAATGGATAGAACTTCCATTTAAATTTAATTCATAAAAAATGTGTAATGGGAAAAAATTTCGCTATGTAAAATCATCAAAAGACATTGAAATTTTTAATTAATAACTATAATTACTACAGTATACTGACCTGCACTGAATCTTACCATTGTGGCATAATAATACTTTTTTTTTGTTTTTATATCGTGTTAAAGTGAAAAAAATCGTATAAAAAAAATAATCTGTTCTTCCTTGAACCGTGTTATTTCGAAACCATGGAAAATGAAAATTGAGCGTATTATATGTTACTTTAGGCAAAAATTCAAATATTACAAAAAATAAAATGAAATTCAACTTCCTTTTTTCCAAACAAAAACGATCCCCAAAACACCCATTCAAAAAACCAACCATATCCCTCACATTCATTCTCCAAAAAAACATATCTGCAATAAAAAAAAAAAAAAAAAAACAAAAAAGTCACAAAGACACAACACCCCCAAACCACCCCATCCCCACATTTACACATCTCATACAACTCTTGTGTCCCGAAACTTATTAAATTCCGATATAATCTCAGTGCCGATACCCGGGTAACGGCCGGGCACGTCATATCGGTAATATGATTGCTCCGGATAAACGAAAGCTTCTCCGTGCGGATCAACCCGTCCCGATGTGCAAAAATATCCGGGCACTCGTCGCCGTGCGAAAAGCTCGAAACGAGCGAAACCAAATTGAAACTTAAAAAACACCTGCGTCGCATTCGGCCCTAATATCGTGGCGCGTTGGCCTTTAGCCAGTGCCTGGGAAAATCGACGCTGATTTTCCCGGAGGAAAATCGACGCGAGTTTGCCGATGTGTATTCATATGTGCTAACTTCGAATATTTGCTATGCAATATAAGAGAATTTTCTCTATTATGCTTTTTATGTTATTTTCTATGTCACAATTTAATTCATGGAAGTTTTCTGTGAAATTTTTTAATAATGAATTTGATTAAAATTATCGACGCTGATTTTTCCGGGGGAAAATCGACGCGAGTTTGCCGATGTGTATTCATATGTGCTAACTTCGTATATTTGCTATGCAGTATAAGAGAATTTTCTCCATTATACTTTTTTATGTTATTTTCTATGTCACAATTTAATTCATGGATGTTTTCTGTGAAATTTTTTAATATTGAATTTGATTAAAATTATCGACGCTGATTTTCCAGGAGAAAATCGACATAAGTTTGCCGATGTGTATTAATATGTGCTTACTTCTTATATTTGCTATGCAGTATAAGAGAATTTTCTCTAGTATATATTTTTTTGTTATTTTCTATATCACAATTTAATTCACGGATGTTTTCTGTGAAAATTTTTAATATTATATAAAGTAATGCACCAGTGATTGACCATGTACCAGAAATTTACTGCTTCTCAAAAAAACGTAAAAATTAAGGTTTTTAAAGACAATTATCTTTCGGAAAGGGTGCGATAGATTAGCTCTCCAAAAGATTGTCGTCTTTAAAAACCTTAATTTTTATGTGTTTCTAAGAAGGGGTCAATTACTGGTACATGATCAACCACTGGTTTAAATTAAATCTTACATTAAATTTGATTAAAATTATCTACACTGATTTTCCCGGAAGAAAGTTGACGAGACTTTTCCGATTTGTATTCATACATATTTGCTAACTAACATATGTACGTATATTTGCGATGTATCTATAAGAAAATTTTTAATATTAAATTTTATTAAATTTTCTATGTACATATTCCGGAGAAAAATTCATGTGACTTTTCCTATTTAATTCATATTTTATATGCAATTTAATATAAATTTTTTTCTCAGTTACGCTTTTTTTCATTTCTATGTTACAAATTAATTCACGGAATTTTTCTGTAAAAGCCATGAATTTGAAATTATATATTTAATTTGATTAAAATTATATTAAAAAATTTCCGTTTTGTCGAAACAATGATATTCCATATAAAGGCTTTTGTTACTGTTCAATGTCGTTAATTTACACATTTTCCAGAAAATGACAAGCTGTCAAATCGCTCAAATACGTTTTTCCATGTAATATTTTCGTAATACCCGTAGTATTGATTGACGCGTATACGTCAATTTTCCTTCTATCAGATTCGTACAATAAATTCAAATATTAAAAAAAATATTTCCGTTTTAAAAGTACTATAATATATTGATTTCAATCAAAGCCTGACAGAACAACAATGAAAAACCGAAATAAAGGAACGCTTATGAACGAAACTGTTTCTTATTCATTAAAGAACTACGAAGAGCGGCATTTCCTAGTTTTTCATCACCTGATTAGAAGTGGTTTGATGATGACGAGCGTTTGATTAATGGTGCTTCACCGCAAAGGGAATCCAAAGGACCTGGCACTAATGGCAAATGGAAACGTAAACACGATGGAGAAGGCGTGCACTACCGAGCCGATTTTCCGACGATCATTTTCCGCGACAACGCTTTTCACGGTTTCGGAAAAACCGACAAGTTATAAATTCAATATTTTCTCGATCGATTTCGGGAAACTTCGAATCAAATATGAAGGTGAGATTCCACTGTAAATATAAAGGTGCAACTTCAATATGTTCATCCTTTTTCTTTTTTAATTTTTCAAAGTACTGAAAAATTTTCCTTTATTAAATTAAATATTTTCACGATCGATTTCGGGAAATTTTGAATGAAATACAAAGGTGAGACTACACAGTGAATATAAAAATGAGACAATATCATATTTATTTTTGCACGTTTTTGATTGTTCAAAGTATTGGAAATTTTTTTTTTTATAAATTTAAAAATATATTTTGAATGTGACATTGTATACTTATAATTTTATATGAAAATTTTGTAATTATATATTATAATATTGTTATTTTAGCGTCCGTAATAATTTTATTGTGTTTTCCAAGAATTTCTTCGTTCTGTGCCAAATACTTTCACAATCGAAGTATTTACATACATTTATTTTGCAATTCTAAAAATACACGAAATATCTGCATAATGAAAATAGATAAAACTTTCAATAAAAAACGATTTTCCTCCGCATCGTTATTCTAAAAATATTTTCAAACGATGTATCAAACCCAATTACAATTTATACATATAAAAATTATAAATAGAAAATCAATTTAACTCATAAAACATCAAATAGAAACTCTACTTGACCGTGAACAATGAATTTCACAGTTAATCGCTTATCACTCATAAATTTAAACTTGAACACAAAAAATAGTGTAGTTCAAAGTTCGCAAAGGTCAATACGTTTGTTTACCGAAATTTTAGAATTAAAATTGCCATTAATTCGATAAAACAATCGAACACGTGCCCTAGAACAATTATTTGACCCTTGACGGTAAAAAAAAAATCGTATATCAAGGACGGGAAAAGCGTAAACTTGCGCACGCAACGTGGAAAAATTAATTTTGCGCATATTTTACGCAAAATCAACGCAACATTACACGACAAAATAGAGGGGAGTCAGCACGTTTCGTGATTTGGTTCGTATCGCGATAATTGGTACAAATTTGATTTATATTTTAATTTTGTATGTGAAAAAATTGCGCATAACTTACAATTTAACCTGCATAACGACCTGTTTAATGCGAAAATTTATGTTGAGTATCAAATTTTTTTTCGCGTATATAATATGATACGGTTTAAAAATGTTTTTATGCTGTTTCTATGAACCTTTTGATTTACTCTGATTAAGATAAGTGACAATTGATATGACCAAAAGATTGATTTTAAAATATAAGTCGAAATTGGTATTTACACCACTTTCATATGTAATGCCTCGTAATTTTTCTGAGATTTCATTGTGAATAATAAATTTTCAGTTCCTAAAGCATTGTTTTAGTTATACTTAATTCAAAATTTTATTTTTCTAATTTTAAATTATATGTTTATGTTTAGAACAGTGTTTCCCAAACATTTTCAGCGACGGAACACTTGGCAAATCCAAATATTTTGACGGAACACTTAGCTAATTTTTTAGGTTGGGTAGCTCATAACAGTAAAAATAAAAATAAAATGTTATTAAAAAAAAAACATTTATTTATTAACATAAAAATACATATAAACAAAACTCTCAATGACTCTGATGATTTTGAGTTCTTGAATTGCAAATATTTTTATATCAGGCATAATATTGGTCAGTTGAATTCTCTTATCTGCCGTGTCATAAGTGTCTCTCCAATTGTATGAGCTTCACCAGTAGCGTTTCTTCTCGAGAAAAAACTCCCGAAAATTTCTCTAGAAAAATGCCGAAATTGAGAATTCTCATTTCTCAAGATATTTAGTAGATATCTCGAGAATTTTCATAGTATTTTTTTTATTATTTATTATAAAATTAATACAAATATAATATTTGAAAATATGTATACTTTTAAAAGATTTTAAACTCTTTGAAAATTTTTTCTAAAGATATTCGAAAAAATATATATTTTTTTATTATTCTAATAGACAATATGCATTGATTTATGATCGATTAAAAAAACTTACACATTTTTATAATTGAAAATATAAAAATTAGTTTGTTGATGAACAAAATTAACCAACGACATTTAAAATAGATAAACATCTTGAGAAACAAAACACATATGTAGTGTTCGAACAATGTCACATATCACTACGATATTTTATTTTATAAATTTTTACACAATAATACAATTATGATAATGATAATAAATAAAAGAATATATTATACACAAAAGTTTGTTCCCACGGCTTCGGTTTAACAACATGTGTATCTGGACATTATACTTATTTAGTCAATTTATTCGGTTCAAAAAAAAATTGTGTTTATGAAAATATTTTTTATATTATATTAACATATACATATGTATGATAATTTCCATATAATGAAAGTAAATTAAAAGGGCAAAAAACAGTTGATAGGCTTCAAAAAATTTTTCTAAAAACATATTTAATCTGACTTATTAATTATTAAAAAAATATATTTTTTTTCATACATCAAAATTTCTTGAAAACTCTCGAGAAATTTCAGTAGCGAAATCGAGAATTCTTATTTCTCGAGAAATGAAAATCATCGAGAAATCAGAATGCCTATTCTCCAGTGAGTGAAATACAACTCACGCGATAAGACGTTTCAATTGCGTTTTCATTTCCAGTTCTAGCCATTGTAATCATTTGAAATTTGGACTTTTCTAGTGAATCACGTTAAAAAATTGCATTTCTTTTCCTTTGTAATCAGAGTGTGTCGTTTCGAAGTGCCTGCGAAGTTTAACTGGAGCCAACGAACTATTTGCGAGTATTTTTTGACACAAAACACATACTCATATTGCATCAGGAACATCTGAATCGCCAATATATGTTAAGTAAATCCGAAATTTAAATAACTTTCATCGTACTTCCATTTTGGTCTGTTTAGGCTCCGCGGAACATCTAATTTGGCTACGCGGAACACTGGTGTTCCGCGGAACATAGTTTGGGAAACGCTGGTTTAGAATATCAAAAAACAAAAATAAGTTCATTACAGTTTAACAGAATTTAAAAAAATTCAACAAAGAAAAGAGGAAATACGCCACTTTCAAATATAATGAAAAGTGTGTATCATTGTAATGCAAAAATTTAATGATCAAAAGTTAATAATAGAAATTGCATTTTCGAATCAATCAATACATATCATATTTCATACATCAAAAAAATCATCGATTAATTCAACTTTTATGACCTTTACATGTATTTGAACAAAAAAGCATATAAAATATTTTTTTGTATTATTTTAAACCCTGCTTATTACGTACAAAGTAGAAATACCATAATTTTCATTTACCATTAATTCCATAATTTTTAATTAATTCACTAGTGACCTAGTAAAAGTCTTTTCATAAAAAATCCATTAAAAATATCCAAAAATTTCCACATTCAAACAAAACACATCAAAATCACCCCAAACACCCCGAAACTAGCCGAACCTCCCCTATAATCACATATCGTAAGTGTAGGCACGTGAAGCGAGATAATTTCGGGAAATATGTCCTCACCGTCAGGATCGCTAGACCGAGTAGCGAAATTTAATATTCAATGCGGCAACCGAAGGACTCGCTGAACCGGAAAATCATAATTCGCAAAGTTAATATAACGCTCATAAATACGTACACTCGTAAATGCTACATATCCAGCTCGTTCGATGAAGTGTTGTGTACTCTCAGGTGTATGTATGTATGTATAATATATGACACGACACACCTGTACTGGATTCAATCAAACGAACTCCTGTTCATTGAGAATATCCTTGGGAAATTCTCGACGAAACGAGGATCGGGATTAATTGGATTATCTTTGTTTTCTATGTACGTTTGTAGCGTATTTTGTTCGAGAATGGATGTGTTGAGTTTATTTTAAATTTTTGATCGGAAATTTATTAGGAAGTATTATATTTTATATATAAATTCTATAGATATTTGAATATAATCTATAGAATTTGACGATTTATTTAGTAATGAAGGTAATATTCTATGTTTTTTGTATGTTAAAAAAATTATATATTTTTATTTGATCTCGAACAAAAGGTTTGTGATCATATCCATCTATCAACAGTACTTTGAGCCTTTGATGAAAAATGATGCTTTGAGGATTCTGAGAATATTTAAAAAACATACCTCATACAAATATATTATTTATGAAAAAAATAACATTTTTTATCTGAAAAACTCTGATTTTCTCAAAAAAAATAATTTTTCCCTAACAAAAGATATCATATACGATCATATCCATCCATTAATAGTAATTTTTACAAAATAAATATATACACTCGATCCTTCGATGAAAACTATAATATAACAATACATTTAGACTTCCATAGGAATCTAGGAATCGTGGCAAGACAAACCACATAGAAATAAATATTATTATTTAAACAATTATTAATTTTTCATCTGAAAAACTCAGATTTTCCCTCAAAAAATTTCTTGCATCTTTAAATTAAAAATTTGACCGCATTACGAATCGAACGATATTTCATACGATATGTAAGTATCCTACTATTTAAACAATCATCAATTTTCCATTGGAAAAATTCAGATTTTCTCTCAAAAAAATTCCTGCATTTTCAATTGAAAATTTAACCGCATTTACACTCGAACGCTATTTTTGACACAAACGATACATAACTATTTAAACAATTATCAATTTTCTATTGAAAAATTCAAATTTTCCTTCAAAAAATTTCCCGCATCTTTAAATCAAAAATTCAACCGCATTTAGACTCGAATTCTATTTAGTTTACACATACGATACATATATCAAAACTTAAACTATAATCAATTTTCTATTGAAAAATTCAAATTTTCCCTCAAAAAATTTTCCGTATCTTTGAACAAAAAATTCAACCGCATTTAGACTCGAACGCAATTTCATTTACACATACGATACATATATCAAAATTCAAACTATGATAAATTTCCCATCGGAAAAATTCAGATTTTCCCACAAAAAATTTCCCTACGTTTTCCAATCAAAAAATTCATTCCCGAACAACATTTTATTTACACACAACCCAAAATTACAACCGCGACACAGAATACCTCCAAACACAAAAACCGACCCATCCAAACCCTCACCCCCAAATTATATAATTGTCCGCTGCACACGGCGAAAGTACAAACATTTAACCTATACCGCGTATCGATCAGCGTCTGACAGGTAGCAAGAATGCGGAACGCGCACCCACGCACACGCACGCACACACACACAAACCATAGATCCTAGATCCGCGAGCTACGCGTAGCCATCGATTCGCGTAGTAGCGTAGTACTTACGTAGTAGGCGGCAGGCGGGGCACCGGCTACGGGCACTGGCTACGGGCACTGGCGCGCTTTTCCGCGGCACTCGGGCACTCGGTTGGGCACTCGCGAAGGGCACTGCGGCACGATCCGGGTATTTGTTGTGTGGTCAGCGGCCCATGGCGCGCGGATGGGGGCGCGCGTCGCGACGCACCTTCGGATCCATAATGGTCGTCGGTGGAGCGGCGGGGGGGTGGGGGGGCCTGCGACGCCTGCGCCTCCACGCCGTCTGCGATGGCGGAAAAGTGCGAGGGAGATGGGTTGAGGGTGTCTCGCTTGTTCGTGAAGGTGGTGGGGGTTGTTAAGGTGGACTTGTACTCGATGGTTTTTGAGGGGGGTTTTTTTTTTTTTTTTAATTTTTTTTATGTTGGTGTTTTTTTGAGTTGTGTGAATGAGTTATTGAGAAATATCGATATGAAAATCTTGTTTGTAGAAAATCTTAATCTTATTGATAATATATTTATTAAGGATTGCAATTTTAAATAAAAAAAATAAATTTATGTAAATTAAATGATTAATGTGTGACTATTTTTACTAAAAACAAAAACAGTATCCTTGATTGAAACCTAAAAATTATATGAAATATACATATGTATACAAATCCTTGGAGGGGGGGATAGTAATCATTTTTTTTAGTTTCAGTGAAAATCACATTATATAAAAAATATGTATGGAAATCCATCATATATTAAAAATAATGTAACTTACGGTGCTGAAACTAGATATTATAGAATAAATAATTACTATTACCCCCCAGGTTCACAAAACCATAATAATGCCTCTCACACTCATAAAAGCACCCTTTCAAATTTTATATATATATCTATGTCTGCCCTTAATTCGCAATAAAATAGTTCATTGTAGTTATAATAAATATTTTATTTTTTTATATAAAAATAATACAATATTTTGGTGTCCCGACAATGCCGCGCAAACAAAGCCGCGAAGGCAACGCCGCGCACGAAAAAGCCGCGCAAAAAAAAAAATTAACATATAAAAATAATGTTCCGAGATGCAGGTGACATTTTGCTAATTTTCACACGTCCAGCACAATTTTTTCGAGTGCATCTCCATGATGCTCTTCCGTCATTCATATCCTTGTCTTTTCGAAACCGGTATCCTTCGTGAAAAATATGTATTTTTTTTCATTTGAGAATCAATTTTTTCCATGTCTAAAATTACTTTAAATTCAATAAATAAAATCAAATGAAAAAAATCAGATTGAATATAAAAATAAATTATGATTATCTTTTGCTGATTGCTGAATCCTTTTGACGAATGAACGAGTCATCAGTGAATGTTACAATTGTAAAATTTTGCTAACAATACATTATAAGTGTTGACATATTACAATAAATTATAAATGTTGACATAATACAATATTTAATATTATATATCAATATATAACAAGTTTAATTAAAACAAAATATTGGCGATACATGGTGAAAAGAGTCAATTTTAAGTAAAAAACCTATATTATAATTCATAAAACAAAAATACATTAATTTTGCGCGGCTATGTCGTGCGCGGCTTTGCCTTCGCGGCTTTGTCCACGATGTACTGCGCGGTTTTTATTTGCGCGGCTTTGTCTGCGCGGCTTTGTCTGCGCGGCTTTGTCTGCGCGGCTTTATCTGCGCGGCTTTGTGACGGCGCCAACATTTTTTAATGTTTTTTCAGACAGGGTTTTTACCATGGATATGTGTTATTGATAAACATTCATACCCTTTTATAAATAAAATATCCACTCGCTCAACATTTCTCGGAAAATTACACTAAAAGTTAAAATTGAATAAGAATAATAAAAATCATGTTAGATGATATGTCACAATATACAAATTTCAATATTACATATTCAAAGCTGAAATTATATTTCCATATGTGTAAATAATATATGTAATTTACTACTGCCGTATACAAATTGCGCAGCGAAATTACTATCGCAATTTCGTATACCTTCATTGCATTTTATCATCAATTTCACGCAACACCCACCTTAAAATCTATAATTATTTTCTTGAAAAATTACAAATCACACTCCATATAGCAAGATAACGATTCCACCATAAAAATCGCATGCAAATCCAAAAATAATTTGACACTCATCGCCAAACTTAAAATTTTCCACGGATTTCTTTTCGAAGTCTGCAGACTTATAAATTACACCACTTTTTATTTTCCCGATTTTTTTATTTTGCTCTGTAATTTTTCGTGCAAACCACCTGAGTTTTCGGCCCGACTTTTCGTCTATTTTAAATTTTGTGCCTTTTTGTTTCAGACGTCAAACGCGAAAGCTGCAAAATTTGTATTCGCTTTGAACGGGGATGCATTGTTTTGTTCGCCACAGTATGAGTTCGTACAATGTGGACAATGGTACTACAAAATCTGAACGATGCATCAAATTTGAACTCCCATTGCAGATGTTGGCGAAGGTATTGAATATATAATATCGCAATTTCAATTTGAAACTTCTATTATATATAAGCATTGGCATGAGGCAGTTATTTTTTCCTTAAAATTAAGCTAATGAAGTTTAACTTTTTATGTACTGTTTTATATACTACTGTAACAATTCAGATCACAGAATTTATCTGTAAAAATAAAACCTTTTGAATTAAACATTATTCTTTATGTACACTTATTTTAAAAATTATCCTTTTGAATCTACACAATAATTTTCATGGTATCATCGTTCATAGGAAAAGTTCTAGAACATTTTTGCAGAACACCTTTAAATAATTTGTTGCGTTAGATTGAATATCAGTAAAATCGAAAATGTCTTTCTATTTTTGTCGAGAAATTTAATTTTAGAAATAGCTAAAAACTACAAAAGACTAAATCTGATGAATTAATAGGGTAATCTTACTTAACAATTAATATTTTAACAAGTATATAAACTCGTTCGCAATGAGAAACCCTTGATAATTAATGTTTTAACTATTATATAAATTTTATTGCAATGAGAAAATTCTAGTATGTTCATTTCGTAATAGAATGATCTCTTTATCGAAGTACATTTCAAAATAGTTGCTTTGTTTTGATGTATTAATGACCGTTTATGTTTTTGATTGATTATTTTTATATATCTACGTAATTATTGACTGAACGATTCCTTAATAATTTAAATAAACAAATTCCCTATATTTTTTATTAAATTTATATTTCGAAATACTAAAAATATATAAAAAACGATCGTAATTATATTCGACTAGCTAAAAAGCGTTTTTTTTTTCGACTAAGCAAAGAATTCCGCCCACTCTCACCGATAATAATAAAAGTTAAATTAGTTTCCAACAAGAACAAGTTAACTCGGGCGATTTGCGCGTACAGTAAAAAAAAATCTCGTTACACATAAATTTGACCACCATACACAAAAAAACGACCACTTAATAATTTCGAATGAAAAAAAGCCTTTTTTAATACAACTCACAGAAGACACCTGATCGACGCCATTATCATAAAAAACCCTTTATCCTTTCACAACACAAACGATAGATACAATCAATCACGGGACATCCGTACAATGGAAAATTCGCATCGTAATTGTTTCTAACGATCGCCGGAAAATTTTATTTTTATATCGGAAAAAGAACGGACTGATTAATGGCACTCGAACGTGAGGTACTGTGTGGTTGATTGTGATCGAGTGGAAAACTATTTAATGCGACCGTATGCACCGTCGGAAAATCGCTTTTCCAGGGCAAACAACCTCCAGTTTGGACCTCCAGTTCGGAAAATGAGTGCCGGCTTTCGAACTTTTATTTTTAGAACGCCCGTGTTCGGTTAATTGAATGTAAAATGGGCGAAAGTGACGACACTTTTTTTGGATTTTTTTGTATGGGGAAATTGTGTTTTATTTACATATATATAAAAAAATATGTTTTAGAGAGAATTTTTGTGTTTTTCATAGATTTAGATTCGATCATTTGGAATTATTAGTTTAGTTTTTAAATTGTGATAAAATTTGAATAATGGTTTTATATTCCAAATTCAATTATTTGAAAGGTTCACAGTCTATTCAAAGATTAAATTTGATTTGTAAAAGGTTTAATGTATATGTAAAACCTGTATTTGTAATTAATTTTAATATAATATTATATAAGCTATTGAATATGCATAAAAATCATATCTGTTTGTGAATGCTTGCAAATATTTTAATTCTTTATGAATGGTGGTTTTTATTTTGGATCAAAGCTATGCTGAAAATTAAAAAGAAAATAAATTTTGAATCTCACAAATAAATTTAGTTCCACAGTGTTATTTTTAAGCTTCAAAATGTTAAAAATCATATGCAAATACATACTAATATTTTCGACTTATAATATTAGAGATAAAGTAATTGCATCAGAAAACAATAAAAGGCAATACAAATATAATTGATCATATTTTTCAATTTATCATCATTTTAAACAGTAATATAATAGAAAAAAAAATTTACATCATCAATGTTTTATCTATGTATATAATTTGATACATCAAAATTACTTCAAATTTCACATATGTATCATAAATTAATGTAAAAAATGTTTTTTTTTTCTTCCCTCTTCAAAGAAAAAAAAAGTATAATACTATTTAAAGTTTCATACAAATTATTAATGGCTTAAATAAAATTTCCAATAAAAAAAAATTAAAAACCAAAATTAAACATTCCAAATCTCAAATATACGAACAAAAAAAAATCACCTGAACGATTTAATCTAACTCAATTGCCCAGATCGAACGTCAATACACCACTTCCGAAACTCCCACCCACTCGACTTGCATCCAAACATCGAAGTGTCACCGTACAAGTAAAACTTTTATTAGCAGCTCGCACAAAAGTTGGCGACCCCTGCCTCCACCAGGTGTTATTCAATAATCCCCGAGGGCGTTTTCCCAGCACGCTTCTCGGAAATAATTGACCACCCCTGCCCGAGGGGGCTAAACGGAAAACTGCAACCTCGACAATAACTATCGCAAAATATCATAACTTTAATATTCAGACTGAGCGAACTTCGAGAGTGCTTTTTAAAATTTTAACTCAAGTCGCATTGTTACGGTTAATTTTAACCCGTAACAAGTTTGTTAATGGTTAGTGTGTAAAGATAATATGCCGGCAAGTTCTATTGTTAGTGCGATGTCGCTGCCCCTTGTTAACCCTCGCATAACCGTGTGTGTTTGTTATTTATCGCTATGTCTTCAAGTGTTAAGAGCAATGTTTTACTTTGTTTATGCGTCGGTGCAAATGAGAAATTCCCGGCTTGGAAGTGTGTGATTAAAATATATTAGATTGAGAATTATTTCTTAGTCGTATTGTGATTGTGTTTATGATATGAGGTGATTTTGTTGATGGAATTTGATGTGTTTTTATGATGGAAAAGAGAGTTTTACTTAGTAGATATGTATGTTGTGCATAGTTTTCGAAATTTCTTAGTTCGCGTATGACTCTAAAAAGTTTTAGCGGACGATATAGTGAGATGTTGCTTTGTTAATGTTTTTCACTAAAACTTAAAATTTTTTCAATATTTTTATTTCCATACATCTTCTTTTTCATAGTTTTAGTAAAGTCAATGGTTAAGTTATATTAAATTGATTTTTTTTTAGTTCTAAGCATTGATTATATCTACAAGGCCAAATTTTCTTTGAGTTAATAAAAAAGCAATGAAAAAGATGTTCGAATTATGAATAATGAAGTAATGAAGGAGTTCAGTTTTGAAAAGCATCAACAAAGAGCCATTCTACTATATTCGCATACGACGCAAAATTGTTTTGGATCGTACGCGAAATAAGCAATTTTGCAAACTACACGTAACATGTACATATACATATTGTATTACCAAAATAATTTCGAGCTTATGTTATAGTAACTATAACAAATGAACGAATAAACTATATAATATAGTTCATTCGTTAATTTAGTGAATATACCACATTTCGACTAACTGTTGAAAATTATGAGAATATATCATTATATAAGTCTTGTAATTCTTAAAATTAATTATTAAAAGTTCAAAAAAGTTTTATGAAAGCTTTTATTAAAAAAGTCAATATAAAAACATATAAATATTTATTATTAAAAATCTATTTAATTTGATTTCAAACTAAAGGAATTATTTAAGTAATTTTTAAATATCCTTTGAATCTTTAATACATATAAATATTCTAATAATCATTTACATTGAACAATTTCAAGAAACTCAATTATTATATGACAACTATCATATACTGAATCTACTTTTTTATAATTATCATTGGTTATTACAAAAAACTCAAAACACTTTATGACAAAACTGAAAATAATTACAGGAACTTTTCAATCATTCATGTTCTCCCTATGGTAAGTATTATGATTTATATGTATACCTAAAAATCTATAAATTTGCAAACATTCACAACAACAAACACACTTAAAGCTCAGAAACCATCAAATCACATCACATACCGAACACCAATAATTCCCAATTAAACAACGCCCAATTGCAAAATTCCACAGCCGAATGTGTTTCAGCACTTTCGCCGACGCTCAATTTAAACACATTTTATTTTTCGACTTCGTGACTTCGTGACTTATTAATCCCAAATTGGTCCCGTTTAATGGCTCAATTTAAATTCTCGTCCACGAAGCTTTTCATAAGTCGGCCTGCACAATAGAACGTGTTTGTTCGCGATGTAAGTTCGAATAAAAGCGAACGACGGAAAAAAAATACGTATTATAAAAGCGTAAAAAAAATGTTCGATCGATAACGTTTCGTGTCGACTTCGGCTCGTTGAATATTTAACGAATCGACAGTTGAAAAGTCGGTCTGAAATTTGCGTTTTCTGCGGACTTTCAGCTGCATTCGGGCAGTAGGAGATTAAGACTTGTTTGTTTGTGGAATTAACTTGGTGTTTTGTAATGAATGTCTCTTTAGTTGGGATTCTTTTGATTAATTAAGGGAAAGGTCGTGAAATTATCGTTGTTGAATTATTAATTTTTATTAATTTTTTGTTAAAATATTTTGTGTAATATTTTGTATAACTTGACCTTATAAATTTCTATCAGTAGTAAATAGTATTATCAATAAAAGGTTATAAATATATACTATTGATTTAAAATTTTATAAAAATGAAAGAAATACTTTTTCGTATACCAATTCTTCAAAATTTATCGTAAATAATGAGTATAAATGATAATATCAGTTTATCGAATGTTGAAGTTTCAGTTAACCAAAGTTAAATGATTTATTGATATTGTCAGTATAAAGATGAATAATTTTTAGTATTCCAACTCCTGAAAATTTTTTTTAAATCATTATATAATGAATAAAAATAATAAAAAAATATGTGTCAATATATTGAAATTATTTATGGGATGGTCAGTGTATAAGATTAAATGATTTTTAGTATCCAAACTCTTAAAAAAATTACTCAAACTTTCAATGGTATATCGAGAAATTTGTGTTTTGTATTGTAATAAACTTTATACATATTGTAATGATGATATACATATTTTTATGTAATTCAGGATGATTACGATTATTAATCAAGTATAATACCACAAAAGTAATCATTTTGATGGTTTTTTGTTCAAAACGATTTGTAATTACCGGTAGATATTATTTGAAATCATTTTTTCAGCCATCATAAACGTATCTATTAAGTGAATTTTTTGCTATTTAAAACAACAATGAATTGAAATAATGCTAAGAATATTTTACAATACTAAAAGAAAGTCTGCGTGGGAAATAATCGAGTCGAAATAATTTTAACAATTTTTTTTTCAAAAGTATCATTATAATTGTGAAACTTTAAAGTGAATATAAACTCGAAAATGTAGACACATCCATATTCACGTTCGTCATATTACTTGACCCTAACAAGAGTATTATTTTTACAATAGTAATTATAAAACCAAAAGCATAAAAACATCTAATATAGAGCCTCAAACTAACAAGAAAAAAACTTTTTGTTTCAATAGCAATCATAAAGCCACATAATAAACGTAAACATACAAAAACTTAAAAGCATAAACACACTCACATTTATGCTCAGCCTGAAGCTCCACCCTAACAAAACACAACCTACTTAAAAAAACAACTCAACTTTTCCTAATGAACATACACAAAAACTGAAAGTGTAAACTCATCCACATCCACGCTCATTATGGAGCCTCACCCTAAAAAGATTTTTTTCTTCAATACCAATCATGAAACCACATAACAAACATAAACAAACGAAAACTCAAAAGCATAAACACATTTACATCCACGCTCATTATGGAGCTCCACCCTAACAAGATATTTTTTCTTCAAAACCAATCATGAAACCACATAACAAACATAAACATACGAAAACTCAAAAGCATAAACACATTCAAACCCACGCTTACTATAGAGCTCCACCCTAACAAGAAACAACCCACTCACATCCCCCACAAAAAAACAGCCCAACCCTTCCGACAATTACACGGAATTAATCACAAAACGAAACAAAGCCACACAAGCATATAATAACAGTTCCGAAAACCGGAATCATGGAGTGCAAGGGACGCGCCATACATTTCGGCAAAAGTCGCGATTAACGGCGACAATGGAGCGACCGCCATTCGACAGTCGTTATCGGCCGAAACAAAGCGGATAGCGAGCATGGCCTATCATCGGTCATGCTCGAATGCGGAATGGCGAATGCGGTGCCGCAGTCGCCGCTTTTTATCGCGCGAATTATTAATGGCGCAATCGCGGCTGATGAGTCGAGACAGGGGCGGGGTGGGGGTTTTTTTATTCAAAAAAATTTTATGTTTTGAGTTGAGGAGCGTTTTATTAAGAAATTCTTCTTCTAGAGTGTTTTGTTTTTTTAAGAAATGTTATTTTTGTTAGAAGTGTTTTTTCATCGATTTTGTGATGAAACAAAATCTTTTTTCTATATATAAATACAGGAAATACATATAATAAAAAGGTTGAAAACGGACTGCTATTTTTAAGATTTTGGGGTACAATGGGCAAGTGTGCATAAGCTCATTATGTTTTTTTATTGTAAACTGATATTTGAAACCTAACGCTATCAGTCATGTATTCTGAAACGTTTTAGTGTTTCTTGTAAAATGAAGTCATAAAACTTTTCATTACTTTTATATTTTGCATAGACAAATTAGTAGTATTTATTAAAAATTGTATTAAAATAGATTGGAATTTTAATAGTAACCGGATTTCTTCATTTCGTTTTTAGCTTTAGACCTTCAGTTTTCATTCTGAAACAGTAGAGATATATTATATTCTCACATATCGCGTTTGAAATTTAAAAAAATTTTTGCCTGCGGTGCTAATAGTTGATTTATTTGTAACTATTTTGTATTTTAGGAATGTTTAAACTGTTTTATCTATATAAACTTAAGCCAATATTGATAAAAAACGAAAAAAAAATTCGCCTGCGATGCTAATTATTTATGTTTTTAAAGATAATTTTTTAGGTTGTCCACAATTGCCTTGTGCATTTCTTAAATTTTTTAACCAATGTTTTTCTTCGACATTCTCGAAAAGGACATTCAAATCATGTGAGTTCCTTATTAAATTGTTTTTTTTTAAACAATAAAAAAGTACACGAAGGGACCTTTTTCTAAAATTTGCATGTAGGCCAAATTTTTCTAGTTACACCACTACACTCACGCCCTTATTTATATCCGCTATTCATATCATTTCCATAAAATTTTCACTATACAAAATTCAACAAACCTTATAAAATCTTTTTTTTTTTTAAACATTCTTCCCTCGCTAAAAAACGACCCTCCCCTGAACATTCGAGTCGCAAACACGCAGGCAGATAGACCCGCACTTGGACAAAACGACAACGGCACGATTATAATGGCGGCCGATGAAATTGCTTCTAAAGTGGCCTCCGTCTTTCTCTAGCACTTTCTCCATCTGCGTAAATTGGCGAAACGGCGTACACGCACACGAACACGTTCCCGCCCGTTTTAATATATTAATTCGTATTTACTTTTTTAATTATTAACACCTCTCCGCGCTAAGTACATCACTTAAATCGTTCGCGAAGTTTGCCTGATGTGCTTATGTTAAATTGCGAGAAAATGGAAATTTATTCACACGAATTTGCTCGTGTTTAATTTTGCTTAAGTATTATTAATATAAATAATTATATGATAATGCTTCTATGAAAGTTTCAGTCTAAAAATATTCGTCCACGTGTATTATTAGTCCGTGTATATTATTTGTCAGTTGTCAAATATACATATTATGTTTGATATCTAAACACGGTAGTTCATTGTATGGGATAAACTTTTAATGCTTATATTCGAATGCCCTGTGTGTATGTAATCGCTTTGTCTATTGATGAAGCACTTTCCATAAGTATGTCGAAAAACACGTCAATCGTCATATTTGTCTGAAGAAGTTAAATGATGCGCTTACGTTAGATGACACCTATACACTACCGAATATTGTTAAATTTCAAAGACAAAGCAAGATTCTTTGCTTCGTTTATGGACAAAGCAATTACAAAAATGTAGCGTAGCAGCTATATTATTCCAAATTTAAAACCTCACATAAAAAATGACCTACATTCTAAAATGAGTATTAAATCTACTCCATAAAATTCAATATAAATACATATATGTATGCATTAATATATGTACATAGGCTAATAATGCGTAATCTGTGTATATGTATGGGAAAAAACACTTTTATAAACAGACTAGACAATGTGTGTTTATTATTACCGTAATTTTTATTTACCAGTAATCCGGTTTCTTAAGACTTTTCCAAAAAAAAAAATCAAATTATCGAACTGTTATTTGAGTTATTTGCCGATAAACCGGTTTACCGGTAATGATATCCCTAGTGTTTATAACTGGTCCAAATATATAATACATAGTCTGAAAATACATAAAAAAAATTTTCAAAACCTGAAAAACGTCAAATTATATCTGTAACGTTTATATCAAACTATTGCTATAGTAAAAAAAATTCAAAGCTTAAATCAATGGTGGCCAAATCGTGACCCGCGGGCCACAAGTATATTGCACATTTCATTGAAATGTGCAAAACAGCATTTTTTTATTTTAAATATAAAAACTATCATATTATTGTTACGTTGTAAGATATACATATGTGTGGCCTTTCAAAGATATGCATTATTTTATTTGGCCCACCAAGAGATTTCATCTGGCCACCACTGGCTTAAATAGTACCACATTCAAATCCAACCTATATTTGAACTACAATAGTACCAAATTCAAATACAACCTATATTCAAACTAAAATATATATATACATATATACACACACATATATATATATGTATATAAACATATATATATATATATATATATATATATATATATATATATATATATGTGTATATACATATATATATATATATATATATATATATATACTCGTGTCGTTAATGGAAATTTCCGAATCCGTGACAATGGATCATTTGTACGTTTAATGGGAGCGACGCCGAGACATAACATGGAGGCTGAAAGAGGCTGGAAGGGCTTTTGTTCGCTTTTGATTTTCAGACGCTTCGGCCAATTAACGAACCCCTCTTCTGTCACTGTTACTATCACTATGGCTAGTATTGCCGCTCGGGCGTCTGCTAGGTAATTTGCAAACTTAATAGATGCGAGCGCGTTTCTCACGTGAAGACGTTTACTTTGTTATGTAGATGGTGTCGCGCTATGGAAGATTTCATTAAGATCTGCAATTATGGAAGTCGGAAGTGTGATTTTGTTCAGTGATGAGTGCGCTGGTTTTTAATTGTGGAGGTTGAGTGATGGTGATAGTGGTTGATGAATTTTGTGTAGGTTTTGTTTGTAGGTTGCGTATGGTAGTGATAGTGATGGTGATGGTGATTATTTTTATAGTGATCATGTGGTTTTTCATGGTGAAGATTGAGCGATAGTTAGTGGAGGTGGTTGATGAATTTTATCATGTGTTGTATAGGTTTTGTTTGTAGGTTGCGTATGGTAGTGATGATGATGATGATGATGATGATGATGGTGATGGTCTTAATAGTGATGATATTTTTTTTAGTTGAGAAAGTATATGGGGACCGAAAAATATGTTTTGAAATTACAGTGGAAAATGCCAAATACAAAACTGGAGGGACAGAAATATGTTTTCATGTTAAATGTTATAATATAATATATGTATGTATATAATATAATATGTACAAAGTGTTTGGTCAGTATTATTTCTTATTAACTGATTTTTAACGTTAAGCGTTTTCTTGTTAAACAATTTCAACTGTATATTTTCGATATTTCAGGTAGCAGAGTTTAAGTTCAACACCTGTTTAATTTTAAAATAATTTCCATTATTATTGATCATCATTATCATTGTCGACCGGTTTTGTGTCCACTGCAGGACAAGGTCTCCCCATCAAATATTGGGGGTCTAGGCTATATACATACCTTATCCGAGAGCCAACCTCGTAGCGATAAGGGACATGTACCAATCCGCCCATGTCAACGGAAGAGGCTCTCAGACCAACGGTACGCAGGCCTATGCGCTAGACTTTGTGGTCGCTGACTCTCCACTAAGCAGATCGCAATGATCACCCGCGGGGCAGACGAGGTAAAGACTGAGCAGACTGCGTCCTCGCTGACCACTTTTGCGATCGCAATGACCGCCAGTTTGTCAGACGAGGCAAGACCGTTGGCCCTACGTGGCTTCGACCTCCGTAAAACACACGTCATTGGCCTTTACCATTACCAAAGAATTTTTGAATTAACTAAATATGACATGCAAGTTATTCTCTTTCTTAATTTGTTCATGCATTCTTTCCACTAGGTGTATCTCTATATGTCTTTCGCAAGTGAGTTAGTTGTTGTTAGCTGATTATTATTTATGTCGCAATAATTTAATTTTAGGTTAATCAAGAAGAGCGCGTGGTTAGTTTTTATTAGTTTGACTTAAGGCATGATATTAACCAAATATGTTAGTTGATATTAGTCGACCCAAAATAAGTGGAGGACCATTTACGATTTTAGTTAAATCTACGGCCGGTTCGCTACTTTAAATGGTTATTAAGTTGGTTTGTATTAAGTGTACCCTTCCTTACTTTACAATAGGATCAGGGTTGAATGATTACTGTAGTCCTATGATGGTTAGTATTATACAATTGTTTAGGGTTATAAAATATAAGGTTATAGGTTATGTGCTACTAATGTACGAGTATATTAAGTATTCTATATAATATTCTACTTGGGATATAGTTACGTTAAAAGGGCTTATAAATGGCATTGATGACATTTTTCTAGATAAGGGATACAATATAGTGTTACTTTGGATTGGGCATAGATGCAGATAAAAGTCGAACTATTATTGGAAATGATATAAAAAGATTTTGAAATAATAATCTAAAAAATGTATCCAATTTTATATGTTGATTTTAGTGTTTTGTTGATTTCTAATTATGACGAAATTGCGGATTAAAAATTAAAAGTTACCGTCTTTGAGGTGAGGTGATTCCGTTTTCACGAGGTGTACTTTTTTAAACTTGCGTAGCAGGAGCACGTGCACTTTTTTTTATTTAAAATAATTTTTTTTATTTTTATTTTTTTTTTTATTTATCGCGGCGCGCGAATTCGCTTTTAATTGGAATATTAACTTTTGCGGGCGGTAGGTCACATGTGAATGTTAAAGATTTTGAGAAATATTTTGAAGGGGATGAAAAGTTGGGGAAACTGTGGAAAAAATAAGCACAAAGGGCCTCGTCAAACGATTCAGGAATGTGCCAATCGATAGCAGATGTTGACGTCCGGAAAGACAACTTCGCGCGGGATTTTTCGAATAATAATCACAATAACAATAATAATAATGACAATAATAATAACAATAATAATAATGATTAGTGAATTAGTAGGTTAGTTAAATTCACGTCTACTTATCGGTCGGTTGATGCGTGTTTGGCTCGAAGATGCAGCTTAGCTCGCACACGTGTGTTACTTGGGTTTCTCGCCTAGGAAAAAAAACTGCAGCAACCAACGGTATTTTCTCGGGTTTAGGTAGAAACACGAGAGGGAGAGCACTGATTTTATATAGATTTGAAATTAAAAAACGCGATTTTCGATCGAAACACTGGTTAGACAAGGAATTTTTTTTTAAACACAAATTAAAAGTAAGCAACTACAGGGGCACTACTAAAAATCGGATGCAAAAAAACGAGTATGTAATGAAAAAGCCCCGAATGGCAAGGAGCGTCACGCAAGCAATGCGTACGCAACGGCAGCCCGTCCGGAACTCTCTATTGATCATGATGATGATTAATCAAATTTGAGTTAAAATTTACTTTCATTTAATTTTCAAATAATTAAAAGAAGGAAAACAACCTTCTCAATTATTACTACAAATCAATAATTTCAATTAAAATCATCACCATTAATTTATAATAAAGACGATGATAATGTTAGTAGTATTAGTTTTTTCACGAATTTACGAATGAATTCCATGAAATATAATAGTTTGAATTATTTCAGCAGAACAAATAAAAACACCATGTTTGATAATAAATAAAAACGAATCAGACGACAAAATGAATTTTCTTTCCAAGAAAATATCTACAAAATAATCATCTAAATTTTTTATACATTTCACGAACACAATCCATCACAAAATAATCACGACATCCAACAAATAAAATATCCAATTCCATAAAACCACAATAATGAATTTTTCTTCCAAGAAAAACGCAAATTTTCCCACCGTTTTCGAATCAATATCGGATTTTTCATAATTCTGCATTACGACCTTGTGCAACGCAAGATTACCATCACGGCGCATTACCAAACTGCGCCTCGGCAAAGGATGCATTTTATGGCGCATAATTTCACCATAACACATCCCTTTCGCTCCTCGAACGTTCACAACAACCTTCTCCTTCTTCTCCATCATAACGACCAAAAACGGGCTAATGTCTCTGCGTTCGACGCCATAAATCCCCCGTATCCGAATCCGGCTTCGCCAAACCCCATACAAACCCATCGATCCGGGCGAATGAATGTTTCAGCGTCTGAAAAGTGCACTGTGCGGTTGTTATTAATCTCCGTCGGTGAAAGAAACTTTGAGAACAATGGGGCTGTGTGGACGTCTGAAATTTCAATTGTTGGAAAGCTCCTGTGTCTCGTCTTCGTGAAAGCTTTGCGGAGCTTTGGTCGAATGTATAGATAAGGAAAAATCGTTGGAGGAAAACATGGGGTGGAAGAGGGGGTTCTTGAAAATATCGGGTGGCTTCGACGTTGGAATCAATATGGGAAGTTTGTTGGGAGTTTTTGGGGTTTCAATTTTTCAGTTGTCGGAAGTAATTTATTGTTTATTGGAAATGATGTTTAATTTTTTTGTTGTTTTTTTTTGAGAATTTTGTGGGAATTGACAGTGGCTTCTTGTTGAAAATTTTCTAAGTTTTCTTGGAAAATGTTGAGAGTTTTGTTTGATAATAAGGAAATTAATCGATAGATGTCTCTATATTTAAAATATTAATTAGTATAATAAATTTGGAAAAATATCTTTTTTAAAAATTATACTATAATATAAAAAAAATATTTATTTAGTATTTTAATATAATTTTATAAGCAATCTTTATATTTTATTTTGAATCCTTTTAAGTGTTTTCGATAAAAATTCAAATAATTTTTCTGATTAATATTATTTAATCAGATAATCAGTATAAGTAATCAATAAGATATATAGCATCGATACTTGTAATTAAAAATCAATATATTTCTCAGTATTTTGATCATATGCATTTATTAGTCACCGCTGATAAAGATTAACAAAATATACAACATCAATTGAAATCCTAAAACAACAAGAATGTTTCATAATCAGTGATGTGATCGCTTGATAAATTATGATGCTTAGTGAATAATTCGAACACTTTTTTTAGCAAACATCATCTATCAAGTATTGAAAATACAATAAAAATTCCTTAAACGTTTCGTCATAATCATTTCACCATCACGTATCGAATTTTCAAAAAAGATTATGAGAAAATAAAATATGGGAATATAGAATATAAGAATGGCATAAAATAAGATTTTTCATATACAGAAAGTGTATTTAATTTACATTCTGAAAGAATGGATAGATTTTTAAAGCTTTAAAAAAAATCAATATAAAGTAGCGGTCAATGAAATTGCAATACCTGGAAATCTTCAATTCCATCCGTTGTATGTGAAATACGTTACATCTTTTTTAAAATTTATTTATCGAAAACGATAAAAAAATAAATAATCTAAGATTCTGTAAAATTTTGTAACGATAAATTGTTTTTCGGAAAAGTTCAGCAAATAAATATGCAGTGAAAATGGTGCAGCAAATAAAGCGTGTATGAAACAGGTAAGATTTCTGCAAACTACATATATATAATTTGAGAATGTTTTTTTTTTAATATCATGGTACTAATTATCTTGAGTTCATTGATGAAATGATGTAAACCAAAAGTATTTAAAAATACTGGAAAAATGATTTTTTTTACATATTTATTAGTGCCACGCTAATCCAATAATTGACATATTTTTGTTTTTAAAAAAAGCTGGCATTTTATGCGAACAGAATAGTCGAATTAATCAATTCGATATGATTATATTAGTTGACATGAAAATCCCGGATAACAAACTTCTTTCGTGTGTTTTTCCAAATATTTCTTCGATAATATTTTCTTGATAATGGAAATTTCACACAAAATTACAATTTAGTTCATCTGGAAAAGATTTGATAACACAGAATAATTGCTAATTGGGCTAAACGTATAGAAATAATGAAATCAGTATTTGGATTGAAATTGGATTGAATAATGAAATCAGTATCAGTATTTGGTGTAATTGCTTAAATTGCGCCATTTAATGTCTTCCGTCAAATATGGCAGAAAACATAAACATCTATAAATCTATCCGTATCAAAAGTATTAAGTTAAAAAAAAAATTGAATATTCTGTGTCAAAATCAAAATATGATTCATTAAATTGAAATTGATGCATATTTTCCGATAAATGATCGTTATTTGAGTCATAGTATTATTTCTGAGAATGTTAAATAATTTTCAGTGTATTAAAAATGTATTTATTATAATCAAATTCCATATCAAATATTCCAAATGTTTGCATTATCGATAAAATCCCAGTAATAAATACTATAGATTAGTACTTTGGTTAAATCCATTCGATGATTTATTTATTACTTTTATCTAATATAAAATACACGGTTGTTAAAATTTTTTGATACCTTTTTTAAAATTGAATCTAATTATACATATGTATTATTAATACCATTGCATAAATTTTTAAAATGATTTTTATTAATAAATTGTACCACTGATGCTCAATTTAAATTGTCATCTTAAATAATTGCTTTCACACACTGCGATATTCTGAAATCGATTTAAATATTTGATCAAACGTAATTTAGTTTTCAAACATTTTCGCCAATTTTATATAGCGCGAAATTAAGAAATAAAATAAACAGTACATATTGAGAAATTGAAAAGTTAAAGGTAAAGGTAATCAGTAATTCGTGTAATATTATATTTCAATTTCACGATGTTCGTCCATTATAGACACCCTGTGACAAGATGTGATAAGAAATTTTTGATATTTTTTTTACAATTCACCAAAACAAGTTAGTTATTTTTCAACTGTGCTGACATCACTTGTGTCTTAAAAGTCGAAAAATTGTGTTTTTCGGAAATTTTTTATCCATCGATTGTGCAGTGTAGTGTAAGTTTTCATTTTGTTAAAGAAATCTCTAATTATTATAAGATATTTTAATAGGATTAAAAAATCATTTCAAATAGCTTTTAGTTCAAAACAAGAATTCGGTATACATTTTGGTAACACAATGAATTCTATTACCGATAACTAGTATATTATATACTAGTGTATTCGGACTGGCTGTGCCAGTCCTCAACGCTAGTGGGTTGGCCCTTTGAGCCAACCGACTCGGCCCTATGGGCCTCGCGCGTTGTGGGCCCTTTGGGCTCACCCCCCTCTGCCCCTGGTTACACACCCAAATCCACTAATATTGAGTTGTAGAAATAAAAATGAAATAGATCGTCACATAGGGATCCATAGCAAGATATTCCGCCCCTAAAATAATCCCCGATAGTGAAAAATTGTCGAAAAAAATCAAAAGGGATATCACCTACTAATTTCCGAAAAATTTTCAATTAATTAATTTTTTGCGTAATTTTATTCGGCATTTTTCGAGATTCTTAAGTACCCCAGTCACTACAGGATTTTTTTTAAAGATATTTGAGAAAGTTTCAACGTCCTAGGACGTTTCGTCACGTTTTTTATAAGGTATAAAGTTTGAGCCCCAAAAAAATCATCTCAGACAGACAGACAGACAGACAGACAGACAGACATAGGGACTTTCAGTTTTATAATAGTATAAATAGATTAGTTAGAAATAGTACATATGTATGTATATATAATAATCATTTTGCAATTAAACATTGCACGATAGTAAATCAAAGTTTTTTTATTTAAAATACGCAAATTCAAAGCAAATCAATATTTTTTTTACTTTTATAACAATTACTTTTATCTTCAACTGTATAAATGATATAAAATTGTGCATTTCGGTAGTTTTTAATCTGCAAATTGTTTATATAACATGATAATGTTGTAAAGGTGTATTTTCTGACAATTCTTAATAAACCATTAATTGGACCGTTGTTGTTTATCTGCAAGAAAAAGTTGAATAATCAGTTTGAATATTCATTTTTCATAAATATACGTAATTACTAATATATTTTTTAAATAATTTCAGATAAAAATAAACTTAATTTTATTCATCACTGATAAAATGTCGGATAAAATTGCGAAAGGTAAAAATTTTACTTCGAGCAGAACATAATATTTTGATATCACGCTAAAAAAATTCGAATTAAAAAATTTCAGTTGCGGAAAAGAAAAAAGGAGGTGATGGGGAAAGCAGTGGATACAAAGAAAAGTCCCAAATGCCCGGCTTCTGCGGCAACTTATATCAGTCTAAATGGCTGATGTGGTATCTATTGAAAGGATTGTCGTCGAAGCAGTACAAATTCGAATTGGGAACGGAAGTAGAAGCTGCCGGGAAGTATGATGATCTAGTTTTTAAGTATAGGAAAGTCGTCGATGGGAATGAGCGGGATCATTTCATAATTGTCCAATCCAAGCACAGAACTGGAAATAATAAAAAAGTTACGTACAAAGACGTTTTAACTGACGAAAACGTGGACATGGGATTAGTGAAGTACTTTAATTCTTTTGTCGAGTCAAAAAACGCAAAAATGTTCACAGATGGAGTAATTGAGCATGCAATAATTTACACGAACGCTCGCTTCAATATGAACGAAATAATTCCAGAAATAGATCAAAATTGGAAAAAACTGAAAACCTTTAAAAACATAACCGAGGAGATGAATCTAAAACCAGACGACACTCTTTCGGCGTTCAAAATCAAAGGTGGCAAATTCTATCAGTTCAAAAGCGACCTCGTCCTTCCAGTTTTGAAATCTATGGTTTTAGATTATGAGTATTATAGAATTGCGCGAAAACTAGTCGAATGTTTGAAAGACGAGAACAAATACTTATCGCTTGACGATAAAATTTTGAAACGTTACAACCATCTTTTGCTAAAAGAGGTGATAGATAAGAAAAGCAGAATGTTTTTTAAAGACTTTTTGAATGAAAACTGTGACGATGATGAAAACGCTACTGGACGAAAAAAATTGAGGAAGGCCTTAGATAAACTTTTGAATGATGAAGGATTGAAAATTGAGGAAATCGCTAAGAAGGCGTTTAAATGGAGGAGGGATTTCGAAAAATCTGGAGAAATAACGCAGACTTGGGCAGCAGATATAGATGATAGCGATTTGAAAGAGTTTTTAAAAAAGTCTGTTTTTGCTACTGAGCAGCCCGACGAAATAAAACTTGGAAGAATAATTATAGACGACCTTCGTAAACAATTCTCTACATATGAAACCGATATGATATATAGTCATTTTTATGCGGAAATCCAAGATTGGATGAAAGGTGGATATTTAAACAACGATAAATCCGAAAATATTTTTAAAAACAGATTTATTTCGTTTGAAAATGCGAGCGATTTTTTTGAGAATACAAAACGAAAATTAGATAAAATGACGTTAAAAGGACCAATTTCTGACTACGATCGCCATATTCAAGAATACAATATTAATTTCGTTGATTTGAAATTTGATAGAACCATAAAAGCCTTTTTAGATTCAGATCAACGAATTTTGAACATTGTCAGTAAGCATATAATGATAAGTTCAATCAAACTTTACACGAAGCTGACAATAACTATTAAATTGGAAGAGTTCATTTTCATCAAATTGAGTACATCAAATAATCACTCGCTGAATTCTGCCATCAAAACTTTTGAGTCTGAATCAACTGACCGCTTGCTAGTGATAGAATGGGATCATGATGAGACAAAACTAAATGAGTGGACGTATAAAATCAACGACATAATTGATGCGATTCAATGTCACGATCAAAAGAAACTTATCATTATATCAAACAGAGATGATATTCTGGAAAACTATTTTCAAAGCGACTTTTTCATAGACACGGAATATGTAGAAGTAGAAGATTTCGCAAACACGCTAGCGAACCTAGAAAAGAATTCGCAAGACAGATTTTTGAATACCATGGTAGAATTTCAAGGAAACGATGCCAAATTAATAGACTTTATTACAACTAATGACTTGAAAAAAACGATAAACGGCCGTAAACTAACAAAAATTTTAAAAAAAGAAAACGTTAATATTGGAAAGCCAATTGAAGGATTAAAAGCGGACATGCAAAATTGTTATATTGATAGAAAATTTACGTGCAAAATTGAAAACGAAAAAAATGTATATTGGATAATCGGGTTAAATGAATTAGACCTTTGCTTGGATGATCAAAATTATAAAATTATTAAAAAATATGTGTCGACAACTCGAAACGAAATTGACACCTTTAAGCGCTTAGTTGATGAAAACCTATCAATGAATGCCTATTTATTAAAGAAAGAAAATAACTGTATAATTCTATTGAGAAAGTCGAAGGAGTTGTTCGATGAATCAGATTTTAGAAATACTGTAAAGTGTGAACACAACAAACAAGAGATCAATTTGTTATCTGCTGTAGCTGGATCAGGAAAATCAACATTATTCGTTAAATTATCACAAAAAATTAAAGATCAAAATCCCGAATTATGGGTGGTCAAAATCGATTTGAATGCCGTATCATCAAAGTTGAATGAAATCCAAAAGAGTAATCAAGTAGAAATTCAGCTCGAAACTATTATCGACTTACTTAATCATGGTGCAAATCATGAGAATGAATTAGAAAAAACTATTTTCAAACATCGATTACAAAGCAAGAACATTGTGCTGTTGTTGGATGGGTTCGATGAGGTTTGCCCCAGCTATAAGTCCATCGTTTTAAAATTAATCCAAATATTAGAAAACGAAGCCGCACTCAAGGCAATCTGGATTAGTACAAGACCGTACGATTCAATCCTAAATGATATTGAAAAAACTTTGGTGAATTTTTCTGTAAAGCATTATAATTTTGAACCCTTGACTGAAAATAATCAAAAGAAGTATCTAAAAAACTTTTGGCAACAGTCAATTGTAGTTGTCGAGGAGTTTTTTAAGCTATTTGTTGAAGAGTTATTCAAATTATTCAACAATAATATGAAAGGAGACTTCTTAGGATTGCCTCTCCATATTATGTTGATCGGTGTTACTTTTAAAGACACTTTTGAAAAATTTCAAAAAACCAGTACAAGTGAAATTAATACAGAACAGCGACAAAAACTTTTAGAAATGGTCGATTTGTCTTCATTATACGATCAATTCGTTAGATTTAAGTGCCAAATTCACTCCGAAGATAAAGGTTTCTTAAATTTGCATACAGAGGCGGGAAAAGGAATACTTAGTGAATCTTGTAAAAGCTGTTTTATAAAAAGTAAAATTCTAGCATTAAATTCTTTGTTCGATGAAAATAAATTAAAAATACTTTTGACAGGAACTGAATTAAAAAAATTGAAGGAAGACAGAGAAGAAATCAAAGAAAGAGGAGATCCATTTGGCATTGTTAACCGAATCGTAAATGGCAAACCACATTTTATTCATCGAACATTCGCTGAATACTTTGTGGCGATGTTTTTCATCGAGAACATGAAAAGAAAGGAATCGCAAAAAATTGTAGAATATTTCCTGAAAAATAAAAATACCGAAGAAAATTCCATAGTTTGTGATTTTATCGATAGTAAATTGAATGATGAACCAAATTTTATAGAATATAATCATAAATATGAGAATGTGGTGATGACAATGGATGGAGGAAAATTATACTTTGTTCTTAAGAGGAAATGGCAAAACATTGCGGAAATTCTCATAAAAAACGGAATAAATTTAAATTATGGATACAATGGGAAAACGATATTAAATAATGCGAGTAAATTGAAAAGATTAAAAGGCAAAGAACCTATATTAAGTATGATTTTCAAAAAAATTAATTACAAAAAAGATAGATTAATAAAAGAACTACTGATGACAAATGGATTTAAGAATGATACACCTTTGTTAGTCGCTGCTAGATTTGGAATATTTGAAAATATTAAAATCTTATTCGAAATTTGCAAAAAAATGGAAATACTAGACGGTGTAATCTCCCGAAAAAACATAAATGGTGAAAATATTCTGCATCTAACGGCGAAAATTACTTCAATAATAATTATTTTATTCGCCTGTTGAATCTCTTAAAAAGTGAACCAACCATATTGAACGATCTGTTAACAAAAAAGAACATTGACAGTCATACTCCTTTTGATACAGCTGTGGAAAATAATCAGCAAAACAAATTCGAAACCATGTGGAATTTATGTGGGGAACTGGATATTTCCATCAACAGTGTCCTATTCCGTGAAACTAAATATAATAACAATATTATACACCAAGCGGCTAATCGTAATTGCAATAATGATTTTTTTACCTATGTTTTAAATGTTTTAAAAAGCGATCCGGGCAAATTGAAAGATCTGTTAACAAAAAATAACAATGAAGGTTTCACTCCTTTCGATACAGCAGTGAAAAATGGTCAGCGATTCAAATTTGAAGCCATTGTTGAATTGTGTGGGGAACTGGACATTTCCACTGACAGTGTTCTATTTAATGAAACTAAAGACGCTGAAAATATTATACATCTAGCAGCTTATTCTATCTGCAATGACGATTGTTTTAAATACCTTTTAAATCTTTTAAAAAAGTGCAAACCGAACAAATTAAATGATCTGTTAACAAAAAATAACATTGAAGGTTGCACTCCTTTCATTACAGCTGTAATGTATAATCAGCAAAAAAAAATTGAAGGCATGTGGAATTTGTGTGGGGAACTAGACATTTCCATAGACAGAGTTCATTTTCAAGATATAGAATACAATGAAAATTTTAAACCAATAGTAGCCGCATGTTATTGCAATGATGATTTTTTCACATATCTGATGAATCTCTCAGAAAGTGGACCGGCCAAATTGAAGGCCCTTTTAACAAAAAAAAAGGAACTGTTTACGGTTATACCCTTTTTGATTCGGCTGTCATAAATTGTGACCGGAAAAAATTCGAAGCCATGTGGAATTTATGTGGCGAACTGGACATTTCCATCGACAGTATCCTATTCAATGAAACCGAAAGCGGGAAAAATATAATACGTCTAGCAATAAAATATAATTGCGATTTTAATTTTTATACATACATTTTAAATCTTTTAAAAAGCGAACCACGAAAATTGAAGGATATGTTAAGAAGGAGTAACCTTGAAGATTTCACTCCTTTTGATATTTCTAAGTTGAATGGTCAGCGAGAAAAATTCGAAGCTATGTGGAATTTATGTAGCGAACTGAACATATCCATTGACAGTGTCTTACTCAATGGAACTAAATACGGTGATAATATTATACACCGAGTAGCAAATCTTCTTAGCGATAGTGATTTTTCTATATACTTTTTCAATCTTTTAAAAAGCGAACCAAACAAATTGAAGGATCTGTTGACAAAAAATGACGTTGAAGGTTGCAATCCTTTTGATATAACAGTAAAAAATGGGCAACAATGCAAATTCAAAGCTATGTGGAATTTATGTGGCGAACTGGACATTTCCATCGACAGTGTCCTATTCAATGAAACCGAAAGGGGTGAAAATATTATACATCAAGCAATGAATGATGTATGCGATATTGATTTTTATACATACCTTTTAAATCTTTTAAAAAGTGAACCAGACAAATTGAAGAATCTTTTGGCAAAAAATAACGTTGAAGATTACACTCCTTTCATTACAGCTATGAAAAATAATCAACAATACAAATTTGAAGCCATGTGGAATTTATGTATCGAACTGGACATTTCCAACGGTGTCCTATTCAATGAAACCAAACGTGGTGAAAATATTTTGCATTTAGCAACTTATTTAATTGTCTATGACGGTTTTTTTACTTACCTTTTAAATCTTTTAAAAAGCGAACCAGAAAAATTGAAGAATCTGTTTAAAAAAAGTAACGTTGATGGTTGCACTCCTTTCAATATAGCTGTGTTAAAAAATCACCATAACAGATTCGAATGCATGTGGAATTTATGTAACGAACTGGATGTATCCACCGACGGGGTCCTATTCAATGAAACCAAACGGGGTGAAAATATTATACATCAAGCAATTAATGATGTATGCGATATTGATTTTTATACATACCTTTTAAATCTTTTAAAAAGTGAACCAGACAAATTGAAGAATCTGTTAACAAAGATTAACGTTGATGGTTACACTCCTTTCGATATAGCTGTGTTATATGGTCAGCGAAAGAAATTTGAAGCTATGTGGAATTTGTGTGGGGAATTAGATATATCCACCGACAGTATCCTATTCCGTGAAACCAAACAGGGTGATAACATTATACATCTAGCGACTTATTATATGTGCAATGACGATTGTTTCAATTACCTGTTGATTCTCTTAAAAAGTGAACCGAGCAAATTGTTGGCTCTTTTAACTAAAAAGAACTCGTTAAATCTCACTTCTTTCGATAATGCTTGGATACATGATCAGATTATTAAATTAAAAGTCTTGTACAAATTAAGGAATAAACATTCAATTGCCTCCATTCAAAAAAAGTAGAAGTTATAATTTACTTATTAGAAGCAATATTATTATTATTGTTGTTGTTTATTTGTAATATAATTTAATTTGGATTCTGTTGTCTTTTTCTTTATGTAATATAATATATTATATATTATGGATCGTATTTTGATTTATGCATTTTTTTTAATTTTCATAAAATATAATATTTGTATTATAATTTTATATAAATATTGTTGTTTAATTGTTATTGTTAATTTTATTATATAATTCAACGTTAAAATAAATGTTAATTTACGTTTTTAAAATTTTTTTATTTATATTTAATTTATTAAAACCTTAATCATAGAATAATAACACAATAAACTTTTGACTACATCAAAAAATTCAACTACATTAGAAGTTCACGTTTTCTAGTGCAGAAAGGATGGATTTTTTTGGATTTTATCATTATGATGTCTTAGATCTCTGCTCCTTGATGTCCTTTTTAACCCCATTCCAACAATCTAGACTCGCCAATGCGACTCTTTCCCACCTTTCCGTGTAACAACGACAGCTGTCATATTTGACAAGTGAAGTTTTTTGTATGTTTAAAAAAATGTTACTAATGTTCTATTGTTCAGTTTTTTTTACCCAATTCAGGATTTTGAAAATTTCTGTAATTGTGCGTAACTTAATATAAAAATTCAAAAATCAAACTTATTACCAATAAATGATAATAAGAAAATTCATCGATAGATGTCTCTATTTAACATATAATATTATTAATTAAAAATTTGTGAATATTTTTATGTTGATTTGTAAAATTATATCTTTTTTTTTCAAATATATTGTATTGTTTATTATTTTATTTTATTTTACTTTATTTTATTATCGATCTTTGTATTTATTTTTTTAAGTGTTTATTTCTGGTGAAAAAACATATATATTTTTTATATTTAAAGAATATCAATTTTAATTTTGAATTTTTGTGTAATAGAAACGTTCAATATTATATCTTTTTCAATAGATGTCTCTTATATTTTATTATATTAATATTTGAATTAACGCAGCAAATTTTCAAAACTTCAAATTAAAATATCACTCCGAATTCCATCTATAAAAAAAATCAAAAATATAACTTCATAAACAATCCTAATTGTTCAAATTTACAATTTTCCACAAACAATTAATCATTCCAATTTACAAAACCTTCCCCAAAACATTCCCACAACAAATCAAACCAATCATTCGATAACACCGCCCGTTCACACAAAACCAAAAATAGATCCGGTGCCTATAAAACATTTCATACTACATACATCCTAGCGAAATTTCAATTTCAAGGTGGCAACATCTGCCACCTCCATTCCTATATTGGCAACCTTATATTATATTATATATCGTCGAACAACAACTGGAGCCTATAAAAGCGGCGACACCCGCAAAATTACGATAGGGTACCAATATTTGGCCCGACAAAATAGAGATAACTCGCACAACAAAATCAGCATTTCGCCCGACAAAGTTCCCAGTAACAAAAAAATAATAGTTCCACTACTACTCGCTAGGTGTTAGAACGTCAGATTAATCTGTCAAGTGTTATGTCAAGTGCGCGTATATTTAATAAAAATGATTTTTTTAAGCTTCTGCTGTGTTTGGTGGGTAGAAAATAATGACATCATAATCAACATACAAGGAAAAATAATTCAAATATCAGGTTTTATGCGTACATGTAACATGCGATAACATGTTGGTGCCACGCTATCACCCCGCACCATGTCAATATAGCGACACCTATAAAATATTTTCGATCTGAATACCTGCTTGAATAAGATAGTTCAGTAAATGTGACGCAAAAAACCTTCTCTGCCTAACCTAAACATACGTTTACTAATAAATACGTTCAGACTTTTGACTGAAAGATGTGGAATTAAATAAGTGCGTTTAGTTTTCCCTGACTGAGAAATGCGGCGTTTGGCCCCAAACCCCACGTTCAGTTTTTCTATAAGGAAAATGGAAGTAAACACGTCTAGATGCGCTATATTGATATTGTGCAGAGTGATATCGTAGTTTACCCCAAACTGACGTAACAAACGTCAGAATATGAATGCGAGTATGTGCATAAATGCAGAGTACATACTAACTTATAACTGAAAACTTCAAACTTCAAACTTTAGATTTTTATGTACGTCTTTCTAGAATGCCAACTTAAATTCGTTCATGCGTTAAGGTTGCCTTTTACCTTTAATATTAGTCGTGAATGTTCACTGCCGTTCAAAATAGATTATCCCATTACGATACGACTGTCAAACAACCGACGAGCTTTCTTCGAAAGCGGAACGATCCCGTTAAATATATCGGCCATTAATTTGTTTGGCGGTCGATAAGGGGCCGAATTAGAAAATTGCGCACACCTTGCAAAAAGAGGAGGGTATCCCAGAGGGGCGAACAGGACCGGAGTAATTTGGGCAAGCTGTTCGAAGGGCAAAAACGCCTTTCAAACTGGCGTGTTATGTGATCGATAGATAATATTGGATTGGATTTAATCGGAAACGTATATATAGATTTTTTTTAAAGTAGAGTACAGGGTGTTAAATATTTTATATCATGATTATTTTAATAAAGGAAACTGTAAGTACGATCTACATAGTGTCCTCTTGATTATAATACCGTTGAAAATTCAGATTTTTTTTATTTATTATAAATTTTCAGTCCTAAATAGTATTGTTTTCTAAAAGAACGGTCTCGGGTCAATGATATGCGATCGCGTTCATTTATTATCCGCACCATTTGTCGCTTAACTTGAGTGATCGGTGAAAATGTTACGTTCGAAAAGACTTAATCATAATATAACTCTAATATAAAAGTTATATAACTATGATCCAAAAATAAATAGGAATCTTGTTAATTTTTTCATATTCAAATAAAGAGGGTACTATTTTTTTTAACAATTCTTCAAATTTCATTATGAAAAACTATACAAATTTCATGATAATTTGTAATTATTATAGTTGAAAGGGTTATACACGTTTTTCTCACATTTCATGGTATAAAAATTCCTAATTGAACATTTTCAAGATTATGTTTCCTTTAACAGCTTTAATAGCTAGTTTATATAATTAGTCCTTATAATATGTCTGTATTTTTGAAAAAGAAACCAAAAAAATATATATTATCCAGAACATACTTAAGAGTTTTATTTGAAAAAGTTATACACATTTTTCTATTGTTATAAGAATTTCTTCTTACAATTAGATATTTTCAGAATCATATTTCTTCTAACATTTGGCTTTCTAGTTTGATATGTCCTCTGAAATATAATATTACGCCTATATTTTTGATAAAGAAACAAAAAAAATTCATATTACTCAATGTTTTTAACCTCAAAAATACATCTAAATTCCCAAAAAAATTAAATTTACATTTCAAAAACTCAAAACGAACATTTTATCCATTATTACACAAGACAATATCGAAAATGCGTCTCAACATTCCGATTTATTTGGAAAGATCAGCATCTGACGTCTCCCGGAGCGGTTCAATATCGCCGCGAATCGTCTGCAAATTTTGCCCTTTTCCACTTGTTTTGTTCAAAGTTTGTATTCTTCGGGGGACCGCGTTGACGAAATCGCTTTCGAAAAAGTCCCGAGGGCATAGTCGGTAACCATTAAACCCGATCAAAGTAACTTTTATATAGAGCGGAGAACGTTTAGCTAACCTTTTCGATCTTATCCCGCGAGAGTTCTGCACGTCATTAGAAGATTTCCCTGCTGAAAGATTTCGGAATCGGAGACATTTGAAATATCTAATGATTGTGGAGTGTACAGTGGTAAGTTAAGTAAGTACATGAAACTGAAGAGACTGAAATTTTTTATTCATATTAAAAGAATTTCACATTAAACATAGTATAATATAATATACATACATATTATAGTACTTTTTATTATATCCTCTTTTTACACGGTTCCAAAATAACACAGTTCAAGCAAGAATAATTGATTATTTTTTTACACGGTTTTTTCACTTTAACACGATGTAAAAAACGTATTATTATGTCACAATGGTAAGATTAGATATAGGCCAGTATATTGTTATAATTATATGTATGTAATTATTGTTATTAAATAAAAAAATTCCGGTATTTTTTAACGATTTCACATAGCGAAATTTTTTCACATAACACGTTTTTTATAAAGTATGAACCTATCTCCAATTTTTGTATGGTAGCAATGTTTTTGGCGCCCTTGGCAAATATAAAATTTGGCACCCCTTTTTTTCCAAGGGGGAGCTGGAAAAAATTTTTTTTCCATGGGGAAGCTAGTCAAAAATAATTTTTTAATTTCATAATTTTCAAATGAAAAATTATTCGTCACTATTCGAACGTGTTCGAACCCCAAAAAAAATTTTCATAAAAAAAAGCTAAACGTATTAATGTAGCCCAACTTTCCGAAATATTTTCGCTAATTTTTTACCAAACCTAACCCAACCTATCGTCGTTTGATGAATAAATTCGGGTGAAGCTAACCCAACTTTCGGAAATATTTTCGCGAATTTCTCACCAAGCGTAACCCAACCTATCGTTGTTTGACGAATAAATTCGTGTGAATGTAACCCAATATTCGGAAATATCTTTGCGAATGTTACCAAGCCTAACCCAACCTATCGTTGTTTGATGAATAATTTTTGTAAAGTTAGCTTCACGCGAAATTATTTCACGCTTACTTTCAGAAATATTTTTTTCGATATTCGACACTTCTCAAAATTACTCGTACTCCAAAAATTTTTTCCCATGGAAAACATCTAAATTATTTAATAGTAATCACTTAAAAAAAACAGAGGGCGACTTTGGCGCCCCAAAAGTCACACGCCCTTGGCGCTTGCCCAATTGCCAATGGCTTGCTACGGCACTGGTCACCATACATTTTTTTACGCGGTAGTCTCTGGAGCGTATCCCCCGTGTAAAAAGAAAATTGGGTATATTTTGTCAGAACTATAGTATCATGTCTTGTTATCCGATTTCTATTGTGCTTAAAAATTTTTCGTATTTTTCGTATTTTTGTGTTTTTTTTTTGTGCTTAAATTTTTCGTACGTTTATTCTTATTTGTCTTATGAAAAACGGTGATTTAATATACCAAGTTTTATATGATTTTTTTTGTATTAAGAATTGAAAAAATACTAAATATTTAATCGTATTTAATTATATTTTTATTCATAGTAAATAAAATATTATTCAATAATGTCAGCAAATAAAAAAAAACACCTTTTTTATAATGAACGGATTGTTTACGAAGCTAACGAAGATTTTCAATGAAAATGTTTTGTTAATTGACTCTAATGAAAATGTCCATTTGATTTCTATAAAGTAATAAAAAACAATTCATTTTCCTATTCTCAGCAATAGAGTAAGTTTTTTATCATTTTATTTTAGTATACATATGTCTCACTTGTATGATTTTTTTATTTCAATATAAAACCGCACAACAAGCATTTCATATTGCCAGAGTTAACACTTTTCAAACATATTTATTTCCTCACGAAATTGGATTTCTTAAACCGCTCCTCCTCCAGACCCTACACACTGCTCATTTCAAATGAAAACCCATAAAGTTCAAACATAAAACGAATCATATTACCCTTAAGCACTCATATAAAAACCCTACCACCCAGACACCGTTAAAAACCAACACCACACGTTATTCAAAGTCCCCACACCGTGAAGGCGGAGCTTTATGGATTTTCCCCCGATTTCCAATAGCACATAACTTTAACCTGGATCCAGTGCAGTGTGCAAGGTGTGTCCCATAAACGCATGCAACTGGGGTTGTTGAAACCCAGAGTGACCCAGAGTCGGCCTACTTTTGGGTCACATCGAGAGCGAATCCATAGAGGCCGGCCCGACGAGGGGTCATCGGTGCATTGGCTTAACGGAGGCTGTTGTGCTGAAAACGTGAATTTGCTCTTTTCAGTATGCAAAATGTGTGGATTGAGATTTTGAAGGTTTTGGGTATGGAACAACTGTTGAATGCGAGTTTGAGTCAAATTTTGTATGTAGTTTTGTTTTTATTATTATGTTTTTTTTTAAGTGTTCAATAGATTTAAATAAATAAGATAATTGATTTATATACAAGTAGTTCAAAGATATTTGAAAAGTGTTAAAAAAGTGACAAAAATTTTAAACCAAATTTTAAGTCTAAAGTATCATAGTTTTTGAGTTAGTATCACATCGGAGACTTTTGAACCACTCTGCATATTATGCAACGTTTATATCATATAATCGCATTTTCTATAGAAAAAAAAAAATGTGTTTTTTGTGAAATATAATATAATTTGTTAGTGCATTGTCACCCTTTGTTGGTGTTATTAAAAAATTAAATGTTAAATGCCATCTGTCAAATATGACCGTTATATTACTTACGATATTTCTATGGAAGGCTAGAAAAGACTTGAATTGTTGAAATAAGAGTGTTACAATTTGGTTGGAAAGGATATTGAAGACCACAAAATCAAGGTTTTGTTTTATAAGTCATAAAAGTGTTTATTTTAAAAGATGAAAGACGGAAAGTCGCTAGTTGAAATAATTATTTTAATACAAATGTCAAATGTTGTTTAAATTTCACAAAAAACGTTAATTTTTTTGCGTTTTTTATGAAAAACGTGATTACACAAACGTTGCGTAACATTATAATACGTAAATGAAGAGTTCAGTAATATTAGAATTGTCGAAGTTTGAATCATTTTCAATGTATGTAGTATTGTATCATATTGAAAATTTATATGGAATTGGATTTTATATATTTAATATGAATTTTAGGAATATTCAATCAGAGATTTTTTACATATATGTACATATTAAAAAAAATGTATATCAGAACCGAATTCGTATTCAAACCATTTCTTTCGTTTCGTTTATTTTATTTATTCAATTGTATTACGTCTTAGTTCCGTTTTTAGACTAAAAATTCGATTTGAAACGTAAGCCTTATAAAAATAAAATAATATAATATAAAAATCTTTTGTAGTATATATTTTTTATAAACTTATAATATTAACACATTTATACAAATTTTTTTTTAAACCCAAACAGATTCTATTGAAAATTCTTACACCAATTAGAATTAATTATGAAAAAATACCAATAATAAAAACAAAACACATCCCACATACAATCAAATAAAAATTAACAAACCGACCCCAATTCCAAAACATCAATCCCACCAAATAAATTATACAAAATCCTTCACCAATTGCGGACCTTTTTCCCGTTCAACCATATTTGATTAAACAAGAATTTTTCATGCGCCCTATGGGAAATCAGGCCGCCTTTCCGAAAAACCTCAACCTTCGGACATCCTTCAGCCACTCTTCCTCCTCCAGAGTCCTCAGCAGCCTCCGGAGGACCAGTCCAGGTGGCCAGGCCGTGTCCCGGGACGTCAAGCACCTCTATGTAGGCCACCGGGACGTCCCACATCGTCGGGAAAGTGGGACAGGAACGGGCTGGGCGAGTCCGCGAAGGTTCTGTTCGGTAATTCTTGGGATGGCTGGTGGGAGATGGACGGGGGTTGTGGGTCAATGGTGGATTGTTGTCTTAGAGGGGTTTTGGTGTTTGATTGGGTTTTTGGGGAGTGATGGATTCGGTGTTGCTTCGGTGGAGGGGCGTGTTGCGTTTGGGAGATTGATGGTGGTGGGTGTTTGGAGTTTTATCGGTTTTTGAGATGATTTTGGTTTAAAATGGTTAAATGTGGAACATTTTTGAATAGGATTTGAAGTTTGAAATCTGTGATGAAAATTTAATATTGAAATTTCTGTATCAATCGAATATTATTCTAATTTTTAAATAGAATTTGCGTCTAAGTTATCTGAATTTGAATCCTGAAATCACATTCTTTACTTTGATACGAAAAAAATTCTTTAAATTTATTCGATTCTTTCCGAAAATTAGTTTTGATCATATTAAAACAATTTTCTACATTTTCAACACTATTTTTCAATCGTGGATATATTTGAATAATTTAAAATTTTCCAATGATCTTTTGTTAAGCATTTTAAACGACTATTTCCATTATCTATCTATTTTTTGTGTGATTCTTTTTTTTCATTATTGTTTCTGTTGAAAGAGTCCTTAATTGAAATCGACCATTTTGTTTTTATTCAGTTTGAACATTGTTTCTGTTTCTCTCTATTCTTCAATACAAATAAATAAGTGGATGTTCAATGAAAATTTAAACAACTACATTTCATCGTTTCATATTAAACTTTTGTATCGAATCTTTTAATGAGATTTTTACAAGTCGATATTCAATTTAGTATTAAATTTTATTACTTGGAAAAACATGAAATTTCCACTCCAATAAAATCAAATACATTTATTACCGCAGACAATCGTTTTTGACACTTTGAAAGTGTTGAAATTTGCATTTGACAAGCTGGATTGTTTATTGAAATTAAACCCTTTCTCGCAATATTTGAATTGCAATCGTGCAACTGACATTCGCGAAAGTTTCATAAGTCTCCCGCGGGAATTGTTATTTAAAATCAATTTTCACAAACAAACAATTCTTTTTTATGAAAAACGACGAGCACGTTTTTTCATACGTTCGAAACTGTAATTTTTTCACATTCCCATTATTTCGCGCGCGTAAAACACGAAGAGACGCGCTTAAAAAAAAGCTGTAAATAATACACACATGTGTAAAATATTTATTACACAATATACATGTGGAGGCACGATTTTTCACGTGAAACAACACCGGAATACCTGAAAGATCTCATAAATAGATTTCGAAGGAAATAGGCTTAGCGAACGTGATCCGCTTTTTTTGTTACGTCATTTTTCAGCAGGCGCTTCATCAAACGGTCCACTTTAACCGTTTCGACCTAAATATATATATATTTTTTGCATTTTTAATTAAAAATTTATCATGATCGATCTTTTTTTGATACAAATAATAACAAATATTATAATTTAACATGTTAAACTCCGAGTTGCAGCGTTGATATTAACCACAGCGCCAGAAGGTCACCGGTGGGCATCAAAAAGGATTTTTTACTCATTTTTTTAATATATAATACATTTAAATGAATAGTACGTATATTTTTATAATTCTTAAGAGGTTTTTTTTTGAAAATGGACAATTCGAAATTGGACAATTCATGTCCAATGCAATGTTAATAGTTTGGTAAAAATGTTATTTAGGTGTAAGTGCGCGGTTTATTTATTTTTACGACTGGACTTGGTCTCAGTTTCAGCCATTGTTTCACGCTCGGTTATCTTCTAACGGAGATTTATATGTTGTTCGTGCAAAATTTGTAAGTTTATTTTATTATTTTATTGACGCTTCGAATTTATGTTGGGCGCCAACGCTGAACGACATACTTCCATGATTCATTGAACGAAAATAAAAAATAAATATTGATAGATTTCGCGTTTTCGGCCTACGCGAAATGGGAAAATGGAACGTTTTCTCAATGTTTATTTGCAAGGTTTTCTCGATTTGATTGAAAATACTATCTATTTTTCAAACTTTGATGTGCTACAAAGTTATTCAATTAGTAATAGAATATCTTTTGCATATATTTTAGTAAAATAAATAAAATATTTTCTGGTAAAATCATTTCGTACAGAATTTAAATGAGATATTATATAATTAAATAAACTATGAAATCGTATACAAATGGTTTAAATCTTTTTAATTAATTGAATATTATGTATCTTTTTTCGGTTTGGAAACAAAACTCCTTAACTTTCAAAAGTATTAAAAAGGCTTTATTGTGAGTGAATGTTATACTGATTCTATATTTCCAATTATAGGAATCGAAAGGGTTACTTAAAAGTCAAATTTTGAAGGTGGGCGTAATAAAAACATTTTTGATACGTGGAAAAACTTGCGATTTTCGCCATAAATACAGTCTTTTTTGGCAGTAAATTCTATTTTAAGAAAACTAAAATTTCCAACACATATTCTTAATTTTCTCCATTATATAGTAAAACTATAAGTAATAAAATCAGTATTAGCTTAATACTATTCGAGCAAGACTTTTTTTTGTTCAAAATTTTTTTTTAATTTTATTTTCAACATATAATGAAAAAAGTTTAAATCTTTCGACATTATCAGAAAATAAAACAATTTTCAAGTAATAAGAACTCTTTTTTGATCTACCCATGCATTATTTTCAACTAATTCATTTCTATTAAAAAATAATCACATATACTACATACATCATCACGAAAATCCTCAGATCTCTAGAAAACGAATCATCAAATCCACCTCCAAAAAAAACATAAAACAATAATTTTCAAGTAATAAAAACTGTTTTTAAACTACCCCAAAACTGTTTTCAACCAATTCAACTCCAATACAAAAAAATCACATATCACAAAAATCCTCAAATCTCCAAACAACGAACCATCAAACCCACCTCCAACGAAAAAAAATCAACATTTTTCCAAACCCCCACTACTCACCCTTACCAAACAAGGCCGCCCCTCTACCCGGGTACACTGAACCCCGAATTCACACCTCCCACCCCTCATTAGATTAAACCGGGTGTCGTGTACGCGTTCGAACATATCGAATATACCCAGCAGTCTATCGCCGTTTACCTGAGCGTTCAATCATGGCGGTTTTGATGAATTCCTATGGAACACATAAATTACGGGGCAAATTGCGGTTATGGATCCGATCGCGGCATGAATTATTCATCGGTGTATCGGGGGAGGGTCTGTGACTCGAATATCGGTTTATAAGATGTATTCCTTTATTCGTATTATATTTCGGCGGGAATTGTCTTTGGTTGGGGCTTAGCGTTGCGCCGTTCGATTTATGTGTTGAATGTTTTTGTTTTGTTTGAAAAACGGAATGATTTCGTGGAGTTATCGTATGTAAATGCAGATATAAATTTGTTATATATTTTTTTGTATTTGAGTCGGTTTGTTCTGCCGTGTCTATAGAAGTTTAATTCAAAGTTGTGTGTGAGATGTTGTAGCGTTTCGTTCATACATACTATAATACCCTATCCCTCGATTTAAACGGTAGATAGGTTCCTGAGAAAAAAGTGTAAATCAAAATTTTATATTTTATAAAATCGTGTAAATCGAAAAGTACACAAAAAACGCATAATTTGGTTGTTTTTTCAAGCTTTTTATTAACTTAGGTTAGGTTAGGTTAATTTTAGTCCGAAATCCTAATTTTCGAAGTCCTAATTTTAATAAGAAATTTATAAAAATGTTTAATATCATGGTCGACATATCGTTTTGAGGTTACACTTGAAACGTCAAACTATGACGTAATGATAAACGTGCGGGTACGCACCTCGTTGTTTAACAGTGGCTCTTCTATTTTAGTTAGTGATAGAATTCAATGTTAAAATTAATAATGTTATTATTATTGATTATTTTCAACATTTTTTTTTTTTAAACCGTATAAAAGTGAAAACGTGTAAAAAAAAGTACAGTGTAAATCGAGGGATAGGAGTATGATAATATATGTAGATGCAACGCATGTCACAAATTTGTCGAAAATAAAAATATTATATTTTTAGTAATAGTACATTTTTAGTATTAGGTACTAGTAGTAGTAGTAGTAAAATCATCAAAATAAGTTATCCACTGCAGGACAAGGCCTTACCAGACAAATGCGGCAGTCTAGGCTATACCTCATAGAAGTCGTATTTCGGTGAGGGACATGTACCATAAGAACCAGTCCGCCCATGCCAGCGAAGGAGGTTCTCAGACCAACGATACGCGTGTCTATGTGCTAGACTCTGTGGTCGCTGTCTTCTGAGCGGGTGCAATCGGGACAGACGAGTTACTGAAGAACTTTATCGTAATGATCACCAGTTTTAGACGAGGCGAGACCGTTTACATGGTTACCTCGGTAGAACACACGTCATTGGCCTTTACCATTACCAAAGAGTTTTGTTTGTTAATTAATTAAATGATCATGCACGTTATTCTTTTAGTTTGTTCATGCCTTCATCTCATTAGGTGTATCTCTGTATATTGTTCGAAAGTAGTTAGATATTGTTAGTTGATTAATATTTATGTCTCAGTTGTTTCAATTTAGACTAATTACAAGAGCATGCGGTTAATTTAATTAGTATGACATAGGGCATGGCATTAACCAAATATTTTACTAGATATTAGTTAATTTAAAAAATAAGTGAGGATATCTATGATTTTAGTCGGATTCACAGTTGGTCCATTATTTATGGGTTATGTGTTAGGTGTTACTATTGTATATAAAATATGTTATGTAATATTCTACTATGGGATATAGTTCTCTTAAGAGATATATAAGCATTGAGCATCAGTTATCGTCGATGGTTAGGTACATAGGTAATTCGATGGGTTAAATGGGGAGATCAAATATGTATATTCGTCAAGATCAATTCGTGTGAATGATTCTTCGTAGATATTTTCTTCAGGATCCACTAGTAATCCATTTTTGGACAAAGGGCTCTTTTAGGCACAGCCACTTTTTTCTATCTTGAGCAACATTCATCCAGTTAATTCTTCTTATTTCATCCACCCATCTTCCTTTCGGTCTCCCCTTCTTCTTATACATTCCTTGGGTACCATTCCATTATTTCTTTCGTCCATCTTTATCTGTGCGTCTGCCACATGTCCCGCCCCTCCCATCTTCGTCTCATCACTTTCATTATCAGTCCTCCTGTCATTCTTCTATGTATTCCTTTGTCTATCTTTCCTGGATTTTTTACTACAAAATAAAATACTAGTATTAATAGTAATTTTTTAGTAGTAATATTTACTTTTAGTATTTTGGTTGTTGTTGTAGTTGTAGTATTTTCTATTTAGTAGTAATAATTTATGTTGATTTCTTCTATTATCATTAATTTATATTTTCCATTTTTTTGCTATTGGTAGTACCAGTATTATCGATAATGTACTTTTTTTCGGGAATATTAACAGTGTTATATAAAAATAATTTTGGAATTATAAATTAAAACTCATAAAATAAACAAAAATCTATATATTTATTAAATCCTTATTTGAATATTATGTGTAAGTAATAAATCAAAAATTTCAAAATAAATATTATTATATTAAAGTTTTGTATGAATCTAATGTTGAATTTTTGCCAATAACCGTATCTTGCAGTGAGTCATAAAACCTTGGTTGCATTTTTATGTATTATTTTATACGCTGAGTTTCACAATGTGTATTTTTATTGAATAATTTCACATTATTAAATTTTATATTATATATGATTTTGACATATTACGCAGAGTGTAATTTGAAAAAAAAAAATAAACATCACGTGATTTACTTTGTGAGAAATAATAAGATTCCTGTTTCACTTTTAACGAATGCTTCTCTCGTTACGCGATTTGTTTGTAAAATATAATATTTCAATTTTCTACGTATAATGCGAAAACATCTTTTGCCATTATTGCGAATTTTTTTCGTAATAAAATTATACTGAAATTTTCTTCATACGCCCTTAACATTCAAGCAATGTAACGTAATAAATCAACTCATATGAACGATTCTAAAATTGCGCATTCGATACATATTATGTATTTTTTTCATAATATAGAATACATTAATAACTGATATGTTTAAATAAAGAAGATCAAAAGCTTAAATTTTTCATGAATGATAAAAACAAATACATATATACTTATTATATATCAATATCACAGATTTTTTCATGGTTATTAAAGAGATTTTTATTTTTAAATATTAAATTAAATTTTCATATGAGATAAATCGTTCTATATGGGCATTATTAGGAACGAGAAGTTAAAATAATTTTTTTTATATAATTTTATTTTCTTCAATATTTACAATTATGTCTCATGATTACTATAATTATTATATTAATCGTCAATTGCAACACAATAAATTTATAAATAAAAATCATTTTGTTACTATGTGACAAGCACGTAATCGTTAAGAAAGAACTCAAGGTGTTCTACAAAAAAGGCTCCAGGGTATTTTCCAGGAAAAGTAACACTATAAATATAAATTAGATTATAAAGCAAGGATATCCTTTTTTTAATATGAAAGTATTCACTCACATGTAATTCAAAATATTTGCATTTTACAGATAAATTCCACGATCAATGTTATCTGAATAGTATATTGTTATATTTATATTGGCCCTCATTAATTTGGTCAATCGTAGTCAGTATTTAATTAAAAGGTTCCTCGTTATACTAATTGTAAGTGGTTACGCTGGTTGGTATACACATAACATCAATGTTTTTGACAGCACAGACAGGTGACAACATTCTGCATTATCGGGAATTTTCCACAATATTTTGATAAAACCCGCTTTGTTGGGACTTTGCATAATATTTTCCAGACAGCGCATTCAATTTCGCAAATTTATAAATTCCCTAATTAAAATTATATAAACACGCGCTTCAATTTTTAATCAATGCTCACAATACTAATTCCTACTTTTAATTTAACTAGCTACAGATAGATTGACTAAAATCACTATTATTTATACTAACCCGAAAAATTATTTAGATACTGACCAAACATTTTTTCTCAATAAATTTCCCAAATCATTACCAACACCCCAAATAAAACGCACCATCCAATCTCCACATTCAAAACGATTCATCCAAATCGAAAACAATCAACACCACAATTTCCTCAACTTTCTTCGTCAGGAGCGGCCAGCGGGTTTGACAGAGAAAGCTGACGATGGCCGCGCGCTACCAGGGCCGCATGAGGAGGGGCCAGTGGCCGACTGGCAACACGTCTTTGCATACGTGCGGCCGCGCCGGTGTGTACACATGTTATAAATATGTACTCACAAGAGTGTACGGAGCGTTCGCATACTCGCTCGCACTCCCACGTCGTCGAGGATGTTGAATGAGCGTGGGGTCACACGCGCAGCTCGGATCGGTAGATTTTATTTTGGTCGTTTTAAGTGATTTTTGAAATTGGTGGAAGTTGCTGAAATGTGATTACCCATGTCAGAAATACGCAATACAGTTTAAAAAGTATATATTTTTGAAAATTTATTCAAAAGATGGTTTTTTCATTTAATTTATTTGATGAAATTAAAGTAATTTTTTTACAGCATGATTGTTCGTATTTTTTATGTCGCAGAACATGTATTGTATATTTTTAGTCCAATTATATTTGACCCGATCCAACCTAATCTATTATAATTCAATCCAAAACTTCGATTAAAAGAAATGGAATTGCTGAAAAATACCTCATCTAACCCAACCTTATCTAATCCAACTCAATCCCCAAAAATGTGTTTTTATGATCGATCCAAATATACATGGACTGTGACATACATAGAGATGTGTATATAATGCGAATCATGCACCTGTACGTAATCACAGTAGTGTTTATCGGTTTGTATAATATTTCTGATGACAACAATAAAGAAAGTCTTATTTAGCAGTTGTGAAGTGTATTCATTAATTACTATAATCACAAAAACCAGTCCACATTCTCACTTAGCTATGAATATAACAAGTTGTTTAAGTGTTTTAAATCTTATTTCTTGTTGACAGGGCCGCAGAGAGAATTTCCGGGCCCTGGGAAAAAATCAAATAAAGTTTATTTTTTAAGTATCTAATATTTTTCACAAAAAACCGTACACTTACAAAAACAGACTTTTCCAAAAAACAATATTTTTGAAACGTATTCGAAACACAAAAAATGTTTAAATCGGTTATGGGCTTTCAAATATTCTAGATCCTGGATATTTACCACCTCCCAACGACCCTGCTTATTAAAACAATTATTATTGTTAGGTGATTGTATTGTTCAGGTACTTTTTTTATTTTTTATATCATATTTGAAGTAGTGGATTGACAAATTTACTAAATATATTTTTCAAGACAAAGCCTTCCCGAAATCTTAATTGTATCCATTTACTATAGCAAAAATAATAAAAATTGAATAATAACTTCAAATATACCACACATTGAAGTAAATATAAGCCTCGTATACTAAAATAATACTCAAATCATCAACCAAAATTCATTAAAAAAAACTACATAAAACTTCTTAATTTCATTTAAGTCTATCATAATATCTCTTCAATATCATCTATTCCTTAATAATGAATAAATTATCAATCCATCTTATTTTTTATTTATCTTCAAATTTGTCTACTTCATTTTTTTTTAATAACATAAAACTTTCACCTCTCCCTCTTTCTTCCTCTCTACAGTATATTTTCATCATCCATTAATTTTCGAAACCCACATATTTCCACACCCTAAAACATTTTTTAGTATTGTTTACAACCTTCCTTATTACAAAGCTCTTAAACTGCCTCTCACCCTAAAACCCTCTCGCTATCTCACCCTAACACCCTAAAACTATCCACCCACCCAAAAATCCCCAACCACCCGATCCAAGCTCACATTGTGACACAGCCCTTCCGCGAATATGTACGAATATGTGTATCCCTCGCTCTGCCAGATCCCGCTCTTCGGGCTGGATCCCTGGTGAACTCAGCTGAACGTGTATGTGACATATACTCGTGTAGGGACATAGACCACTAACATTGCTTCGCATGAAGCGTAGGCACGCTGTACTTAGTGGCTATGAGAGTATGGGTGGCGTGTGTAGTCGCGATGCTGACCTATGCTGCAAATTGGGACGTGTGTAGGTCGAGCTTTATGCGGTCGGGTGGGTGTAGTGTCAGGAATGTTGAAAAAGTTGTGGTCTTGTGTGTTTGATGTGAGGCTTTTGATGTTTTGTGTGATGTCAGTCGTAATTGAAGTGCGTTTTGTTGTTAATGGTGATTGAGTTGTTTGTTTGGAAAGTGGTGTAAATCTATTTTTTATATTAGATTTATTAGAATATGGCAATTGATTTTTTTACTTTGAATATGTAATGATTTTTATATTAATAGCACTATTGCATAATATGAAGTTTTTACTTTGCAAATTTCTATATATCGACTCATGTTATATACAAATTTCCCGTATTCATTAAATTTTCATAGTTTGAAGAAAGGAGACGAACATTATACATCAATGGTGGCGAACCTTTTTTCACTCATGTGCGAAATTTTCCAAATATTTTTTACTTACAATTTAGTATCACGCGTGCCGAGGAAATGGCAAAAAAGCTCTCAAAATTTTTATCTATTAAACGAAACGTTCCATTTTTCAAGCTTTTAGCATATTCTTCATATGTTTTGAGCTTTCGTCAAAATAAACATCACAATTATTGTTTTAATACTGTCTTACAAATCTTAATATCAATTAACTATAAATTTTTCAACGACGTTATCATATTTGGGAAAAAGCTTAATTTCATTAATACAATAAAATATTTTAAGTTTTTTCAACAACTATGTATTGTACAACAGTACATAAATAAATGATTGTACGCCAAATTTGTTTCATCTAATAATTCCGAAAATTTCCATTTGCTTTTAACCCATTGTGCCGATATTTTTTTCACAAAAATGGGACCTAAGTGCAGCATTTTTTTTTTATTGTAGCGACAATTATTTTCTCACTTCTTATTTTCTTATTATTTTTTATATCTCATTAAGTATTTCACATTATAAAATGTATGAATAAATTAATAAAAAATATGATGTGAAGAATCTGACTCAATATTTCTACCTTTATCCCAAGTTACGCATGACGAGTCAGAAATCGTCATTCCGGCTCAATTAAATTCAAATTCAAATTAAAAAAAAATGTAAATTCTTCACATGATAGCCAAATTTTTGTATTTTCCACTTCTAATACATGTGCCGTAGATTCGCCATCCCTGTTTCACATTATTTATGCATCGTAAAACTAACAAAGTCTCCTATCATATTTCCTGCACATTTTCCCAAATTTATACCACCTTAAAATTCTAAATAAAAAATTTCTTCTTCAACAACAATTTCAATACACATTTCAACACCTTTACAACCTTACTTTTCCCCAAAACAAAAACAATTTCCCGATTTAATTGCACATTACCCAAAGACGAGATTATGTCCTCTCGCATCGACTGCCGAAATCTCCTCGGTCAATTAGTCCACGTCGGCCCTCTTTTCTTGGCCTGAAAAATGAATTTAATTCCCAGCACCAGGGGCGGGTCGACTTTGTAATTGCTTCGAAAAATCGGCTCCCGTCTCCGAGTTCTTTTTCTCGTTTTTCGGCGAAAGGGCAGGTGCGAAGGGCGGCCGTGCCGATTTTAATTGCGACCTATGACAAGATTGATCTGGAAAAAAAGTCGAGGTGGATGCCATTGTGGCGCAATTTGGAAATCCGACTCGCTTTTATGGCCGTTTTAATTTTGAGGCATAAATTTCGTATCGAGGTGTCGTTGGGCTGCGTCGTAAAGCGAGTTTCGGTTTTATTTTTATGGTGGTCGTTTATGCTAAGAAATACGAGGCTTCGATTGCGAAGGTGTACGTTTTATTAATTCGGTCTCGGTTGAAAATGTGATTAATGTGTGTTTGCGAAATTGCTCAGTTCACGTATGAGGCAAAACAGTTTTGCGAATAAAATAGTGGAGTGGCGCATTGTTGATGTTTTTCCAAACTAATCTTTATTATTCGAAATTCAAATTTTTTCATTACCTTCACGAAACTTTAGTCTTGCAGATAACAATTATAGATTAAAATTTAAAAAACTTAACCTGACTATTGATACTTTCAAGACTAAAAAAATGAAGGAACGTTAAAACGAAAAAAATTTTTTTAACAAGAAGTTCATATTTCGAAGAAAAACATCAACAAAACACCATTTCACTATATTTTTCACAAATGATGCAAAACAATTTTGCATCATATGCAAATTAAGAAATTTCGCAAACGACCCGTAACACATATTACATATGTATGTATATTAGTCCTATGTCCTTATAAAATTTAGAAATATCAAGATTTTGTTACGATTTTGGATTTAAATATCAAATTTTTATCGACGATTCCGAGTTTTAAGCCCCAGCAATAGATTTTCTTTAGCGAGTGCTAACATTCATCTTAAAATGTAAATGAATGTTATATTAAATGTTCACGAATTCTAATTTGGAGCAAACGCTTTTCATTGACAGCAAAAGTTACTCAACATTTACAATCTTTCGCTATTGACTATTAATCAACGTTCAACTAACATTTGTTAGTAATTTATGACTTTCACTAATACAAAACGTTTATTAACATAATTTTAGAACAACTCCAATATGATTCTTATCAAAAAAAATCTTTCATCATTTTCAAACGCAAAACATCTCTTTGAAACATCTCATAGTTACACAGCCGCGTTTTGTATAGAGATACACAAATGTCCTCCGTTCTGTATATGCATTGAATAATTGTAGGTTAGATCTTATCAATAATTTGTCGAAATTTTAGTGTTTCTAGTACATAGAAACATTCGGGCCTAGAATATAGTCCATGTTGAGGCGTCGGGACGCCCGGCGTCGGTCGTGCGCGCCGACGCCCCATTCCCTTACATATCTGCTCAACCATTTTACTATTTTAATTTAATTTTAGATACAAATATTATTGAATGTTTAAATTTACGTATTTTTTATATCAATGAATATGATTTTGATGTGAAATTTATTTTTTGTTTCAGAATTGTTTTATAAATTTTGACGTTTAGTAATAATGATTGACTAAATGGCTCGAATTGATATGATTAATAGGCTTTATCATTTTTTTATATATAATAGTATTATATATAACATCATGCCTATTATAAATTAATGATCAGTTTATAGAATAAATTGCTTTTTAAATAACTCCGAACTATTCAAAAAAGTATGGTCTTAAGTTAATTCGTTGAGTTTTTAAACTTCTTCTTTATCATTTATATCATAATTGATTTAAGTTATAAAAATTACATTAAATGACGGTGAAATAACACTCAATAACAAGAGAAATTTATGTATTTTGCCTTGAAAAGACAATTCTTAAAAGCTAAATTTGTAAACTATCTAATGTCATTTAATAATCAAGAAAATATATTTAGTAAAATTAATCATTTAATGACTCATAATGAATTTCACAATATAATAAAGTTGAACTACAAATATTTTGACATTACTCAAATTATTTTGATAATCTAAATATTTTCAAACTTATTAAATTTGAATCAAAATTCATTAAGATTTAATTTATATAACTCTGCTTATCTCTCAAATTGTATAAATTTTTAATCTCCATCTTATCAAACGAACTTAACTTCTCAAGCCTTTTTATCATCATTCGAACAAAAATTATCAAAACTTTAACAGAATCAATCAAAACTCACTGATACTTTAGTTCATCTTCGAAACATATAAATTTTTAATCTTCAACTAATCAAACAAATTTAACTACTCAAACCATTTTATTACCATTCAAACAAAAATCATCAAAATTTCAACAGAACCGCAACGATTTTATCATTAGAAAAATTTACTATGTGCATTAAATAATCTCGTATTGAGCATGATTTTATTCATTGCTTGCTATAAAAAAAAAATTATGCAGTATAATGTAAGCATTAAAAAAATATGAAATGTGCAATAGAATGAATAGTTTGTGCATTAAAGTGACAGTAGGTGGCAACGTCGCCTTTCTCTATAGGCAATACAATACAACTGTCAATTGTCAAAGTGTCAATGTTTACGTATGAACAAAACAACAGAACGTTATACGTTTTAATCATTTGGTCCATTTTTGAATCAATGTCGATTTTGTTTGAATTCGATTCGTTACGAATAGATTATATTATAAAGTTGTGAATAATGATCGTACGGTTCGTATTTTTTGTCTTGCTCACATTTGCTACGTTGCCGTTATTTACTTACATTCATTTTAATGCATATTTATTTATTTTAAGGTACAGATATTTTTTCGAATGCACTCATTTTAACGCTCGTGTTAACTGCGCACAATATTTTTTTGAATACACATCCGTTTTATTTAATGCTCAGGTTTAATGCACAATTATTTTTTATGAATGCACATTTAAATTGTTCCCATACAACAATCCGTACCAGAACCACCAGTACACCATCCCTGAAGCCAGTTCTTCCCTCTGTAGAGAGAGGAGACCCTCCAGGCCCAGACGGGGACGCTTACTCAGTGGACGGGGAGACTCGGCCGGGTCCGCACCTGCTCAAACGCGCCCCCAAACACTCATATATTTATTTAAATTTTTTTCTCCAAAATTTTTTATCCATATACAAAGACAGAGCATCGAACTATATCTTGAATTAAAAAAAAATAATAAAAAAAAAATATTTTTTTACTGAGCAGTGTGACGGCGCACACGCGGGCCGGCATGTTATGAACGAAATTGACATATATAATATATTTTGACTGATTCATATTTATAAAATGGATTATATTTTGATATTGGATCGAACGACTATGTTTTGAAGTGGTTGATTTTGGTTTAGAGCGGTTTTGTTTGTGCGTTCGCTCTTTTACACAGGCGTCTCGTAAGGGAGAGGTAATTTTCTTTTGATACTTTATCTTTATGCGTATTTTTAAGGACGCGGTTTTTCGAAATGTGGGTGTGGGGTGGTTTGTGTGCAAAATGAAATGTGTTCGCATGCGACTGACAGCCACACCTCCTTTTAACTGTCAATAAGCTGGAGGCGCGCCGCCACTGGAGCGTTACATGTTTTTAACGTTTCATTCAAAATATATTTACTTTTGAGCGGTTGTATTCGGAATTTTTCGGTTTTAGATATATTTTTTTCAAATTGGTGTTTAGATATCGATGTTTTAGATGTGTTGATTTGTATATTTTCAATATTATATTCGAATATTTAGATATTCGAAAAAGAATAATTGAGTGTTTGTATAAATTGTTGTTAAAAATATTTATATTTAAATAATTTTTCTTTTATATTAATTAATTTTAATAAAAATTTTAATTAAAAAATGATGAGCAATCCGAAATATTATAATTTTAGTAGAAAAATTTATTTGTAAAATATCTTAAAAATTTATAAATTAAATTTAAAATTAGATAATTTTATTAATCATATTATATATCATCTCATAATCATCATCATCATCATTTGCAATTTTTATACACAACTAGAAATTTCCGATCCATTAGAAGTTTGAGTATTTTCATTGCGCATTGATAAGAAAAAGGTTCAAACTCTTAAAGAGTTTGAATATTAAAAAACCATTTTTTGCTAAATAGTTTCAAACGAACGATACCTAATCAATCCATCTGTTGATTATACTATTTGTCATTTAACTTTCTCTAAATTAAAAAAAATATATATCTTTTGCTAAATACTTTCGAAAAAATGATATATAATATAATCGATTTATCTATTGATTGCTTTTTTTCGATTAACTTTATTCAAGTTTAAAAATACTATAATAGCTTCAAACAAATGATATATAATCAATCCATATATTAACTATGATATATTTTTTATCGCTTAGTTTTATTCAATTTAAAAAACATCTCATATAATAGTTTCAAACAAACGATATATAATATCATATCATCAATCCACCTATTTATTATATTATTTGTTCATTAATTTTATTCATTTTGAAAAACCATTTTTCGCTAAATATAATAGTTTCGAATATATGATACGCAATCGATCTATCTATTGACTATATTATTTGTCGCTTAACTTTATTCAAGTTAAAAAACCATCTCTTACTAAATAATTCCAATCAAACGATTCATAATCAATCAAGTATAATTTTTCGCTTGATTTAAATAATCAATAAAAATCGATAGGTACATAATATTCTTCTTTCATATAATATTATTAAAATATCCCTTTATAAAAATATATCTATATTAATCCAAAACCATTTTTATAATTGCGTATAGTCGGAGTCCCAGACGTAAACTGTCACTTTTAATTTCGGAAAGATTAAAATTTACCACTGACGTCCCTCAAAAAAGGAGCGTCCTACATCATCGTTAGGCCTCCTTCGCAGAAAACGGACAGAAGGAGAAAAAATAAATGGGAAAGCTCACTGGCGGCAAACGGAAAAAAATCGTAAAAGAAAGTGTGGGCCGAAAGAAAAGCGTGTCAGGTCCGCATCGTAGCAGTAAATTAACGTCCCGCGAAATGAATTATGTATAAACAACGTGCGGAATTAAAAACGAAAAGGGAAAAGGCGAAAAATGTATACATAGAGGCGGTGCTGGGGCGAGAAATGTTGGAGAAACTGTGTTGTGGAAGAAGTGCTCCTCCGAGATGACGAGTAGTTGAATAACTCACAATTAAGCGTTGTTTTAATGGTGTGTTGTTTCTTGTTATGTGGTTTTTCGTGTGTGTTTGAATTCGTTGGGATTATTGTAGTTTTTGATGTGGGAAAGTTGTGCGGTTTTAATGTTTCGTTGGATGTATCGGTTTGGATTGATTATTGTACAGAGGAAAACTTTTGAAACGCATCTGAAAGGAAAATATATTTTTGTGTCAAAAGAATTTTATGTTAAACGTCATAGTCTGAAACAGTAATATTTTTTGTTAATTGATGTTTTACGTTAAGCGTTTTCATGATGAAGATTTTTATTGTATTATAGTTGGGTATGTGAGTCATTGTTAGAAGATGGATAAGTAACTTGATTGAACTATTGTATTTAGTTGGAATTTTTTTCAGTGTGAAATTTAAAAAAATCTTAAATTAAACTTAAAAAAAAACATACTTCATACTTCAAACTAAAATATCTTTGTAAAGTATTACATGATTTGTTATATTTGAAAGAAGCGCAAATACATTTTTCTTTGTTTCGAGATATATAAGGTTTTGCGTTTTTCAATATTTAAAAATATTATTATATTAATCTGTGTTGAACTTTTTTTTCTTTTCCGAGATTTTATACATATCAAATTTGAATTTTGAAATTAAAATTGTGGATTAAGTATGACTGGGACAGTTTTTTTTTTAACTGAAAATTGATTACGCCACAAGCATTTATTACAAAACTTGAAAGACGTAATGAATATATTAATGAAAGTGGGGTAAACGCCAATTTTGAAAAAAATTAGTTAAGCCCAGATTTAAGTTAACATTGATGTCCTCTTTGTATGTATATAACGGATCTTATAATATTTGCATTACAATGGCATATTATATTTACTTAATTGAGTTTTAATATTAGAATTTTCAAGATTAAAATTTTTACGACACCAATGAAAGATTTGATATTTTTTATTACGATAATGAAAGAAATGTAACTCTCGAAGAATTTCAATATTAAATTAAACTCTTCTTAAACGATAGATCAAAATTATATATCTCTAATTAATAACCAGAACATACATAACTTAACTCGTTTAAAAAATCAAACCTTTCGATCAAAATTATCAATTTTTCAAACACATCAACACAGATCCATTTTCAACAACATCCAGTTTTTACACTTCAAATTCAACTTTTTATACTTCAAATTCAACAAATCAATAAGAATTATTAGTATGTAATTAATTTCATTGATTATACTATGATAATGGTCTTGGCCGTTCAAGACCGTTCTCTGAATTTGAAGTTTAAAAACTGTACATTTCACCGATCCAACTCAAACCACAAACAAAACAACAAACCTCCACACAATACAAAACTTCCACATTTCAAACCACATCATGAAAAGCACTTTAAATATAATAATCAAACGCTGAAAAGAATAGTAATGGAAGGATTTTCGCTCGGACGCACGTCAAACCGCGCTTCTTCTCTCTGCACATTTTTCCTCGTTTGAAAAGTTTCAGCTGAAAATTCTCGGCCACTTAAAGCGGTCCTACTCGCTTTTCCTTTTAGCTTAATAAAGCCTTATTGGATGTGTGTGTGTGTGTTCGTTTGTTCGCTCAAATACGGAACGGTTAGTTTGCGGGGACGAATGTCCCGCTCCATTAATTATAAAAGCCGGAGTTTTATCGTTTGTAAAGTAAGAGTTGAATTATTTTCAAGTTTTGTCGTAAAAATTTATATTTCGTTGGAAAGGTGATTTCAAAATCGTTTTCCAATGCGGCGTGTGTCGTTTCGTGTTCGTTTTATATTTGTATGTATAGAATATGTTAGCGTGTAATAGAAATTTGATGGTACTTTAATTATTCGATATTGAAACTATTATTTGATATTAATTATATTGGAAACAGAAATCCTTTGAATTTGCAATTAGTCGGTTTGTACGTGTGATTGGACACTAGTTATTGCATTATATTCAATTAAATTTATGCATGACATGTGTACATGCGTATATTAAAATGATAGATCTGGGTTTTGATGTTTAGTATAAATTGGAAGTGATTTCAGTCTACATTTTACTTTTCGAGATATTCAATAGTTTGGATTTCAATTGATTAAAAAATATTGATAATTACCAATATTTTTTAATTTTCATGAGAATTACTCATTTTATCTAAAATAAATTGTTATTTACTTTATTGTTGCCATTTATGGTTAAATAATGAGTAAGTTCAAATAAGTCGACATACGTTCAAATTAATACCACATTTATAATTAAATTTCATATGAAATAAACTACCAATCGTAGTTATATCTTCGAATACATCAAATATCTCAAATTTAAGTAATTATTTCGAAAGAACATATAAAATTTCGATCACAAACTTCAACAACTCATTTTTTCTATATTTAAACTTGAACCACGTCCAAAATAAACAGCTCATATAAATTCTCGATACATTTTCAGAGTATTTCATAAAATATCAAGTTTAAATTTTGAACGTACATATCAAATTTTAACCAACAACTCATTTTTTCACGAATTCAAACATATATGTATACTCGTACACAGCTTTTACACTCCAAATTCAACCTTTTTCAAATAAAATTTAACCTTTTTAACTTCCAATTAAACCAAATCAAATAGATACATCAAAAATTACTAATTAAGACCGTTGTCATAGTAATCAATTAAATACAATTTGTTCTTCAATTTGACTTTAATAATCTCGGTTGGTGATTTTTACAAATTTTTACATATGTACATAATTAATTACCAAAGAAATTTAATAAATTTAACAAATTAATCTGTTAATATGTGCCATACTTAACGTTTCTTTTATATTTTTCATAAAATCATCAAAAAATTGAATTTGAAGAAAATTAATTTGCAATTATTAAATTTGATCTGTAAAAACATTAATTTGAAGTTTGAAAGTTTGGATTTGAAATTTAAAAGGTTGAATATTAAATTTAAATTATTGAATCTCAATTGTATAGTTTTTTCACTTCAAATTCAACGTTTTGCATTTTAAATTCAACCTTTTTCACTACAAATTCAACTATAGGAGAATATTATCGAGATCATCATCATAGTAATCAATGAAATTCATTTCTACGAATTCTTGTTGATTTTTTCGATTTTAATTATAAAAACTATATGAGGTTAAGTTTGGAGTGTAAGAGTTTCTTCAAATTCTAACCAACGACTCATTTTTTACGAACTTAAACTTACACCACATCCAAAATAAACGACTCTCACACAAAACAAGAATCTCCAACTCCAAACATACATCTTAGACAGCAGCAATCAACAATCGGTATAAATCCGACGTTAATTGAGCGTCCGGAAAACAAACTCCGGTCCTCCCAAACTACTCTAAACGTCAGTAATCAGATTCCTCAGTGGAAACAAGAAGTTCGATTGTTTGCAAAAGCCTGCACAAACAAAACTACGACTCCCTACCGAAATAATAACGGTTAATCTTCGTCTCGTATAAAATTACCGCGAGCGATGTGTGATATATCGTATGTGCGGGAAATTCGTCGCATTGTCGGAAAAAACGTGGAAAATCGCGTTTCCGGCTCGTGTGGAATTTTCCGGGAATCTGAAAGTGCCATGTTAATTGAGTTGTATCGGAATTTTCGACGAGAGTTTTATGGAAATGAAATTTGGACGTGTTTGTTCTGTAATGAATGTAAGTGTGGGGGAAAATTCGATTTGTTTCTGTATGCAGAATCTCGTTAAACGATTGTCCGTTGTGGAAATTGAAAATCGACTTCCATTAAACGGTTTATCGCTTTTTTTGCGCGTGTTCTACTTTTGCTACGTTGAATTTCATTTTCATACCATTTGAATCTTATCGTTTTTATGATGAAACTCTTTTCTTCGTATAATAAAAAAATGATATAAACATGATTTTTTTCTAGGAAAATAGATTTTCATTTTTCGACTAGAAGAAATCAAATTTTGTAAATATATGTGTTAAAATATAAATTAATATGGTAAATTTAAATAAGATATGAAAAAAAATTTGTTTTCTCACAATAATCGCACAAAGTATCGATATTTAAAAACAAATATAATATCAATTATTACAGCTCATATTCTCCAAATTCAACCTTACATAATTAAATTTTTTAAAAGATTGAATTTGATGTTTAAAAATTTGAATTTGGAACGAAAAAACTATAATAAGTCAAAACTTCAACCTCATAAACATTAAAACTAATCCAATAACAAAACACCCATATTTCAACATTCAACACGCATCCTCCTCCCAAAATCCCCACAAACGAAAATAAAATACGATCCCTCGTTAAAACGAAACCGAACCCGGCATTCCGCGGTCAAAATTATCCCTGTGTCCTTCGAGGACCTTCCCGAGGATGGTAATTCAAGCAGATTGACGCGAGTTTGGTCCCCGGGGCTGCCTTTCACTGCGAAAAACCGACGGATATAAATGCTGGCGGGAAAACTTGTCCGTCGTCTGTGCGGAAAATCCTCGGGAAAAGTCGCGAGGAAGCCCGCTTTTCGCGAAAGCCCTGCGAGAGAAGCTCTATGCGAAAAGCGGAAAGCTCTCAGGTCTATTGTGTATTGTTGTTGGTGATTTTGAATATTTTCCTGCTTTGGGTTTTGATTTTTTTGTTGTTGTGTATGAGGTATATTGTGTCGATATATTTTTTTAATTGATATTAATGTGACAATTTTTGTCGCGGAATGGTCAAAATTTTATCGATAGTTAGATTGAAATTGTATATTTTACACGTCGTTTGCGAAATTGATTAGTTAGTATGACGCAAAAAAGTTTTGCATCATATACGAACTATATTTTGAGATGTTGCTTTGTTGATGTTTTTCACCAAAATTTGAACATGTTCCTTTTCATTATCTTTGTTTTAATACCTTTCCTTTTCATAGTCTTGGAAGTGCGGTCAGGTTATTTTTTAGTTTTAAAGCTCTGATTGTTATCCACAAGAATAAAGTTTCGTAATAAAAGGCAATGAAAAAGTAGTTTAAATTTCAACTAATTAAGATGTTTAATTTTGATTAGCATCAACATAATGCTACCCATTATATTTTTTGCAAACGACGCGAAACTGTTTAGCATCGTACGTTAAATAAGCAACTCTACAAAGACAAGTAAAATATACGATCCATCTGATGATAGTGAAAATTTCAAATTAATGGAATCATTGATTGACTGATTATTGAGAAAACGATGTACTTTGAGAGCTTTTACATAAAGTCAATATTGAAAATAATGTATTATATTAACGTCAGATTTTTTCATAAAAATTGTCAAAATCATTTATGATAATTTAAAATTGATATATTTTTTCGAAGCGTCATATAAACGAATAACATTTTAGCTTTAAATATTTCAAAACATAAAAAACGGACTTCAATCGCCATCAAAACAAACATCTCATATTTCATACGATCCAAACAATACTTATTTTTAAATTGCGAGCTTATCTACTGTACCGCAGTACTATAAACTCCCTTCATACACTTTTTTATCAAGTTAAGTTCCAAATGCACTCAGTTAATGTAGAACGAGGGGTAAGGCAATATTTCTTCGCTTCCCCACACTCGGTCGCGTAAACTAATCCTGGACACACAAACGAAGCCTTCTCCCATTGCACGGTAAACCGATCCAACGAAAGCAGGTATAAATTTCATTTTGAACGCTTTTCCGACCCTATTTTTCTCCCACACCCTAAAGAGTTTTTTTTCATATAAAACCATACTTTTTTCAAACTACAATACCGAATATAATATATATATAATTTCATTGTTTGATTTGGATTCATAAATTATTTAGTTTTGTGCGGCATTTTCAATATCCAACTAAAGGTGTCCCAAAATTCGCGCAGTAAATAATTTTGCTAGAAAATACAGATTAATAATTAAAAATTGTTATTTTTTTATTGATTCATATAGTATATAGAATAGGGTGATGTGTGAAATAGCATATCGGGTAAATGGCTTTACTGGCGCATACTCAATTTTTCGTTGAAATTTTCCATGACTTTTTCGTGTAAATGTAACTGAATTTTGTTGATATAGCCCTCAATTTCCTCCTTCAAGGTGTGGGTTTTCTTTGGATAAACCAAAGAAAAAAGTCCAATGGCGTTAAGTCACATGATTTGGGCGGGAAATTCTAATCACCGAAACGGAAAATTACACGACCAGGAAATTTATCGTGCATTAATGAATTGTTTAGCGGGCTGTATAGCATGTGCCACCGACTTGCTGAAACTACATGTCGTCCAAATCCATATCTTTCAATTTAAATTTTCTGAACTCCAAATGAAACAATTTTGTCGATTAACTAAGCCATCAAAATAAAAATGAGCCTCATAGCTGAAGATTATTTTGTTCGAAAAATCAACATCCACTTGTTATTCTATAATCAATTCAACGTTGTTGTTCTTTCGTGTAGCACTCCATTTTTAATAACCCCGAACTATCAACTATGACAGTCTTTTTTTTCATTGACAATATTTTACTGCACAAATGGCACAAAATTCAAATATTGTGTGAATTTCGGGACACCGGTATATATCCAATTGAATAGAATTCGCATAATAGGCAAAGTGATAAATTTTCCTATTGTTTTAAAATAAATTATTTCGCGGATGAAATCATTTCGGATATATTAATATAAGGCTTTAGTTCCTCTAGTATACAGATTTTCCGCTGTGAATGGAAAACTTTTTGAGATTTTTCCATTCGCGCAAAGCATACTATCGCGTCCCTAATCTTCGGATTTATACCAGACTCTTTCGTTCCATTTTCAAAATTGCATTCTTTTTTTAAAATGCCGTTAGAATTGCGGCCCCGGGTATTTTGGGCTTTCGAAAAACCCGCGGCTCTTCGAAATTAATCTGGCGGATCTATGAAAAATTCAAGGATGTTGCATGAAGAGTTTGTTGTCGGTCGTCGTAAAATGTTTTATCGCCGTGTAAGCTAAAGTGATAAAGTTCAAACCGAGCTGAGTTGATTTTACAACTTGAAATTTTGTCGAAAAAAGTATAAAAACTGCGAGTTTTTTTACTTTGTGTTTCTGAAAGGGATCCGTTATTGAAACGGACAAAGCAACTACTGAAGGCTTTCAATTAACGACGATGGGTTTTTAACGATCGGAAATTTAATTGCTTTTTAAAATTTTCAATCACAGTAGAATCTCATTGTTGAATCAAATATTGTCTTGGACGTCGTTCTAATTTTCATATTTACTTTTATGGCTTCGGAATGTTTAATTAATTTCGTTTCGCCAACGAATCTTTAATTACTACTGTGACAACTTTGGTCGCGGAATTTATTTATTATGCACTAATTTTGATGGTGTTATAATTTCTGAGAAAAATCTTAGAACGTTTTTTGCAGAACGCTTTTGAATTCTTCGAAAAAAAATCAAAAAATTTAAGTAAAATTTAAAGTAAAAACAATATTTTATAGTATTTGGCAATTTTGCGATGAAAATATTATAGTAAGATTTTTTGAGTTTAATAGTTTTTAACCTAATGTGGCAATGAACTCAAACGTGTATTACAAAAATCGCTCCAGGATTTTTCCAAGGAAAGGTAACACCGTCAAGATTAATGCATAAATTTGCAAGGATAGCATTTTTTAAATTAAAGTATTCCCTTATGTATAGTTTTAAAAATTCTGTTTTTTTAGATAAATTCTACGATCAAATTTGCCACACAATATAAAATTCTATTATAAATTTATACAGAAAAATCTTGAAAAACGAATTTTATCAATAGAAATTTACTTTTTCTACTAAACAAAAAAATTTTCTATACAAACGATTAAAATTATAAAATCGTTTCAACATCCAAAACATTTCCAATAAACTAAAATATTTTTCATATTAAATTTTCCGAAGAAAAATGATATCGTTAAAGAACTATCACATTTTCCGCCCGTCAAGAAATGAGTTATTTCTCGCAAAACGTAATATCATCGCGGCGCGAAAATTTCACCCCAATTTGAATAACAGCATTAAAAAGTTGAAAGTGATGAACTTTTCCCGAACGATTTTTCCATCGGGCCTTATTTTGAAATTTTTCCACCGCCCAATCTTTCCACCCGACCGACAAAACGGCTTGAATAAATTTTCGAATTATCAACTGGATTAATTCCGGTAAAGTGAGTCGACTTTGGATAATTCGATTTCGGAATTAAGAGAAAACCCCTTGGGTTTTTTTCCCGTTATTTCGGTCGTCTATTGCGTTACCCTTTTTCAATTAAAACTTTCGCAACGATCGTACGATTAGATAGATCGCCTCGATTACTTTTTCGATAATTTTATTTGTAATCGAGGAGGGATCATATGAGCCGTTTGTTTCGGAAATGGGTTAAGTCCAAATTAGTGGAATTGATGACTATATAATTTGTTTTTATGGTTTTTTTATAATGATTCGAATTGTATATGCTAAGAATCGTTTAAGAAATTGACTATTTTATGTATGATGCAATCGTCATATGTGAACAATACAAAATGTTACAAAAGTCTCTACAAAGCTTTGAAGAAGTGATAGGTTATGTTATTTGGAACATTTTACACCAAAAATACTTAGTCAAAGTGTTATAGTTTTCGAATTATTATTATTTCAATTTTAAGGAAAAAATTCAAAACTTCGCATATTACCAATTGCAATATTATCCAAATGAAATATAACATCGTTAACATTATTTTATTTTAATCGATAAAGATGTACATATATAAACTTCTATATCATAACAATACTATTTAGAAAACATGAATAGTTATAATTAACTTGGGAAAGCGAAACTAAAGTTTTTTAGTATTTGTTGTAAAAAAAACGATGTCCAAAACGTTCACGTATTTTAAAAATATCTTTGTTTGAAGTTCTTTCGAATGATGTATCAAAAATAAATTTTCAAATATTCCCACTACATTGCTCGCATATGTTACAGAATTTTTTTGCGTTGTACTCGAATTAACTTACCAAAGACGCATTACATATTTTATGTTCAATAACATTAAATCGGACTTTTTCGTATATGTATACTATTTATTTTAGGAGTGATTTAAGTCCGAATCGATTTTTTTAAATATTTGAAATACTTCGAATCATAAAAAATAGACTTGAATCACTCGCAAAGTAAACTGCTTATATATTCGTTGTTAAATCGTCAAAATATGTACGTAGACACTTCAAAAGTTCAATATTTACACATTCAATGTTCATAAATATTTCCAAATTTGATTAGCGATGTATTTTACACTTTTCACAAATCGCCCATTTACTTCGATGGAGTTTATTCGAGAAATGGTTTTTGCATGGGAATTTTTCGCTTATTTTCACTTTACAGTGTTGAAATAGCTTTAAAAATGTAAAATGCGTCGCCGTGCAATATAAATTCAATTTATTTTCCAGTCAACAAACTCAAAGCAACGTACACAATTTAAAACTTTCAATAATTTTACGTCATATTCACTTTTAAACGACGAAACGTAACAGGTTCAATATATTTTTTGATACATTTCTCCGCTAAGCTTAATAATTTTTTCAGAGAATTTCATTTTCGATTGATACCATCCACCCGTTTTCCTTTTGTGTTTCGCGATATCAATTATTCGAAGTTTTTGACAATCAAAATATTTATGAAAGACTCAAAGGACGGCAAAAAAACAAATTCCGCTACCTTTCATTTTCAAACGTCTCATATTCCCGCAAGGAAATTGTCTTTCAAACGTAAAATTTCGAATAAATATTCACATCGAACATTTTTTCTGGTTGGTAAATGGAACGAAACACTAATCCATCAATCTCTCGAATATATATTGTATATGTAAAAAAATATATATCGTACATGTCAAATTTTTACAACTCTCGCACGTCCCGTCCAATACATTTTCGAAAATAAACAAATTATATTTTTACTAAATTTCCATACAACGTTTACACAACGGTTTCGCAAAATTTCGCACGACACTTTGCGAAGCTTTTAACAAGTTATACCTTTAGTGTTTATATAAGTATATCAGAAAAACGATGCGAATATGAAAGAGTGCATGTGACAACATTGTTCGCGGAATGATATTGGTAGTAATCTTATTTGTTTATTGGTCAAGTTAGAATCAGGTAATAGGTCATATAATCATGTTATTATGATTTTATTTTAGTGAAATTTTTAAGTTAATAAAGTTTTTAAATTGATAATTTATAAAGAAAATAGTAAAAGTATCTTAGGAAGATTCGATGCAAACAATTGATAAAAATTTAAAGTAATGTGTTTTTCAATATGTTTTGTATAAAATTAGGAAAAAATATAACTGTTACTTTGAAATCAGTATGCTTTTATGATGTTTTCTTTTCCAATCGAATGGTATAAAAGGTTTAAAAATTGATGATAAAGTGTGAATATTGAATTCAAAAGTACTATACACAAAAATTATTACGAATCAAGAAAAAAAAATTTTTCGTTACAAATTGTTAAAGATAAAGATTATTATAAATTTGAAATTAAATGAGGTTTTTATTCGAAGTGAAAATGGTGACATAATTATTTTACAGCAAGCTATAAAAAGTTTCAGATAAAAATATCAATTATTAAGTAAAGTCAACTTATTTTAATTTTACAAAATTTCTCATTTTAAAAATACAATTTTAGCAGTAAAATACCATGATAAAAGTTTTCATAGGTTGAAAACAACATTTCGACATTCAAAATAGTGCCATGAAAGCGTTTGTATTATTCCCAGAAATTATGAAATTATCAAAATTAATACAAAATAAGTATTATACATTCAAAACGATAGTCAAGAACTCAAGAGTATTCACTAATATTTTATTTTTAAAATACACTTTTAACAGTTGAACTCCTCAATCAAAGTTGTCACATCTTGAAAACAACGTTTTCACATACAAAATAGTGCCAAAATAGTGACATCGTATACTTTCAACAGGATATTAGCAAAGTATTTTCTAATATTTTTTTTATCAAAAACACACTTTTAACAGTTGAATTCCACGATCGAAGTTGTCACATCTCGAAAACGTTTTGACATGTAAAACAGTGCCATGAAAGCATCATATACTTTCAACAGGATATTATCAATATATTTTCTAATATTTTATATCAAAAACATACTTTTTACAGTCGAATTCCACGATCAAAGTTGTCATATCTCGAAAAAACATTTCAAAGTGCAAAATAGTACCATGAAAGCATCGTATCTTTCAGCAGGATATTATCCATGTATTTTATATCGAAAACACACTTTTAACATTCGAATTCCACGATCGAAGTTGTCACATCTCGAAAACGTTTCGACATGTAAAACAGTGCCATGAAAGCATCGTATACTTTCAAAAGGATATTATCAATACATTTTCTAATATTTTATATCAAAAACATACTTTTGACAGTTGAATTCCACGATAAAAATTGTCACATCTCGAAAACAATGTTCCGTCACGCAAAATTGCGCCGTGAAAGCGTTCGCATTAGCGTTTCGTCAAAACACGCGTAGTGCTTTTTCGCCTTAACAAGGGTCGCTTTGGACCTCTTTTCACGCTCGAATGAGGCCCTCCGAGGCCCTTCAGGTCCCTGCCGCAAAGGGCCGTGCATCGAAAATTCGGAAAAGCCGCTAAATCGAGCCCCGACATGGAGGCTTTCACGAAACTCATCTTTGCGTGGGGTTTGTGGGTGCGTTCGTTGTATGGAACGGTTCGTGTTTGAAATATTTAAGTATTTTTTTTTTTAAGGTTGTAGGAGAAATTTCAGTTTAGTGAATGTGCAATGGGTTTGTGTGCTATTGAGTGATTATTTTGGATATGAATGTCTATTTTTTCGTGTTTGATTTGGTGAAAGTGTGCATGAAATAAATTTTGTATTGAATCGAATATTATTTTTTTACCGAAATTATTATTGAGAAGATTGAATAATATATAATTGATCGAATTTGAATTTGTGCGAAAAATAGAAACTCGTAAATTATATTATTCAAAAACTATTTTCCGTCAACTTGTCAAATATACGATATTTTTGACAGTTGACGAAAATATTGACAACATTTTTTTTTGTATGAATGTTAAAGGTAAATACATAAATTTGTTTCTGAATATTTAAGTTATCTTTCTCATTTTATCTTTAATTTCTCATGATATTATAATTCTGATATTCTTAAAAAAAATCCATTTACTTTTTACTCGCTCCTTTTTGTGACGTTCCATTTATTATTATAAATAAAAAATCTGTTTTAAATCAAACGTAACATTGACTGCTTAATATGTAGATTACAATTTGTAATTATGCACATTTTCATATTTATTTGATACCATCATCAAAATATTTAATTAACGTACATCGAAAAATAAATTTATACATTTACTTCGCTTTAATCTCATACATTTATCATTAATAATTCATTATATGGAATTTTCCCAATCAACCTAAGCTTATTGTTGTTTACTTACAAAATCAATACATTTCAACCTAAGCCGTTATTATTAATAATTTAATTAACAAAATACTCTTATTATACCTTTATAATTCTTCTTATACTCTTAAATAATTGAAGCTTTCCTTTCAATAAGTCCTTAATAATTTACATAAAGTGCTCTTAGTAAAGATGCACTTAGCATGCATTAACATCAGGTAATAACAACTTTATTGCATTTAATCATTACGTCCATGAAAACAGGAAATGTATACATAAACGGAAAACCATAGTGTGTGTAGTCATGATCCATTATTATTAGATCGTAACTTTGGTTAATAGCTGCGCTATAACGATCGTGTTTTATTCAATGAATTATCTTAGACGCGTATAAACACTTTTTTTCAATGTTGAAAAAATCATTTTATATGTCTTCTATTTGATGATAGAAAAAAATCCTAAATATATTTATTTTGCGTTGTAAATTGCGAGAGTATAAAAAATAAGGAAGACGTAAAAATGTTGAGGATTTTGTCGAACAAATATTTTGAAATAACGTCATAATAAATAACTTTCAATCAAAGCGTAAAAAAATGTTCTTCTACGTGAAAGGTCGTATATGAATATTCATTGAAAAACGATCATATTTGAAATTTTCGCATAATAACAAATGAATAATTTCTAAGTACTGACTAGTTTTTTTTTAAATTAAATATTCAGTTTTTTAGAAACACTTTGCAAAGTTTATATTTATTCCATTTTACGTTTTAAGGGTATAGCGAAATTTTTGCAAACACCCATTATCGTAAGTTACCAAACACCTGAACAAAGAAAACCGCAACATAAACCTGCCACTAGTTCAGGTACACATTACCGATAAAGCAACACTTTGCATCCTACAATATCGACACAATTTAATTATACGATATATCGAAATCTCATTATTTTAATATGTAAAAAGTATTTTGTTATTTTCGATCGTTTTAAAGAAGGGTTGTGTGTAATCCTTTCGTAATAAACGAGCGAACGTTGGTTCGCTATTGGAACGAGCGGTCGTTATTGGTTCTTTTTTTTTTTTTGATGATGCTGAAGAAATAATATTGATTGGAAATTGAAATAAAATAGAATGTGTTTGAAATTATTATAGTTTAGTTAGTGTTATAGTCATTTTATAAATGTAAATAGTTTTGTTTGAATTTTGGTTTTTTAAATCGTATATTGTCAGACAACATATGATTCAAAAAATCCCATTTTTTATATGAAAATATTTATATTTTAAAATTAATAATACTCAAACTTTTAAAATATATTCTTTATAATTTTATTTTGATTTATAGTTCATTTTTTTAAATATTAGTTAAAAAATATCGACAATAATGCACGTCACGCATTTACTTGTTTTGTATGAAAAAAATGTTGATGAATGAATGAAAATGATGTAGATTTCAATTTAGACTAATATCAATTATTTCTTATATTGAAAATATTAAATATAATATAAAATGACATAGTATAGTTTTCATATTGTCATAGTTATTTTTAATTAATATGAATATTTTTATTCGTAATTTCGTTTCTGAATCACTTATTTTTCTAATGCATTTCAAAGTATTTGCTCGCTCTTACTTTTTTGTAAATCACATTTTTTTTAATTAAATATATAAACAAAACCATTTTAAAGTTATAGAAAATGTAATTAATAATATGTCTTTATATTAAGTCAAATTTTACAGAAATGGCAATTTTTTTTCTAATAAGAACAAAATCATAGAAAAACAACCATATTTGGATTCAAAGCGAGCGAATTGTAAGAAATATTTAGTATTATTCAATTACTCTGACAAAGAACCGTACGTAATATAAAAAATTTCTTCATCCCGAACGGTATTCCAATTCACAAATACTTTTCATTTCACAATTATTAAGCTTACATATAACAAAAAGAGCCCGGACTCATACGTGTACCTTCGACAGAGCTTTAATCTCGAGCGCAATTCCACCCCACAAAGGCATACTTCCACGTTAGAAAATCAATGAGAAACGGCAAAAGTGGAAACGTACACGTACATAGGAAACGGAAAGCTTCGAGACAAAGCATATCGCCAACCCATATTTCATATCAGCGGACATAATTGTATTACTTGTTTCAGATACCCGGGCGGACGCGGAAAATGTTTTCCCTCTGCAAAAGGATGACAGGAGAAGAATACGGTAAGTCCTTTCGCAGCCAGTGCGATCGTATATCTTCATTTTTATTATACAAGGTGTCACCGAAGTGAAAAAAAAGGGAACGGAGCAAAAAAAAACGGGGCGAATACGTCGCTTTATGGACAGCCGTATCGAAAAGTTCGGCGAAAGCTCTCTCTTTTGACGTGCGAGTCGTAAAAGTTGGCGAAATTTAAATGCGATGTTTATTTTATTTCGGTGTTGTGTGTGCGTTTTTGATGTGTTCGATATTCGATGTTTATGGGTTTTTTTTTTGGGGGGGGGGGATTTCGAAATGACTTTTTATTGTGCGGTGATGTAAGTTTGATTTTTCGACGTCGGAAATGTGTTTTTTTTATTATTCGAGGAAAATTGTTTTAATTAACTTTTATACGTACGAATCATTTGCTTTTCGTTTTATGTAAATAACGATATTTTCATATCGTTGATTGAATTTCGAAATGAAAAGTTCTTATTGTGCGGTAAAATAAATTTGTTCAACTTTGTTGAGAATATGAAATATTTTTTTATATTGTTTTCTAACTAGTTCATTCTCAAATTCTATTTACTTTGGTAGTACTATGAAAAATATGTATAAAGTTTTTTCTGATAATTGATTAAAAATAACAATATTAATGAAATATTGAGAATGTCAACATAAAATAATGTCCAATGCATAAAAATTCAAATCGTTTTTTATCTAATATTATATTAAACTTAACATGTCACGAATCATTTGTGAAATTGCTTAGTTCGCGTATGACGCAAAATATTATGGTTTTATGTCGTATGTGAATACATAATATAGTAGGATAATGATTTGTTGATATTTTTCAAAAATAAACGCCTTCATTGTTCGAAATTTGAGAATTTTTTTCATTACCTTTGTTTCCACCTAACAAAACTTAAATCTTTCAGATTACAATTAGAACTTAAAATTTAAAAAAATTAACCTAACGATTGACACTTTCAAAACTATGAAAAGGAGATAATGAAACGAGAAAAATCCAAATTCTGATTAAAATCCTCAAAAAGCTCCATCCCACTATATTTATCGCATAAACTTTTTTGCGTCATAATCGAAAAAAGCAATTTTTCAAACGATGCGTAACATTTTTACTTTCCTATTCATGTTAAGTTCAAATTGTAGTAGATATAAAAGAAAATATACTTAACAATATATTTTTTTCATTACGACTCTTCTATTCGAATATTTCACATCAAACGCAAATCCAATACTTTTTTCGCACACATCACCATCCAATTCAACCACCACCAACGTTCATATTATATATCATATATAAAACCATCGAAACTAATACGATCAAAACTGCGAATTTTAATTTAAATTAACACACACACGAACAAGCACCCCCATCAAGAAATACATTATCGGGGGCATGTACGCGAAAGCTCCGATCCCGAATTCAAGCCTAGGCGAAGCTCGCGTCTATATTAATTAGCAGTTACCGCGCAAGACAAACACTAGACCTGGAGGATCGGTAATTTTACCGAACAAGGCTCGTTACATATTAAATTATTGCGGTTCGTTCGCGAAAAGCCTCCGGCGACGCGCCTCATCCGTTTGCTACGGGGAAAATCGCGAATTTTCCGAAATTTTCGCCGGTTTTTCCGGCGGTCTATTATTGCGATTTTTGCGCTTCGTTTGCCGACAATGCTCGGAGGCTTTTCCGCGATGTTCGGAGGCTTTTTCGCGATGTTCGGTGGTTTTTTCGCGATGTGCGAATCGACCGATTCATCATCTTGCCACATTACTTCGGCGAAGGCGTACGTAAGTGATTTATGGAGTATGAGGTTTTTTTTGGGGGGTTGCGATCGAATTATCATATTATGTGTTTGATAAGAATGGTCGTTTTAAATGTTCGTTTTTGTTGTGGGTTTTTTTTTGGGGTAATGTGTGCGCTTTGAATTTGAGTTGAATCGTTTTATGTAAATTGGTATGTTGATGGCGGAGTTTTTCTTTATTCGCGTTTGAATGATGATGAATCTATTATTTTTGTTTGTGTGTTTGGATGATGAATTATTTAAATGCATCTGAAATTTGAATGGTTCATTATCATATGAAATTTATTTTGAAGGTTGGTTCTTGTTTGATGCATTAGTTTTCGTCGATAATAAAAATTCAATTAAGCGTTAAGATAAATATAATATATGGACGTGATTATGATCTTAACATTTGTTCTTAAGAGATTTTTTTTAACATTTGTACTTATTTTTCTAAAAAATCATCAAATTGTCCAGTTCTGTAGTAGACGTCATATATAATATGTTGCAAACAATGATAATCATATTGATGGTTGTAATCATTATAATGATAGCGATAGTACGAATAATTGCGAAAATATTGATGATTCCATAATGCTTACTTTGGGATAAACTCTTATACAAATAATAATGATCAATATGATACAAAATTTTATTTATACCATCGATACAATTGAAACATTTCTTCTTTTCCTTGATAACAGAAGAGAGATAATTGGATGGGAATTCTCAAGAAAATCACATCCATAATAACATCTATAACTGTGCCATATGTTGCATAACTTTTTCAACTGGAAGTAACTTATGAATATGAAAAATAAAAATATGAGCAATTATTTCCGAACGAAATAAAATATTGCCACTGAGAAAATGCAATTTTTCCTAATTTTTATCAAAATTTTAATCCATATAATCCATTTCGATACTGAAAAAAAAGCAAAACCAATACCATTACAAACAACCTCAAGAAAACCATATCCATATACTAACTATGCCATATATCGCTAAACTTTCACAACTGCCGATAACTTCATCAAAATTCCAATTTCAAATCGATCAATCCAATTTGACACCAACCAAAAAAATACCCCAACACATCATCAACAACCCCAACCACCCCAACAAATCATCATCTCCTTTCACCCAAACAAAAAAAAAAAACACCCAAACCGATCCTCAACATCACCAAAACGCACGCACAACGGCAAAACGACAGGGATTAAACCAACGCCGATGAAACACCCCAAACCTGCAAACAAACGGATTACGAACTGGCCCGTCTGCGACCGACGGCCAGTGGGTGGACGGGTGGATGGGTGAGTGGGTGGGTGGGCGGTGCACGTGCGTCAGCCCTAAAGGGATTATCGGTCGTTACTGGCGGGACACGTGGCTTGTCGATTTCGCGCCGCGGAATTTTTCCGGATTTGTTTGTTTGCGAATGTCGTTTGTGTTCGATTTGTTTGAGTTTTTTTTTTTCGTAGGGGCTGTTATTGGTTTGATGGGGATTATGTTGGGTTTTTGCGTTGTAGTTGATTCCGGGGAATTTTGGGATATGAGTATGTTTCGGTATGATGTTTATTGTGAAACGAGGTTTTTTTGGTTGTTGTTTTTGATAAAATGATAAAATGGATTTGAAGGGATTAAATATTATATTCTTTTTATCGATACGACTTGAGCTAGCGCAATAAGGTATAGCGGCTATACCTATAGCCTAATCTGTCACGTTAATTGATAAGACCTTGTATTGCAGTGGATAACTAATAGGTTGTTGATGATGATGATAAAGTATTATATTGAAACTGTCTCTAATCAAATAAATAATCTCAGATCAATAATATATAATCGTATCCATATGTTAGGCGACGTTTGTTCACTTGCATTTTCCTTGAAAAACCGTAATAAATCTTGTGACTTTAAGAAATTTATCGTCATTTGTTGGTACATATGTTGTTTTCCTTTATTAAATTATTAAAAAAATATAAATATATATATTTAGCGTCATCTGTCAAATATTACAGTTGACGTTTCTTACGATAAACATATGTATGTAAAGGCTAGGAATGACTTTTACTATCAGTAATGGAGTCAGCTTCAGAGTGTCGCAATGTGGTTTAAAAGGGAGTAAATGACCAAAGAAGTAATGCTCGGTTTTTTAAATCATAAAAAAGCTCATTCTAGAATATGAAAGTCGGAGAATCGTCAGTTAAAATGTTGCTTTGATGTTGTTTAAATTTCACAAAAAACACATGATTTTTTTTTCACAAACGTGTCACACACATACTGATTACATATTTAATATTTTAACTTTCATATTCAATAGAAACTGAAATCCGATAAGACTTATTTTTATTTACACCCAAACATCCGATTTGGTATAATACACCACAAAACAATCGTTCCGCTCCAATAACATTTTACAAATCCCAATTTTCCATATAGGACATAATAAATCTCTATTTAATTGAGCGAAATTATTCTATAGAGATTTCTTCGTAGCACATTTACATAATTGAACACACACTACATATCCAAATCCAACAAACAAAAAAACATGCGAAATCCTTAAAATATCGGTCACGTCGAACGACTCTCCTTGATCTATATAAAGCCTACGAAAACCCGTCCACAGGGAACGGACAAAATAACAGGTATTTTTTTCGGAACACCGGAAAAAAACACACATGAACTTCTAAGGTTTCGTCCCACTTTCGGCACCAAAAAAATGCTAAAGAAGAACGCGATTTTAATTCACTAAACCGACGAAAGGAAAGCTCTGTCGTTTTGCGTAATCGAATACTACGCAAGTTCAGCTCACATTATGCATGTATAACGAAATAACTCGATTATTCGTTGAATCGCGTGAAAAGTAGGTCACAAGCATAAAACTACCGTATAATAATCGTAAATATTTCATAAAACAGAAATAGGGTACGGTTCCGTGATTAAAAAGCTCCTAAGAGACGTGCTTGTGTTGTGCGAGGAGGCTTTTACATAATTAGCGCTTCGTATAACTTAATTGTGATATTTATTCGTTGCAATTAAATTCAGAAGTCGTTTTGCGTCGTTTGCCGTAATCGACTTCTCATTATTTTTTTTTTTCAGACTGATGAATATTCTTCTACTAATTACTTGTCATTTGTTAGTCTTCTTATGGATACGAATAAGCGACGTTTGTTTTTCCGTAATAATAATTTATATGATTACGTTTTCATTATTTTCTATACAAAATTGGCCAGAGATATAAAATATTTTCAAAAATAAATCTTATATAACAAGATCCATATTTTCAAAGTAATAATTCTGAAATTATAAAACTAATAATATGAAATTTAATTTGATTAGATATTTTTAAATAAATATGGTCAATAACGCCAATAGACAATATCAATTAATTTTTTTAGAAAGAGTTGTTTGAGAAGTTGATGTCCATTTTTATTAAACTAGTATCAAAGACTTTTTTTATTGAAAATATAATTCAGATGTTCTTCAAACATCCATTTGTGATTAAATTTTTTTCTCTTATCAATATTATTATATCTGGAGGATTTTTTTAATTTAAAATAAAATTCTAACAAAAATCCGTTTATTTGGATATCCATATGTATTATAATTAAAAATTTTCTAATTTTCATCTCTTATCAATAATATTTTGGCTTTCATCAACCAAATTTTCATCATCATTCAAGAATGAAATAATGAATTGCTCAATTTAGTTATTATTTTCGAATCATAAAATGGTATAATATGCGTTTCATATTTTATTAAATCACCCATTTCCTGACAGAAACAAAATAATTCTTTCTAAAATATGACATAAAATCTTCCTAGAACTTTCGCTCCATCAATATTTTCCCTAAAAACTCAGCAAAACACATCTCCATTGCAGCCGAATTTTCCCGCAAAAAATACAAACGTCGCATCAACAAATGTAATTTGAAATCCTCTTTAAAAAAAAAGGCATCGGTGCGTGGAAATCCCAGTGGAAACTTCTGGAACACGTGCAAAGTTCGGAACGGGCGCGTGTCACTCTAAAGGTTAACGCTATTAAAGTTAGTCCGCTGGAAATTTTCGAAACTTGCCCCCGAAAACCGCTCATCGGGTTATTCAATTCGGTTTATTTTACTACTTCGATTCAAGTTTCCGAAAGCTCCAGAAGGCGCCCGACACCGAAAAGTTGCCGTCGTACAATACTCATGGCTTGTACGGGGCAGTGCTCCTGAAATGTGCTGTTTCTAATTACGGAGTTTTCCTGACGGAATGTAATAAGATTTTCGACTGTTCAATCTTAAAATTATCGGTTGGATAAATAAATTTGAATAAAAACCTATTCGATCTTTTACAATTTGATATTCTTCTTATAGTATTACATTCAAATTTCTAGGGATGTGCATTCGCTTCAAAATTTACCAACTCCGACTCTGAATCCGAAAACGAATGTTGCCTTAGTTTCAATCCCAACTGTGATTTGAGTGATTTTGTAAGATTAAATTCTCTTGTCAACGTTTAAAATTGATAGTAATATAAATTCATACAGTTTTACATTTCATATTCAACGTTTAATACTTTAAATTCAACTGTAGGAATGTATCATTAAGATAATTGTCGATCAATGAAATCATTACTATGAATTCTTATTGATTTGTTGAATTTGAAATGTTAAAACCGTAATAATGATTTTCAAAGTAAATAAGCACCGCAAAAATCGTATAAATTAAAATCTGAAAAACACAGATCCCTTAACTTTTATATTTTATTATAATGATAAATTGATTGAATTTTATAAGTGTTTGATTTGAAATTACTAATTTTTATGAAAAAAAATAATATGTATGAGTATATGTTGAAAAAAAGGCCAAAACGTATGTTTATCGACGAAAAATAACAGATCTTTTGTTTTGAAAATCCTACGAGACGGAAGAAGCGATCAATTTTGACCATAAAATTAAAGAAAATAATAAAAATTTGTCGAATCCTCTTGATTTTTTACGACTCCGACTCATAAAATTCTACAACTCCTCAACTTTTTCAATCAGAATTAGAGCCGACACAGCTCCGATTTCTTCACACACATTTTAACATTGACATCTCTACAAATCATAAACTCGTACATAACACTACAACAAATTCCCATCTTAATCAAATTCAAGGAACCATCATGTGATTTAGGCATTCTGTTCGCACAAAACTATTATGTGAGTCCCTTTTTGCGGTTTTTCCTGTCTAAAATCCACGTCAGGCTTGATCTCTTTAAATCGGCCCCTTTAATCGTCAGGACTAACCGAGTCCAGAAGATTAACGAAAGGCTGAAACCGGAGCTGAAGGATTACGAATCCTCGAGTCTGCTGGACACGTTTCAGTTTCGAAACTGGGGCCAATCTGAGGTTCGAGATGCGATTCGTTTATGTAAATCTGAAACGATGCGGTCGTTTTAGTGCTGAAATGATTAAATCCGATATTTTATATCCTCGTTTATTTTTTAAGTAAATAATTTAGGATCGAAGTATTACGATTCAATAAAAAAAAACCAATGATCCTTCCATTAGAGTATCTTTAGCATAAATTATACACTCATTATGCGACCAAATTCATGATTATATCCCTAAATTAGGAAAAGGGACCGCAAAAAATATCATTTCCGCTGGGTGATTTGCATAATTCAATACTCGAGTTTTTAATAAGGGGACGAAAAATTAGCTGTATCGTAAAGATTATCGTTTGTGCGAACAATGACGATGATTGTTCGATTAAATATGATGATATTTTATGCGACACGCGTAACATCGCTTTTGTACGATCACGATATGAAATTTCACCATTTCAGCGAAACTGAATGAGGCATTGTTCTCGAAAAAATGTTAACATAATATGTATAGGGGAAAGTCGACTAATTTCCCGGTACGGCTCGTACTGTAATATTCGGAAAATATTATATTGAAAACACTGATTCTCATTTCATCTGAAAAGCTAATCAATATTGAATGAATGTGTTATGCAACGTTTGTGTAATTTCGTTTTTCATGAAAATGTAAACATCTTGCGTTTTTTATAAAATTTAAACGATACAAATCTTTCTCAGCCTTCCATAAGTATGTATGTATATCGTAAGACACCTTAACTGTCATATTTAATAGATGACGTTAATCTTTTTTAATAATAACAATAAAGGGAGACAACACACCAACAGATGACATTAAATTTTACAAAAAAAAACGCAATGTTTTTTTTTTTAGTTTTTAGTGAAAAACGTGATTACAAAAACGTTGCATAGCACATAAATTATTTAAATAAAAAATCAGAACAATTATTCTATAACTTATCTACTTTCTGAATTCCTCACTAAATTAATACTCCCGATCAAAACTTCGTCCAATCGACCAAGCCAAAACTCTTCAATAAAACCCTCATTTAAAAAATTAAATAAAAACCGAAACTCCCATCCACAATCATCCCACAACCTCTCCACTTTCTGAAACACTCACCAACCCAACACCCTCAACTAAAACCACATCCAATCGACCAATCCAACACTCTTCTACAACAAAACCCCCATTAAAAAAATCCCCAAACAAAATCAGCGATCAAAAAATCCAAAACACCCATCCCACAACCTCTGCACTTTTCTGAAACACTCACCAGCCCAAAACTTCAAACCGAAACCACATCTAATCGACCAATCCAACACTCTTCTACAACAAAACCCACATCCCAAAAAATCCCCACACTAATCAATGATCGAAACATCCAAACCACCCATCCCACAACCTCTGCACTTTTCTGAAACACTCACCAACCCAAAACATCAAACTAAAACCACATCCAATCGACCAAACCGACACCCTGCCCCAATAAAAACCGCACAGAACGAACATCCTCGCCCAGAAACACGCGAAAAAAGCAAACAGGCTATGTATAATATGTAGGCCGCGCCTCACGCTCCCTCCCGCGTGTTTTTGTTCGCAATCGTGTCACTGGGACATAAAAGCTCTCCTCCGAGTGTCTGTTCGAGACGCTCAACACGGCTGTTGTTCTTCTCCACCATGGCCATAACCCGGGCATTGCGATGGTGTGGGTACTCCAGGGGAGCCACATTTGAATATTCGCATAAATTATTGCCGTTAAGCTGCCGGTCGCCTTCTTTCTTCTCTGCAAATATTACGACAATGCTAACCCTTTTGCTTCGAGTGGTTTTTTTTTCTGCTCGCGTTGTTTGCTCCTTTTATTTATTTGTTTCGTAATGCGGTGTGTTTTGTGCGAGTTTTTTCGCTAAATCAAATACTCGTGTGCATCGAAAATTTATGTTTCGATTGTGTCAATGTTTTCTGTCGAGATTTTCATTTTTTATTGAATGCTCGTTTTATCTGTCTATTTTGTGTTGTGTGTTAATTTCAAATATTAAAAAGCGTATAACAAAGGCTACTAGCGTTACGAGACGTTTCGAGCTTTCACCTCGGCACAATTGAACTTTCTCAACGTCGTCTTCAAATTCCAAAGGGACTACTGTTCCAAGATAAAGAAGAAGGGACACTCACCCAACAACCAACCACCCATCCACCCATACCTTTAGATTTCGGAAACTTTGTCATTCAACCTGACTCTGGATTAAGACTCTCACAAAGGCGACAAGACTATTCCTGAACAGCCTGAACATAATACACTACATACTCGAATATATCAGAATTTTCAAAAAACAACCTTAAACATTTCAATTTATATATAATTTTCATAAGAATTAATTTTGAAGTGTTTGCGTTCTAAGACTATTCTTTAATAATATTCAATTCAATTTTTGCTTTCCGAATATATTTTTCCGTAAATATTCGACGTCCTTGTCAATCTTGACACCTTTGTACTAATGTAAATTTATTTGCGATTTGAGGATATGAAAATTTTTAAATGTAAAGAGATCATTTGCATATATATATATTTCCGTATTTTTTGAATCGCAAAGTATTTATATCGAGGTAGAGTTTTCTTTTATATTGAACCAGTGACAAAGGACCTGAGACGCTTTTGATTTTTCGAATCTCTAAAGTTCTCCGATTCGATTGAGGGTGTGTTTATTTTTAGATTGGATTTTAAATGAATGAAATCTTTATCTAGATTGAAAAAAAAACGAATGTGATTCTTCGCTTCAACCAATGCATTCTGTATCCAATCCAATCGAAGCTTTTATGTTAATTTCATCAAACAGAATCACTTTTAATCATATAAATTTATTGCAGAATAGCAATGACCCATTTCAAGCGACACAAATTCTATGATAAACCGTTCTCTTCATAATCAAACGAAGAAACTTCAAAAGCTTCACAGTTTTAATCAAATTCAAACGAAAACTCGGATTATATCCACAAACAAAATCCGGATTCATACACACACAATATCAAAGTGTCGAAACAACAATAAGATTTGACAAATGGCCGGGTAGAAATTAAACCCGGGCCTGGAATAATCTTGAAAAATCACGAATCCTTTATCACGGACGAAGGACCAGCACGTCTCGGGAACAAAGGGGTGGGCGGCATTATTAAAACCGATTTTTCAAGTCGCCTACACTTTCTGAGAACCGCCACTTTATATAATATAAAGGAGATATACCTGTATTTAACCCGAGACCTTTCAATTACCGTTTATGTTCTCGATTTTGTAATTTGTTTATATAAAATCTAGTTAGCGACCTTTCGCCTAGTAATAAATGAGCCATTATATTTTAAAGTGACATATCTCAATTTTTCTTTGTTTCGAGGTATTTAAGATTTTGCATTTATTTTTTTCAAAACTAATTTTTCTTTTTAGAGATTTTTGGCGTCAAATTTAAAAATAGTAATGAAAAATTTTGATTAAGCATATCTGAAACAGAGTTTTTGGAATTGAAAATTAATTATGTCACTTTTAAGCCAAGTTAATATGGATATCCTTTTATATGTTTATAATAAACAAAGTCAACACAGTACGGGTATACCCCGATTTACGCAGTACTTGTTTAATGCGATTTTACTTTAACGCGGTCAAGCAAACAATTTTTTTTTTTATTAATTAATTAATACAAATGGTAAAAATACTTACATACTATTTGTTTTTTTTTCATTTGTAGTATATTTTCACTAAGACATATTTTTAATACAGCCCTACAATGTCAAGCTATTCTAAAAAGCTTCAGGTTAAGAGAAAAGTCATATCATTACAAATAAAGATTGAAATTTTGGATCACTTACAAAAAGGAAAAAAAGTGTCATCTGTTGCTAATGCTTATGTGATGAGATTTTTATTTAATTTAATTATATTTTAATTTAACTTTATTTTTTGTTAGACTTTTTTTACACTATTTCCTGAACCAATCTCCCCATTTCGTATAGACTTCATGTCTCAATTTACTCGTTTTTTTTGCCCTGTATCCTACCTCTTTTTATTGTATGGGTACACACACTTTTTTTACGCGATTTCAATTTACGCGGGTTTTTGCGGAACGTATCTACCATATAAATCGGGGGATACCTGTATATTATCCTTATGAATTGAACGAAAGATTTTTCGCTGTTAAATTTTATTGCATATCTGCTATATTTGAAAATGGCGTATTTCCACTTACTATTATTTAGTAGCATTATTTTTGGATATTTTTTCATCAAATTTTGATATGAGCATTACCACAAACGGATAAAAATCGGTTATTATTATTATATAGAGATGGAATTCGGTCGTTTTTTATACGGAAAAATTGGGGAATATTTTATTGTCGGATGGGTGAGCCCGTTCGGTCTCAACAGGTACGTTTCAATTCGGAACCCGAAACAGTTAACTTTATTTCGTTTGATATATGTGCTAACATTACTTTTACGAGTCCGAGTTTTCACCGAACGCGTCAAGAGTTCCACGCATGATGATGTACGAGTCCCGGAAAATATGCGTTGCTTTATATGGCGGCGGTTTCCAAAATGTGTATTGCGATATTTTTTTTTTGCCTCGTAATTCTAAAAATGTATTATATAATATAATATATGTTTGTGAAATCTCCGTATTGGAAAAAAGTTTTTTGTCGTCTATAAAAAAGTGTTTTTTACTACGTAATCACATTTTTCAAAAATTTTGAGCTTTGTCACGAAACTGAAAGTTATCATTTTTATTTTTTTTTAAATAGCGACAATAAGTGAAAAAAAAATCGAAAACGTTTTCAATTCCAATAGGTAAAACAAATTCTATGGAAACTTTGGCTTTGGGCATTGGGGAGCTAAATGGGAGTTTTGATTTCAACCCTATTGTAAAGCGCTGAGGAATGATACTAACTAAAATATAAAAGCAAGGCTTTAATTAAATTATTGAGTAAAAAATATCCAGCGAAAACGTATGAAAACATATAATTTTGATAAATATAAAAAAAAATCAGTTTCCTCAGTACTTCAGAAGATAAGGACTGTTATTACAATAAAATGGGGTAATTAGAAATATTGAAAGAAATGTAAAATAAATAGATGCTTATCATCTTATGAAATTAAATAAAAACTATTTCGATGCTTGCTTTTGAATCAAAAATCAAATTACTTTTTTCATGTCATGGTATATCAGCCGATTTTCTACATTTCAAAAAAATGTGTTTATGTGTGTATGATGACAACTTTTCGAATCGATATCTCTGTTATTTAATAGAGTTTACACTCTAGTTTTTACTTCTTACACTAAATATAAATAGTTTTCTTCAAAATGTTGAAAATCTAGAAATATATGCAAAATCTATAGTGCATCCAATAATATGGCCAGAGACTGCATATATTGTAAGTTTGAACTTTGCTCTATTGTTTATTGGATTTTTATCTATTTTAACAATTTAATACCTAAAATGTATATTTTTACAGACTTTAATTAAGAAAACAAGCAAAAATAAATAGACCATTCCATGAATTAAACTGTCACAATAATAGATTCAGAAAATTCTTCATGTAACAAAAAACATTTTTCAATAATCAAAATACATAGATCTAACTTGCTTTGTTTCATATCCAAAAAGTCTTCCAACCCAAAAAAATTGAGAAGCCACAGCCAAAACGATACATTTCATAAACACATGTATGTATTATACTTGGTATAAAAAAAGCATTTTTGACCCACTATCTTTAACCGTCGCAGGAAATACGGCCCAAATACGAAATTTAACGACCGCTCCTTTCTGTTATTACACCATATTATTATTATATTATTATTATTTTTATACGGAGTTCCTTTGCTCACTTTCATAAATATTTCATACGTGGCGTCTGGATAACTTTTCGTATTTATTACGAGTTTTTTTCCTCTCGCTCTCTTTGACGCTTTGAATCTGCGGGGATCTAGAAGACCCGCCTGAAAAATGGATCGTTCCTGAAAAACGACTACTTTTATATGCGGGTCATCTCAGGTGAGAACTGTTCGTCAATTTGTACGTGTCAATGGAAGTGGATGTTAGTGATGGGGTGATTGGGAGAATATCATCACTTCCATATTATGTTGTGTGATAGATGTGATATAAATGTTCTATTTTTTTTTTGGAATTTTTTTTTATAAATTTCTTATGATATTGTAGAAGTTGGAAAAATGTTTGTTAGCTTTATCAAGTAATTTTTAATAATACTATGATATATAGAAATATGAATAAAATATAACAGACGTGATGTGAAAATTTTATTTTATGAACTTTTTCGAAAATTTTAGAGTATTTAAGACTTATGTGCTCGAATAATATATACAGATTTTACGCAATTTCAGACTATTAGAAATCATATTCAACCTTTTTCAAGTCAAATTCCGCTTTTTACGAATCGAATTATACCATTTTAAAATCAAATCCAATCTTTTACAAATGAAATTCTATTTATTTTTCAATTTGACATTGATAATCACAATTGGTGATTTTTACCAATTTTTAAATACAAACAATAAGAATATGAACTTTCTTGCCTTATAAACTATAAATTTCTCTTACTAATATTTATTTCTACATGTTTAAATCTATAAAAAATTATATGTAAAAAAAATACATTTCCAATGGTAGAATTTGATTTCAAAAAGGTTGAATTTGATTTTTAAAAAGGCTGATTTTGAATGTAAAAACTATATGATAAATTTTAAAATATTAAATTTTACTAACTGGTATTATATAATATCTATGCATATAAAAACTAAAAATTGAATCATCTATAAATTTTATCAGATTATCACTATCTCACTATGATAAATGTTAAGATTTACTAATTTTCTCTCTTTCACGTCAACATATTATAATAATACATCTTATTTTCTTATTTATATTAGGTTAATACTTACACTCGAGATTCGTTAAATTTATTATCGCAATGATCGCCCGTAAATGTACGAATAAATTTTAATTACACAACGAGAAAAATCTAGCGCAATAAATCACGTGAGAAAAGACTAAAAATAAACATTATAATAAAAGCATAAAACTTCAGACATCTTATAACTCACGGTGCAAACATTTACTTTTCACTCTTTTATTTATTCGCACTCTTCCCGTTTTCTTTCAGCCGCGGCCATTGTTCGCTACGTCAAAAAATTTAATACAACACACCGACTCGAAGAGCGTTTAATTGAATTTTGCCGAATCCGGGAAAGTCCGTCGAAAATGAAAATTATTTATGTATCCCTACACGGGATAATGCCGGCCGTTTTTTTCCAACATGTTCCCTCATAATCTGCAACTGTGGTACATTTTTTTTTCATCTTTCGTATCCTTCCACTTTCAGCTTTGTTCTCACTCTGACGACCGTGAAGTCCCTAGGGATGCCCACGCATAAATTTTTTTCCCACGGGAAAACTTCAGCTTTGTGCGAAAAGTCCGTTTCCCTATCGAATTTTCTTTTCGGTTGAAAATTCTTTTTTTTTCGAGTTTAAAATTACGATTTTAATGTGCATTTTATACTAAGATTTTTTTTATATAACGCTGAAGTAATTTCGTTAAATAAGCCTAGATTATTTGAGAGAAAATTGGGTTAGGAATTCGTATACGATCTCATAAAACGAAATGTCTCACAGGAAACAGATTTATGACGTGTTCAGGATACATATGGCTTCCGATGCGCGCGAAGCGTGTCCTTTTAATGTGTTTATTTTTTTCATGGCACATAAAAGCCTTTACTTTTCCGATACCCAGCGACTTTAATCTATTGAATGAAATTTATGTTGGTGAAATAGTCGATTACATCGGAGCCTTTTTCGGCTTTATATTTTTTTAATAATTCAACGGTCGAATTAACGGTATCCAAGTTGAATTATTAATTTTTAAATAATTCAATGGTCGAATTAACGGTATTCGAGTTGAATTATTAAGATGGATAACGAACTTTAGTCAAATAACGATTCACCTCGGAGAAAGTTATTATACACGTCGTCTCACATTAGGTAAAACGATATTAATTATTCGCAAATCTAAACTTGATCTTATCGCCGGTCCACATAACGAGACGGCCATTAATTAAACCGAGTTTAGTGACAATAATTTAATTTGAAATTTATTTCATGAATTATTACCGCACGTATAAACGAGCGTATGAGAAATGTAGGATCAAATTTCATAAGCGGCGAATGAGGCTTTGTAATAAGCTTATATATTCTATTGATTTATTATTGAAGTAAAATTTGAATATATTTCAATAATATTAATCATCATTTTCTGGAATATTTTTGTTTGATTCATTATAAAATAATTATTAAAGTCTATAAAATTTATAAGTTTTCATTGATCACCAAAGCGAAGCGACAAAATGAGACAATTAGTAAGTAGATGTGATCATACTATAAGTATAAAATTATTTCATGAGAGATTATGTTTTTTAACTCATATTCATACGCATTCATATCCATTAATTGAAAAAAAATACTTGCTACTTATCTTTGGTAAAGATTCATACAAAAAGATTAGTATGATTATGCAATCTCTAAAAAGAGATCATATTCTTTTTTTATTATAATTTTGAAATTTTTTTTATCTTCAAAAAGAACATATTTCAAAATGATATTTAATTACATGACCATCAAATGAAACACTCATTAGTCAAACAAACTACAATTTCCTTAATTCCAATAATTACAAAAATACTCCCTTTTTTCAGTTTAAATTTTACGATTTATCCTCTTATATAAATTTTTCCATTCGATAATAAATGCTTAAATAACCAACTAAAATCTACATTATAATACATTAATCAAATTCGATAATTCCACAAACTCATCCGAGCACGAAATTACCGAAATTACGAATTTTGATTCGAGACCCTTCAACACAAACACGCCCCATACACGTGTCACCCGTGTTTGTCCCAGTAGAAAATATGAAAGTTTAATTAAGGTCTTGCGTCACCCACTTGTCCCTTTCAGAAAATTCCCCATAAAAATCCCATTACGTCCCGTTCGAAACCGAAGAGCTTAACACGTTGTTAAAAGGCCGTTCCGCGTTTAATTTCGCTCGTGCGTCCCTGCTGAAAAATGCGAAAGGAGTGGTAAATTGAGTGGAAAAATTCGTTCAGATAAACGAGTTTCAGTGTAATTAAGCCGCTGAACAAGTGCTCTGTGTATGGTGAGATTGCAAGTCAATTAACGGCTAACCGCTATGCTTAATTGACGGTTCAAGTTTGAACGTGTTCGCGATTTTAAGTTAATTTGCTCGCCCCGTTCTCGCTACTCTTTTGTGTATTGAAATTCAATGGGTTTGTTATTATTCAGGGAGGTTTCGTTTCTTTATTGAATTTTTTGTAATTTTTTAAATTAAAAAAACTATTAACTATTCCTTACTATTCTTTACTACCATTTTTTATCGCAAAAAAAATTTTTCAGACTCCACCGAGCTCAAACGATCGGTAATAGTATGAGATTCCACACCCCACTCTACCACCTTATAAAACCATTACTACCACTAACTACCCCTTACTATCTCTTACTGTAAAATTAACTCTTACAACCCCTTGATATCCTTTAGTAACCCCTACTATCTCTTACTATAAAACTATCTCTTATTACTCTTACTGAGGACTAGTAACTCCTCACAATCTCTTACTGTAAAACTAATTCTTACTGCGCCTTTCTATTCCTTACTGTAAAATTATTCTTTGCAATTCCTTTTATCCTTTAATGTAAAATTATCATTTACTATCCCTTACTATCTCTCACAATCCTTCACTATCCAATACAACCACTTACAATCCTTTTTCTTTATAATAAGAGAAAATGAAGGGTTAGCCCCTTACTATAAAACCATATCTTACTACCCTCTACTACTCACTATCCTTTATCAAATATTCAGACTAGATTAGTATTAATATAAGAATAGTATAGAAGATTAGAATAGTATTTATAGACTAGTCAGATAGGTGGATCACCTATCGTCTGATCATATCTTTTATCTCTAAAATTTGTCATTTTTTTTAAACCACTAACCTACCAAAACTATTCATAAGAATAATGATTGATGATAATTTACTCTTATAATCGTAAGTTTTCAAAATATTAGAACGTAATAGCCAGTTACTTTTGAGAAAAAAAAGTTCAAAATTTAAATCAAGATTCTATACTGGAATATTTTCTAATACATATCCAATAAGATAGTTGAGTGAACACTGAACAATGTCTCTTATTGTCTTAAAATTTCTAGATCCGAATTTCAACAAGCTTGTATTTTTATACAAGCTTGAGTAAATTATCATCATTCATCATTCATTATTTTATACTTGATATAAATTACAAGAATTCCCAGAAATTCCAAAGATTCTAAACTTCCAAATCGTTCCTTATCCAACTAAAAACACACACCCATCAACAAATCACACCAAAAAAAATCCATCCTATAAAAACACACACCTGTCACGCCACAATCGGCACAGCACGTTCAAGGCCTCAGACTAAGACACCACCCCGACCCGCCCCTGGTCCGACACGTGTTGTATTTATCAATGGGGCGAGAGATGAGCCGGGCCCTGCTAGGCGCGGCCCCACCCCTCGCCATGAGATAGAACAGAGCGAGATGGCCGCCATTCGAGGGGGACGAGAGACGAGAGAGGGACGGACTAGGTCGGGTCCATTCATGAGGCAGGGGCGGGCGATCGATACGAGGCGGGGGCGCAATTTTGTGCAGGGGAGCTCAATTGGTGAGGAGTCTAGGATTTTTTTTTTGAGGGGAGATTTGGATTTTTTTTGGTGAGTTTTTTGTGGAAAGTTGTAATGATTAAAAAGGGTTTTAGTTAAGGACTTTATAGGAATAGTTTTGTGTGGCTTAAATAAATTATTTTTGTTTCATCTCATTTTTTTTTATTTAAAAATTTTTTTCGAAATGAAAAATATTTACACGATAAATCATCATCATCATTAGCAGCCTTTTAGTTATGCACTGCAGGACAAGGCCTTACCAGACAAAATACAATCAATTCCCTAATTCTAAAAAAAAATTTGATAAAAATCAAATGATTAGTGAAATATTATAAACTGAAAAAAAAACATAAACATAAAAATAAGATTTTATTCTTATCGTTACTTTCAAAACACATGGCTTGATTGTCATTAAAAAATTTTGAATGAAAAAATATTTTTAGCAACTTTTCCGTCCTTTTATAATTATTATGAAACGCTGATTAAAAAATATCTCATTAATTCCTCCAAAAAATTATAAATATTCTCATTAATAAATATATATAAAATACACCGGTGATAATGATCAAAATACAGATTTCACCGAATTTCATTTTAAAAGATTTCAAGGACTAAAAATATCAAAGTAAAATTTCGTCAAGGTTTGTCTTGTAAATATATCGATCATTTAACTAAGCGAAAAGTGATACGGTCAGTAAATGGACACTTTAGAATAATTTTAAATTTTAATAATAATTTTTTTTTTGAGAAAAGATTTTGATGGTATCCAAAAAAGAATATGGATATTAAATACATTAAATAAATTTGATATAAAAATTTATGTATTTCAGAATTGTTATATTTATTAGTCATTTTTATGAATATTATGAAAATTATTGTATGTATCAAATTTTTTTTCTAAAATATGAAACTGAATAACGTTACCTCAAACAAAATAATGAATCTACACCCAAATCCGATACCCTTGACAAAAATACAAAAAAAAATCAAAATCCATAACCAAAAGGGTTAAAGCACTCGGTAATACAAGGCTACACCATATATCATACAAACAAGACGGTTACGACAGAATATTTTCCCCCATGCATTACATAATAATTGGATCTAGTCCGGCCCATGCTCTCGCATTAATCTCGTAATCGTACGCTACAGATCTGAACTCATGCGACTAATTAATATCACTATAACACGGCCGATATAATATACAATTGCTCGGATAAAATATGGACGCCATGCTACACTAATCGCGTAATCACGTAATGATTTCGAGACGGAAAAATGCGATTTTATGGTAAAGTTTTCTTTTTATGGCGGAACTATGGTCTCTTGTAGTGATGGGGTGTTTTTGTATTTAAGTATGAAAGGGATATAAGATGGGATGTTATGCGTGTTTTTTATTCGTTTGGTGTGTTGTGATGGTGTGTCGATTTTGAAGTTGTGTTGAGGGGAAGGTAAATCTTTAATTTAATATAATAATATAAAAGGGTAATTTTTTTCATATTATCAAACTATTCTTTCATTTATTGAGTATTTTGTATATTTTTCATTGATCTTTCAAAGGCATTATTTCGATAAAATTTGGAGGATTTTACGACATACTTTTCTTTTTCCTAATACCTTATTATGAAGAGGAAAAAACTATTCTTGAAGATCTCAATGCATTAATTATTTTTTGGGTATAAAAATCTTCATATATTATATTTTTGTGATACTATTTTTAGTCGAAAATGACAATTATTATGCAAAAGTGCCTCAATTTTTTTATGTCGGTCGAGTAAACTTGTATAATATATCTATACAATAAAAAGTTTTCACTTCAAAAGTATTACAGCTTTTGCAATCCAAATTCATCCTTTTTCAAATCAAATTCAACCTTTTAAACTCCAAATTCTAATCAAATTCAACCATTGCAAATTTATTTTCTTCATTTTTCAATTTTTTATAATTTCGTTAAAAATATAAAAGAAACATTAAGTACATCCACGGCACCTGTTTTCAGATTGATTTATTAAAAGAATGAAATTAATTTTGAATGTAAAAAATTGTAAAAATCACCAACTTCGATCATCAACATCAAATTGAAGAATGGATTGTATTATATTTTGATGGTCATAATAATATTGTATTATATAATACTTTCCTGTAGTTAATTTGATTTGTAAAAGGTTTAATTTGAAATTTAAAAGGTTGAATTTGATTTGTAAAACATCAAATTTAGAATGTAAAAGCTGTATATAATATACTACACTAATATATAAAAGTATTATACAGTATTACAATATTTATAGTATACTTTCAATAAATCCCATCGATTTTCCAATAAATAACACAAAAAAATTCAATATTCCCCTATTTATACTTCATTCACACATCCCGACATTCCAGATGCTCGAACGACGCCCGAAGATAAAAAAAAAACCACCACACTTTTTCCACCATCTTCACGGCATATGAAGGCAAAAAAGAGACAATGAGTAAAAAATAGATATCTCGCGGTGGTCTTCCATTCAAGCGCAAGACAAAAAATAGAACCTCACTCACTGTATATTGGTTTGTTTCTGAGGCACGTTCGCTCCCGAGGGTTGTGGCGCGATTTTCGGCGTTTTCAGGGTTAGGTCGGGATGTTATTTACTACGGCCTTATGTAAGCGGGTGTGGGCGAGGGGGTGTTAGGTGCGGGGGGGTAGAGAACTTTTTCCCGCGCTTAAAAGCATTTTGTGTCTAAACGGACCGTGATTGATACGTTTCAATTGCCTCTCTGAATTTAAATTAACTTTTTTCGACGGAGTGACACGCACGCATAATGTATGGGGTGGCTCGGAAAGTGTGCGGTTTATGATAGGGATGTTTATGATTTTTTTTTTTGCTCGTTTTTTTATGTTTTTCATTTAGTATTTATTTTTTTTTAATTTTGAAATAAAAACTAATTATTCGCTAAAGTATTAATCTAAATATTATAGTAACAATTTATTTACAAAATAGATTACTATTATTAAAAATGAGAAACTTTTTTGTAATTTTTCTTTCTTAATACTCCTATCATCGAGAAATAACTTTTTTTTTTCAAATGAAAATTTTATATTTTATGAATTGAGTACTAGATATGAAAAGTGCCAACAAATCCAAAATTGGTTTAATGCCAGAAATACGCTCTATTTACCAATGCCAATGTTTTGGGATATGGTCGAAGTCACAAAAATCAGTTTTTAATAATGTATATTAACATCAAACTTGTATCGGTTGTATGCTTCACTATAAGAAATTATTAACAAAAATCATTGTATATTAAAATCTTAAAAATGGCACTTTAGTCCTTTTTTTTATTTTCGATATTCAATTTATTTACTTTTTCATATTTAATATCATTTTTATAAATTTTGTATACAACTTGGTTAATTTTTAAAATTAAACATACCAGAAAATTTTAAAAATAACGAAAATTTAATCAATAACAAAGTTATCATATGAAATTTTTATTTATAATCCAAAAGAGTTCGGCCCAATTTTTCCGTTTTATAAAACAATATTTTTTCTATAATTACTTATTTAATAATTTCACTAATAGCAATACATAAAAATATCAAAAATCAAAAATACCATCAACATACATCAAAATAGTATACGAGTATAACAGATTTCACGAATAATTTCATTTATTTTTCAATCAAATTTCCCCAACCATACCAACAACTTTCTCTCTCAAAACCAAAAACCAAAAAACAACCACATTTTTTTAACCAAAAACACACACACGACACAACTTTCTAACCCACACCATCCTCACAACCAAACCGAAACGAGACAGCGAAAGATCGAAGCGTTTATCCAATCCAGAGGTGTTTCACATCCAGCACAAACACTCGCCAACAATGGACGCCCTCCGACGCGGAAATTCGCCGAATTTTCCCGGAGACTTTTCCCGGTGAAAGGATCTCCGGAAAAACTCCGCCGTGCAAATATTACGCGCGAATAAATAACGCTCGTTCGAATGGCGGATCGCTCGCGTCTCGCGAGACGTTTGCGTTTACACTATAAATTTAATATAAATGCGATGTTTAATATATTTTATTAATGATAATGTCGCATTTTTGAGAGTTTGAATATTTATGGTGCTTTTGAATCTTTTGTAAATAAGTATCGATGTATAATGTATCAGTTTTCTTAACCCTTTCTACTCGTTTGGCGCACTGGGTGCACCAAGGTTCCATTTTTTTTTATAGCTCAGAATTTGAGCTGAGTGCACCATTTACAAAATATGAAATAAAATACCGATTCTATAAGTTTACCTGCAAATATTTTGCATTGAATTGAATAAATATTATAGATCAAAATGAAAATGATCATCGGCATGTCTACTGCGGAAAAGTCTCACTAGTGGAAAGGGTTCTTTGAAGATTTTTTTACTACTAATTAATTCTACTATAAAAAATATTACAAAGGTCTTCTTAAAACCTTAAAGAGGTGATTTGAATTTTTGATATTTTGAATACAGCTCTCAACGGTATGTACGTCAAATATTTCATTAAGTTTCGTTTTTGTACTCTAATTTTCAAATTCGATTAGATATCTTAATTTTTTATACATAAATCGAAAGAGCTTTAAACACAGATGTTTTTAAAAACACTTAAACATTCTAGAAGACGTTTTTTTTTTAAAACAAAATATATCATACCAAAAATCTCTAGTTTTTCTTTATTTCAGCAAGCTTTGTATAACTAATCATGTATTTTAAATATAATAATTTTGTATTGATATAACAGTTTTATTCATATTTATGCATTAAATACACATTTAACAAATAAAAATATATGATTTATCTACCCTATTATCTTTCATTTGGTTATTATTAGTGCGAAAGTAAGAGATTTTGAAATTTTTCATAAAAACCAAAATAATAATAATAAATCGAAAACTATGATACTTTGGACTACGGTACGTTTGGTTTAAAATGTTCCAAATAACATGATCTATCATCTCTTTAAGGTTTTAAGAAGACTTTTGTAACACCTGTACATTATTATAAAAAATTCACTTAGCAACTATAGAAGTTTCACTGAGTAACCAATTTTAAAAACATTTCATTTTATTTTATTTTCAAAAACAATTCATTTTCATTTTAAAAACATTTAAAATTTTTAATTAAAACCGACCAAATTTACACTACTTTAAACTAAAAAGTTTTCACTTCGAAAACACCCAAACACCAATTCACACCACATTTCTCCCGCGCAAAAACGATTTTTTTTTTTTCAACACACCAAAACCCAAAGCCACCCCGAAAAGCCCACAACCTCTGAAAATCCACAGCCTCTGAAAAACAACAATAAAGCCGACAGACAATCGATACCCGTCTCGAATGCCCATGAACGGCATTGAGTATGCATCGTGCGGTTCACGGCCGCGGTCATTTCGGATTTTCACTTTGGACCCACGTCACCCGGACGTGGACTACGTGCTGAAAATGCTGAAAAAATCGAAAAGGGCGCGTCAATTCGAAAGGGGATACGGCCTCGTTGTTCTTACGCCCCGTGGTTTGCTGAGATCGGTCCAGGATATTGAAACTGGGATCGTTTTGTGAGAGGATCTTTTTCGGTGTTTGGATGTTTTGTGTGTATGTGGGTAAATAGGTATATGTGCCGATTTATATGAAAAAATGTGAGTTTTTGGTATGATTTGTATATGCGTTATGTGTTATTTGCGAAATTGCTAAGTTCGCGTATGGTGCAATATAGTTTTGCGTCGTATGCGAATAATGTAGTGGGGTGGTGTTTTGGTGTTTTTCAAACCTTCATTATCCGAAATTTAAACTTTCTTTTTACCTGATGAGATTGTAACCTTGTACCTCAGAGCTTAAAACTAAAACAAATCAAACCCAACTTAACTTAAACATTGACAATTCCAAGACTATGAAAAGAAAGGGGTGTGAAAATGAAAAAAATTAAAAGGAAAAAGTCCAAATTTTTGTAAACATCAACAAAATGTCATCCTACTATAGTATATTGTTCGCATTTGATGTAAAAAAATTTGCATTGTACATGAATCAAGCAATTTCACAAACTACACTTAACATATGCATATTTTATATTTTCGATTTGATCATTCAATAGAAATACAATATTATAATTCGAAAATGTGAAACTATTTATGTACGATGTATGTACGTATGTATTATCCTTATAAATATTCATCATCAATTTCCGATGGATCAAAATGTAAATTTTTAATCATCCAAAACATAAAAATGAACTTGCTTCACTTTCAAAATAAACATGTATGAAAATGTAATTTAACATTTTCAATATATCAATTTCTAAACGATAGGTTTATTTACCGAAATGATTGATGATCAAATCTATTATGATTAAAAATTCAGTCGTAGTTGACCTCGCCCGAAAATTTTCATATTAAATAACTTTTCAAGGATGAAAAACGTTGTTTTTTTTTTCAATTATAATTCTTTTACATAACATGTGTTATACACAAAAAAAATGTTTGACAATTTCCGAACTTTCGCGAAAAGCAATTTTTGGCGTTTCACTAAAGCAGCAACGGCTTTGACGAATTTTTCAAAGGACGAAACATCGCCGAAAGTATAATACGTGAGCACAGGACGAAATCGAGCGGAAAATGAAGGATTATGATCAATTTTCGGGATAAAAGTATCCGACGTCGAAGTCGGGGCCCTAAAAAAAAAAATAAAAAAAAAGCTAGAATTCGCTCCCCTTCAAAAATGTCCGATTGAAAGTCACTGGATCGCATAAGCGAATGAAAATCTTATTTTTATGTTATTTGATTATTGTTTTTTGCTCTTTTTGCAGAACACAGCGGCGCACAAATCAAAGGCGGTTACATGCTACGGTATAAAAGTGAGTATAGTTTTGTTTTCGAATTATTAGTGTGCACTTTCGATTTGCTTTTGATCAATTATTATCCGCTCGCATGAATCGAGTTGAGAATTTCTTATGTGGATTCACAATTATTATTTGATTTATGCGATGGGTTAATCTGATTTATTCATTTCGAATAGATTTCGACCTTAGAAGTACAATTAGTTAATTCTATTATGGATCAGTCAAATATAACTAAACATTTATATTTACTAAACTCAATCTGTTCATATTGATATTTCAATCAATATGAACGATTTTCACAATTTCATATAATATATACTGAAGGTCTTTCAGGCAACAAAATTGTCACTAATTCATTAAAATTTTATTTATTCATATAAGATATCTCATATTACTAACAATATCAATGTTTTAATACAGCGTTTCCCAACCTGTGGTACGCGTACCACTGTTGGTACGCGAGTCACTGGTTGGTGGTACGCGAAAAATAATCAGTAATGGCGGACATAAAGAAAATTCAGTTTTTTAATTTCATAATTTACAAAAGAAAAATTATTCGTCACTAATCGAACGTGTTCGGGTCCCAAAAAAAGCTCAACGCTCTTTGAAATTATTCGTCACTAATCGTCACTATTCGAAACTATTCGAGCCCTAAAAAGATTTTCCTAAAAAACATAATAAAATATTATTGTAGCCCAACTTTCGCAAATTTCTCACCGAGCCCAACTTTTGTTTGATGAATAAAATATTATTGTAGCCCAACTTTCGCAAATATTTTCGCGAATTTCTCACCGAGCCTAGCCCAACCTATCGTTGTTTGATGAATAAATTCGCGTGAATGTAACCCAACTTTCGGAAATATTTTCACGAATTTCTCACCAAGCCTAACCCAACCTATCGTTGTTTAATGAATAAATTCGCGTGAATGTAATTCAGCGACGGATCCAGGAATTTTTCACAGGGGGGGCGATTTTTCAGAATTATTTTTATTTGTTAAATTTTAAATATTTTTTCGTTAAATACAAAATCTTTATAAATCTATAACAGTGGTTCATAAATTTTTTGCTTAATATGCCAATAATTTTCTTATTTCCAAATAATTCGTGGGCCTCAATGAAAAATAAAAAAAACCGATTGGTTTTAAATTAATCATTTGAATATTTTATAATAATAATAATAATAATTTGCTGATTGTAAAAAAAAACCTTTATGTGTTTAAGATTATTGGAAAAATTGTAATTAACGACAGGTTGGGTTAGGTTGGGTGAGAAATTCTCAAAAATATTTCCATTACTTGGGTTAGGTTTACGCGAGTTTATTCATTTTGCGACGACAGGTTGAATTAGGTTAGATGAGAAATTCGCAAAAATATTTCCGATACTTGGGTTAGGTTTACGCGAGTATATTCATCTTGCGACGACAGGTTGGGTTACGTTTAGTGATAAATTCGCAAAAATATTTTTGAAACTTGGGTTAGGTTCACGCGAGTTTATTCATTTTGCGACGACAGGTTGGGTTAGGTTAGGTGAGAAATTCGCAAAAATTATATATAAAAATTATTATGAATAAAGAAGACAATAAATTTAATTGAATATAAAAAAATGATAAAGTAACAGTATCTTTTGAAATTTTTGGAAAGATTTCTTTATTTAAACAAAGCTATAAACCTGAATTATGCCTTGTTAAATGGATCACTCTATTATGAAAATAGAAAGCTAAAATATGCCCATTGATATAGACTTTATGGTTTAAATATTATTTATCAAATAAGATTAGCCGATTAATTAATCAAATTTTGTCTTTTATAGTTTTTAGCTGTCTCTAAAATTAAATTTTGCAATAAAAATAGAAAGATATTTTCGATTCTGCTAATATTCAACATAACTCGACAAAAAAATCTCAAGGTGATCTACAAAAATGCTCTATGACATTGCCTAGTAATGGAAACACCATGAAAATTAGTGTATAAATTTAAAAAGATATTTTTTTATAAATTCTAAAGATTTGATTGTATCAGATAAATTTCGTGATAAAAATTGTCACAGTAATATATTTTTATATTCAAAATAAATAATATACACTCAGAAAATATATTAGAACCTCATACATAAACTTCAATAATACTAAAAGTTTTATTTGATATTTGACAGGGAGACTCCTATGGGGCACATGGTCTGAAGAATGGGTAGTGCTTTACGACGATTCGACAATGGCGTGGTTTAAGGTGAGAACATTTCCGTTAACCCTTTATCTTCCCCCTCTTGAGTGCCAGCCCTCGAGGGCAGAACAGACATCACAAAGAGATGTAAATCTCGGCCCAATAAAAGCCTTTTTCGCAGAGAAAATCCTAATTTCCCGCCGAGCATGAAAATTGACTCCGCCGAAAGAAGTCCGATGAATTAAAATTCAATCGAGGACTCTTTTATATATGTATTATTTTCTTTTTCGGGGGAATATGTCGAGTCTGTAATTTGCAAGTATAACCATTTTCATGCGGATTAAGTGTTTTCCAATTTTTATTGCTGGATAGAAGAGGATAATTCAGAGCCCCCTTGACGATATATTTTATACGATCCGTCGAAAGGAATTACAATTTATTTTTTTTGTTATATAAAGATTCAAAATCAAAAGTGTTTTGATGCGAAAACAATTAACTTTATTTTATTTTTCGCTTCGACAAACTATTGAAACAAATTTTAATTAAAAACATATAATAGAAAAATATTCTTTATATTAAAAACTCATTCATTTTCCATTAATTACAACTGAAAGTTAAAATATATATATTTTTTTATATAACACTCGATCAATATTCGACATTATTAAAAAATACACCATTGCTCCTTTTAACAAAATGCAAAATGCAATCGATGAGTTTTTAATTCGCATCCAAACATTTTCCAGAACGTACATCAAAATTTCAACTGTAAACTTTCCACATAAGCCCCAATATAAAAATTTCTCTATAATATTTTAATAAATATTCCACAAACTCCCATTGCAATTCTATGCATCGAAGGCAATCAAATACCACCGAATAGATAGGTTTATTCAAATTTCGCCACGTTCGGAATATTCCAGACGCGACAACGCGCATAAAAGTTTTAGAAGCAGTGGTGTAGAGCAGGCTCGTTCAATTAATAAAGCGGCTAGTACACGTTCGGCTAGCAATTAAAAAGCCTCGCAAACAAATCCATCCGACGCGGTTAATTGCGAAAGTTTCAACTTTTGCACAAAGTGCGAAATCGTCCAATGACGCCGGCGACGATCGTTTATTTCGGATTCTGGATTCTTTTTGGGCAAAAAATTCTATGTAGAAAGGTGGGGAGAGTTGGCTAATAACGTGAGACAATTAAAGTATTTAAAATAGTTTCGGCTTTGAAATGGTTTGAATGTGAATTCGTTAGAGATGGTTAGTTTTTTTTTTAATCGGATGATTGATGTGGTTTTAATTGAAAATTTTCAATTGAATAATTTCGTATAGTTCGATGATTTTATATATGAAAATAATATTGAAATTGTAAAAGTTAATATCGTACAATATTCGCTTTTAACTTTTTTAAAAATATTACGTAGCACTCAGAAAACCTTCATGTTGTTTTTCAACCTTTCTATAAACAAGGAAGTGAGGTCTTTTATATTATATTATATTATAATTGTTCATTAATTTAAATAGGTTTTCTTGTTTTCAAAGTAATTGGAAATATTCGATGTTTTCAAATTATATAATAAAAATTCAAAAATATTCACAACGCTTTATCTACATTATTACCTATCTTTAAAAAAATCATTTAACTCTTACACTCCAAATTAATTTTTATACAAATCAAATTCAACCTTTTTCAAATAAAATTCATCCTTTTTAAAATCAAAATGAACATTTAAACTTCAAATCCAAACATTAAATTTTCAAATTAAACCTTGCAAAAATCAAAAAAAAAAATACATTATCGCGAAATAAATTTTTTCCCTTCTAAAATATTCAGTATATAATATGATTCTTTATTCATTAAATTTTCATAGTTCGCCGAAAAAAAATAGAAACGAGCAATAAATATTCCTTAAATAATTAATAATATAAATATTCCTAAAGCAAAACTAACAAAGTTCCCTTTTATGTTTTTTGTTCGTCTGAATCTTCGTATTCTTTCCCACCGTAAAAAGGAGTAAACAGGACGATAATGCTTTTTTATAGGACGAACCGCGTTATATTCTCCACAGTGAATACACCGCTGTTATAATGGAAAAAATCACCGATGCTGAAAATAAAAAATAACCGACCTCACAACTTACCGGAAAAAAGAAGCGAAAAATAGCCGAATTCATAAAACTTACTTTCGGACACGCTCCGCCACCTCTTTCGCGTATTAAATCGTATTTTTAGAACGAAAAAATGTTATCAGACTTTCAATTATATATGTGTGGATATCGAAGGCTTTGACAACCTTTTAATTTTTAAATAATCGATTTTGCAACATAATTGGGAAAGAGAATGAGTTTATTAAACTTAATTTCGAACATGCTCGGTTATCTTTTTTATTACACTTTATTATTATTCATAATTTTAGAACGAAAAAATGTCATCAGACTTTTAATTATATATGTGAGGATAACAAAGGCTTTAATAACCTTTTAATTTTTAAATAATCGATTTTGTAACTTAATCGGGAATGAGAACAAATTTGTTAAACTTGACTTGGACCATGGTTTGTTATCTCTTCTATTATAAATTATAATTCATAATTTTAGAACGGAAAAATATTATCAAACTTTCAATCATATATAAATATGTGAGGATAGAGAGGCTTTGACAACCTTTTAATTTTTTAATAATCGATTTCGAAACTTAATCAGGAAAAAGAACGAATTTGTTAAACTTAATTTCGAACATGCTCTGTTATACATAATAATTCATATTTTTAGAATGGAAAAATATTATCAGATCCAATTATATTTATAAGGGTATAAAAGGTTTTTAAAAACCTTTTAATTTTGGTGAAAATGTAAAATAATGATCTATGAACTTACCGGGAAAAGCCGAATTACTTTCAGGCGAATTTAGACACTTTTTTGCGGATTAATTTGTATTTTTAGAATGTAAAAATATTATCAGACTTTCAATTATGTATATAAAGATGTAAAAATATTTGAAAACCTTTTTATTACAGCAAAAACATTTAATAACCGTCTCTAAACTTACCGGAAAAAGCCGAATTACTTTCAAACGAATTTAAACACCTTTTTTGCGTACCAACTTGTATTTTTAGAATAGAAAAATATTTTCAGACTTTCAATTATGCATATCTAAAGATATAAAGGGATTTGAAACCCTTTTCAATATAGCAAAAACATTTAATAACTATTTCTGAGCTTACAGGAAAAAGCCGAAATACTTTCAAACAAACGATGACACCTTTTTGCGTATTAATTCGTACTTTTAGAATTTAAAAATATTATCAGACTTTCAGTTATGCATGTAAATAATTTTGAAACCATTTTATTACAATTATAATGTATACATTTATACATAACGATTTATAAACTAACTGGAAAAAGCCAAATTATTTTCGAACCAACTTAGATACCTTTTTTGCATATTGACATGTATTTTTAGGATCGAAAAATATTATGAGACTTTCAATTATATATGTAAGGATATAAAAGGATTTAGAAACCTTTTCATTACAGCGAAAATGTATATAATCTCATTTCTATGTGAGAAAACGGCTGCCGAACGCGATAACGTCCAACTTTCCGGGAAGGTTTGAAAAATTCATGGAAACTATCGAAGTAATCCAATCATAAGAAAACACAGAATAAATATAAAATAATACTTGATCCTTCGCATAATATATAATAATATATAATTCGATTCGATTTCAATAATACGGAATAATATTATTGCTGGGAGATTATCGAATCCAATTCTGCTTAATCTCAATGAGAATTTTCGTGCCGCTGAAAAATGAAAATGGAACGCGATTTTGTGTCGGATTCGAATTTATTTCGATCGCATGCATAATTTGTTTCGACGTCACATTTCGCGTGCTGAATATTTCAGACTTTGATTCGTAGCGAGTGTCTGAAAAGGGTCAATACGTGGCTGACTTTTCGAATTTTCCAAATAAATTTCGGCCCAGTTCTCCGAACAATGCGTATCATTTTCGCTGTCACGACATTGCAATTTCAGGTTTTCACGAATGAAAAATAATGGTTTATACGATTTTATATAACTTTTGACAGGTTAAATATGTACTGTGTTTGCTTGTATAAAATTTCGGAAAATGAATTGATATAATATTTTCTATTTGAAATTATTATATGTATTTATATCAAAGTTATATTTTGATACTAGATTATCGATAATTACAAATTATATTTTAAATTTTCAGAGTGAAAATTTATTATTTTATAGTACCTGTTACAAATTTGCATGATTCATAAAAAAATAATTAAAAATCTCTTTTGTTCACATTTTAATTAACATTTTTCCTCGAGATAATGATAGTTTTTGTTCACCAAAAAATAATATAATAAAAACGCTTTGTGTATGGAAATTTTTTGTTATAAGACTAATGAAAAAAAAAATTATATCACGAGTATAATATAATATCATAGTAACGTGTACTGAAAATTTATTTTAAATAAAACATGAAATATGAATTATCAACGAATGGAGCCTGAAATATTTATGGTTAATTTTTATCATATCAAGCAATACTATATTATAGTAACAGAATTTCCTTTGAGCGTTTTTTTTTCGTGTCCGGTATTTTTCGCCCGGTGATTGGTGGTATTGTCGGATATCTTTTCGACACCATGGAGAACCTTGAAGAGGTTACCATCGTGCTCAAATAATAACAGAAATAATAACTAAAGTGACAGGATGTACATAGGAAGGGGAGACGTCGAGTTTTGCGTCGTACGTGAACTAAGCAGTTTCGCAAACGATGCGTAACATATATAAAGCGTATTGAGCGTTAACATAGAAGGAATACAAAGAATATTATTTTTATATTATATATAGATCATTTAGTACATCTAAAAATAACAAAATCATATGAATTTTCTTATGATTTTGTTAATATTTATTAAAAAAAATAATATTATACGATACAAGTTTCTCTTCTAGCATACACGCATCTTATTCCGAAACACTCACGACTAAAACACATACTATGATATCATCATAAAAGCGACACGTAGCAAAAATTCACCATGCAAAATTTATTCACTCACTCTCCATAGATAAAAGCTCCTCCTTCATTGCGCTTTTTCTCTCTTCGCCATTTTTTCGGCGCTTAATTTTATTTTCGCGTCCTTCCTAGTAACGCGATTCCTTCCGCTCGCAAAACGAGGGAAAATCACACAGCAAAAGATGGCGAATAATAATATCCGAGATAAAATCGCGAGGTAATCAAGCGCTTATTGGCAGATCAAATCAAAAGGTTCCACGGCGCCAATCGAGTTTGCCCCGACAATGGTTCCGCTTAAGGGATCGGCGTGCCCTTACGTGTAAATGCGAAATATCAAAGTGGATTGTATTATATTCCGTAATGCCTATTTGTAGGAATGGCGTATGCGATACAATATGATGCTGTGATGGTTTAATTCGCGGATTGCGTCTGGGGATTGGCGCTGTGTGGAATCGCGGTTTGATTTTGATCTTTTCGAGTATTGATTGGAATGAGGTTGTCGTTTTTGAATGATATTTTGAAGTTATATCTATATTATATGATTGCGTTTTTCATGAAAAATGCAAAAAAAATTGAATTTTTGTGAAATTTAAACATTTTACATTTGTAGCTAATTGATTTTTTCAATCGGTGACTCTTCAATTCTCGTCTTTTGAAACAAGCTCTTTAATGATTTATAAAGTATGCGATACAATATGATGCTGTGAGTCTTGTGGAATCGCGGGTTTGTTTTTGGTCATCGTTTTGAATGATAATCTATATTATATGATTGCGTTTTTTTGAAAAACAAAAAAAATCGTTGAAATTTAAACATTTTACTGGTTTGACTCTTCAATTCTCGTCTTTTGAAACAAGCTCTTTAATGATTTATAAAGTCAAGTCTTGCGTTTTTGGTCATCAAACTCCCTTTTTAACCACATCGTTATACTCTGGTTTCAGAAATACAAGTCTTTTCCAGAGTTCCATAGATATAATATATCGTAACACACGTCAACCGATGTATTTGATAGATAACGATAAATATTTATTTTTTTAATAACAGCAACAAAAGGAGGAACTCATCAATGGATGATGTCAAATTTTACAAAAAACGTATTTTATTGTTGTTATTGTAAATTTAATAGTGAAAATAGTCAAAAATTACGAAAAAACAAAATCAAAATAAGAAATATTGTAAATTTAATATTTCTTATTTATCAAAATAAGAAATATTATTTATCTAATATATATTTTAACTCTCAAGATTAACCCACTTCAGCTCAATGAATTATAGCTCTGAATGTTTCATTTATCAAAAAAAAATTTTATTCTTTATCTTTGTATTGAATCTCTAAATCTTTTCAACATCTTTGATTACAAATATTATAATACTTGACTATTTTTTTTTAATTTGATTTGAAAAATTTTTGATATTAATTTTCTTGATTCACGATAAAGTTTGTTTTCAACTTCATTTACATTTTTTCAACTATTATTAAATTTCTCACGCAACTCAAACACATTTAAAACATAAAATACCTTTCTTAAAGTTCTAGAAGCAATTTTGCCAATTTTCATTCAAAATTTAATACCGAAACGTTTCAATCACACACTTTCGTAAAAAAACTCACTCAACTTTCCACCATTTTAAAACGACATCAATCCAGTGGTTCATTGATAAATTTTTAGGTGCCGGTACGCTCAATTTTGCACAATTTTTACAATACATACATGCATTTTTACATAATTAATTTTGACTGTACTTAAATGACTTTAAGAAGGTAGAAAACGCTACATACCGGAAGACTCCTCTCTCTCTCTCTCTCTACCGGGAAAGGAAGCAAATTGCAAAGGGAAATTCATTTAGAAGCTGGAATGCTATTAAAAATTAGTAAAAATAACAATACTATAAATAAAAAAATGAAGTTAGAAACATGCAATTCATTATTATTTTAATTTAACAAAGAATAGTGAAAAACTCAGAAAATTATAATAACTTCCAGATTTCATCTTCATTGATATCGTTTTTATTACAAATCCTCGTCTGATTGTGTTATTTGCTGGTGTATATTGTTTTCTGAACCATTTTTTAACTTTTAAACTTTTCAAAAATATTAAAATTTTATATACGCTTTGTTTAGCGGCTTATACCCGGCGTTGCTCGGGACTCAGTGAAAACAAATTGTCTACCGATTGTAATATCGTCGCAATCAATCGTGACGCCGGCACATTTTATATTATAATTTGTATTGCGATCGATAGAAAAAAAACTGAAATGCAAAACGATATTAAAAACTGAATGTTTAATTAGCTTCTCTGGATTTTAAAGTATATTCTTTCCAAATTTAGTAAAGATTCGTCTATCGGTTTAGGAGTTTATTGGATACATGCATATACCGTTTGAGTTTTGTATATCTTACAGGCAGTTTCTAATTCAGGCAATCTCTAACGTAATTCATTTTCATTAAGCTTTACGTACTACAATTTAAAGTTCATTATAATGTTGCGTAACGTTAAAATCTGCCTACAAAAAAATATTCACTTTATTTACTAAGATCTAAGACTCATCATAATGCTGCGTTTTAAATTCTGTTCAAACCCAAAACGTTACATAAACGCGTATTCACGGATTTTAATATAAGCGTTAAATCCTTTGTCATAAAGCATAATATTTGTTTATAGACAGATTCTAACATTAGAGATTGCCTGAATTAGAAACTGCTTATAACATATATATATATAGATTTTGATTTTTGAAATTTTTATACCCATAAAAGGTGGCCAGACCCCGCAACAGCTATTCAACAACCCTGCACATCACACGACCGACCCTCAAATCAATCTATCACATCCAAACATTCACACCAGTGACGTCATTTCAGATTTTTCCAAGGGGGCAAACCAAAAATTATTCTACACTTTTCAAAATTATTCAAACCTCAACAATTTTTCCCTAAAAAAAGTCAAAGCTTCTCAAAATTATTCGAACCCCAAAAACTTAGGGGGGTACTACCCCCCACCAGATAACATCCCTGACCCTATTCTCATTTCAGGACTCATCCGGGAAGAGACTAGCAACCCAAAAACACCTCGTCAAGGAATCGCCGGACATGTTGGCCATCGGCTGGTGGACAGGCCAGGTGCCCAAAAGGCCGCCATTGCCAGCCGGCACCTCGTTAGCGCAATTAGTGGCCGTCGGGTCGAGAAGAAACACGGCGACCGTGGTGTGGATGCTGGCCAAGTCGGACACGGAAATGAGGTGATCGTGTCGCCGATGGGTTAACTTCGCGAAATTATTGGGAGGGTTCCGGTTCGCGTTAGGCGCATGGGAAGGAACGTATGGGCGGTTAATTTGATGGATCGTTTAATCATTTTGAAAGGTTTACTTAATCGTGAATCGTATTTTTTATGTTATTATAATATTAATACGTATCATTAAAAATTTGATGAAGTACTGTGTTTCTCTGAAAATCAGATTCGGTCTTATATTAATTTTATAATCATTAAACGCCTACTTATCTTTGAGGGTTGTCTTATATTTTCGGAGGAGACATTTAAAAGACAAAATAAAGTATTGTCGTCGTGTAAAGAATGTAATTTTAGAAATTGCTAAAAAAGAGATTTCTCAATCTTAAAAATTCACAATCGCTAGCCCCTATCTCTCGTGTTATGCAACATTTATTTGTGCAATTTGCATTTTTTAGTAGACCTTATTTTCGGAATAGAGTTTATATTATATTAAAACAATCTTCGAAAATTATTTCACAGTAAGTTGTATTTTTTGGAGAAACACGTAAATTAACTCCTTCTGTTTTATGATTTTCATATTCTTGCTTTTTTATATCCGAATGTTTAGAAATTTCTTTTACAAACAAAAGTCAAAAAAGGTTAATTTTTTTACAGCTTTTACACTCCAAATTGAATTTAATACTATACAAATTATATTCGACATTTTAAACATCAAATTAAATGTTTTAAAAATCAAATTCAATCAAGGCAATTTTTTTCATTTTTTATGACTTCATGAAAAATATTTAATATGTTTGGTATATATCCATATTACCTACTTTTAGATTTATTTATTAAAAAATGTAGTTAATTATGTATGTAAGTACATATTTGTAAAAATCATCAACTGAGTTTATCAAAATCAAATTTGTAGAATAGATTGTATTTCATTGATTATTATGATAACGATCTTAATAATATTATACATTTTTGATGGTCAAATTTGATTTGTCAAAGATTTAATTTGTAGCGTAAGCGCTGTATTACATTTTATAAAAATTTGATTTAATATGAATCTGAAAATATTATGAAAAACAATTAATTAATTTTATTATTATTATATTTCATGCTTCATACAGAGACTGGATGACTGCTATATCAAAAACAGTAAGTATACATTTCAACAAATAAAATTCAAATTAAAAAGTTTCACATCGAAATTACAAAAGAACTAACAAACTTTCTATATATAAAAAAACTAAATTAAAGCCTCAATATTAAATTTAATACGAATTTTCGCAGCCGAGCACAATATGCAAATCGGAAAGAAACTTCAGCCACTTGACCCCCCCTTTCAGCGATCGATCCGCGAAAGTTCAACGCTGAAAATGCGTTTTAATCGAACACTTTGGACCTTTCAGAAAGCTCCGAAGTTGAGGTGCGCATTACGCACCCTTAGACCCATTATCTAATAACTGGGTTTAATGCGTCGTGTAACTCGATTAGAACTCTGGAACGGACCCATTGTCGTCGAATTTATGGACGTTTTACTCGTGATTGCTGAAAAAAGCCTTATTTTCGGTAATGTGCGTTGTTTTTTCAATTTTTGGGGGTTGGTTGATCGTGGATTTTTATTTAATTGATGGAAAATCATATTTTTGAATTATTTTATTTTATTGAATGAAACTTTTGTTATTTATATAATTTTGTTACGTATAATACAATGATTGATACATTTTTAGTTTTCTTTTTTTTTAATTGAAAATTATTTTTTTGATGTTAAAACAATTCAGGTTTCTTTCAAATAATTATAACTTTTATACATCATTTCATTATATAATATTATAATTAAATCCATAGCTTTAAATTTTTGTATTTCATCATTTCACTATTATCCAAGGCTTTACCGATATTATATTAACTTCAACAATATTCAAAATGTTACAGTAAGATATAATAAACTACAATAAAAAAAAATTATTTCTAATAACTTTGTAATGATCGAAGTTACAATTCCAATATTAAACTAATAATTTAGCTACTAACAACTTTAATAAAATATGTAAATATAACTTTTTTTTTTTGTTTTGAGTCCGTACAAGACTTCAAAACTTTAAAAAAATACATTAAATAATATTAAAAAATGAATAAAACTTCAAGAATACAAATTTTATAAACAGATCGTTTCAACTCATACAAAATATTCCTAAAAAAAAACCTGAATTTTTTTAAATCTAAAATTAATACAAGTTCTTTATTAAACTTTACTTTCTTTCTATAATTTTTCATCAATTTATCTTCAGACCTCAACAACAACACGTTATTAAAAATTCATCATGATATATTAATCTCATATACGAGTGGGTGTGTCTGTTCTAAATTCGACTTTCCATTTCAAATGTCACGATTTCAAAACACGCCAAAAAACGAAACGACCCAAAAACGAAATTTCCCCCAAACTTTCGCACCTTACATCGAAATCCGCTTTATTAAAACTTAACTTATCAAAGTTATTCGCACGCACTAATGAAATACGCGCGCGATATAATTAAACTCGTTCCTCGCCAAAAACAAAAGGTCGCCGTAACAAAGTGTTAAAACATATTATATATATAATAATACGATTACGCACATTTAATGCCGTTATTAAAATTGTATTTTCACGTGTGCCGAGGCTTTATTCCGAAGCGAACAAAAAGATTTGAATAATATTATCGTTACTCGCGACCGCCGCCTTCCGCTGAATTTTCGCGTTGTTATTTTTGTGTTGTGTGTGTGTTTTTTGCACAAAATGAAATTTTCTTTCGTGTTTTTTCCTTCAGCTTCCACCGCCTCCTCACATCGAGCTGGTGATGACCCTTCCACACCTGAGGACCGCTTTCAAGAGGCCTATGGTTCGAGTTAGACGTGAGTCATTAAAAAATGAGATTTTTCTATATTTAAGTTTGTTAAAATATTTTTTAATATCGTGTTGTAATCTTTTGGTAGTTATGTAATAATTTTCGGTTTGTTTTATCGCTGAATTTGATTGTGTTTATTTATATGCATATTTGAAAGTTTTGTTAAATGTGATGAGAAGTTATGTTTTATGTTATGCGGTTAGTAGGTGGATGTAATCAAGATTAACTAATATGACATTTGTCTAGAATGATTAGAAATATTTTCTATCATTACAATGTACGTATTCGTATATGATGGTAAAGGTTTAATGTTATCGAATGTGATGAAAAATTAAGTTACATGTTAGGTGGTTAGTATTATACATATATGGATATAATGGAATGTTGGTAATCTGACATTTATCAAGAATGTTTTCAGTATCTAACTTCGTAAGAGTTATTTTATTCTTATTATCGCGTATAAAAGTTCAAGGTTACAAAATAATCAGGAAAGTTTTTTCATGTACTTACTTGATAGTAAAGATTTAATTTAATCAAATTTGATAAGACGTTAAGTTGCATATTAAGTGGTTAGTAGATGAACGTAGTGAAGTGACGTTTGTCAAGAATGATTTCAGTATTTAACTTCTTGAGAATTACTTTCTTCTTATCATCTTGTAAAAAAAGTTCAAGGTTACAAAAGTATCAAAAAGGTTTTTTTAGAATTGAGTTCTTTGGAGGTTACTTTTTCTTTAAAACCATGCAAAATAAATATTATAATTTTTTAATGGTGTTAGAAATTTCTTATCCTTCAACAGACATTATATAAACTACACATGATGATGATCAATGGTTGAATCTTGTCAGATATTTACATATATTTTCACCGATAAACAAATTAAATGATTTATGAACGAAATTACGTACTATTTTAACAAAAAATAGGTTTCCTTGATCTTATACATTATCTTCCATTAATATTTTTATCGTCTACATATAATGATTGCCAACTCCCAACGATCTTTAAATCTAAGCGACAACTAACACGATCAGTTAATAGATACGATTGTATACCGTTAAAACATAAGATCGTTCAGCAAAAAATTATTTTGCGTAAACTTTGAATACATCAACTTCCAATAAAAGTTACACAGACTTATGTCGATCGAAAAATTTCACTGATTTCCGAAGATAAGCGACAACTAACCCGGTTAATCAATAGATACAATTGTACACTGTTGCCCTAAGATTGTTCAGCAAAATAAAAAAGATGATTCCGAACCTTCAACACTATCCAAAAGATCCCATCTTTCCCTAAAACTTATATAGACTTCACATAACGATATATATTTATACTATGTAACACACACCCACTCAACAGTCTCAACACATAACGATAAAACCCCACGACCAAAATTTCGATCGGCAATCAAAGTTAGCACTAATTGAGCCCGCTTTCGCGAATCTGTCGTTTCGATTCGCCACCGTTCTAAATCCGCTCGTCATAACAATAATTTTCGCTCGAATGTCGTTCAAACTTCGAAAATAATACAAGACGAACTCGAAACTTCGCCCCTTATCTCGTTCCGTGGAAACGAGCCGAAATATTATATTATTCGCCTTAATTTTCGGTCGCACATAAATATTATCTTTGGATCCGCGGGAATTACGAAAGTTTCCTTTGAAGCCGACGATTTCGCGAATTTTTTCCCGCCTTGCGAAAAGTGAAGGAATGCGATCTCACATAAATTATTAATATGCGGGAGTTTTCGGGGAAAGGCCACTTTGATACAACAATGAATATTTCGTTGTATAATGGAACGTTTTTGTTTGGAATTTAGTTCGGACGATGTCTTTGTAATTTGAATATTGGATGTTAATGATGGGAATTTATAATTCGATCCGTAAATTAGTCGTGTTGTGTTAAATAATTTATGATGGATGATTAATTGCGCTAATCGTCTTTGTAAGTAATCTGGGGATTTTAGGATCAAATTCGTGATTCAAATATTCGAATCCCTGTCAATTTTTTTTAAACTTAAATAATGTCTTAAGTCGTTTTAAAAATTTTAATATAAAGTTCAAACTCTAATTAATTTATATTCATATATATGAAGTTAACTTAAAACTTTATCAACTAGCGAAAATTACAAATTTCGCAAACTTTGAGATACAACATAACTAAAAAATATTCATCAATTTACAAAAATCAATTTAAAAAAAATTGTCATTTACCAAAAAAAAAAAACAATGTTATAAATTCATTTACCGGTAATGGCTTTTCTTATTTTAATATAAAAAAAATTATTTGATTTTCCAAGAAACACGCATTTGAAGTAATAAGATAGCTTTTAACTTTAAACGAAGCATCTTATTTCAAAATACATTTTATACGCTCAAATTTCAAATTTAAAATATATACACGATTCAATTTAATATAAAATAATTGAAAAAAACATTTTCAAGCTTTGAAACTAATCAAATTTTCACTTTTGATAATATTCGCAAACAATACCTAGTTATCGTCGACATTCGAAAAAAAATCGCAGACGCATAAAAAATCCCAGCGTTTAAAATTAAAATTTTGCAACTTTTTCGCGATTTATCATTTCATTACAGATATTATATATATGAAGTTGATAAAAAAGAGAACGGCACAATAACTTCCACACGAGCCGGATCAAAAGAAAATGCTTTTCGCACAAAAGCTGTATAAACGTAAAGCATAATCGTAAAGCTTAGTATATCAGTGACAGAATGCGAATGCGAAAACATGAAAGCGAGGTCGTAAAAATTCATGTTTAAAATACGCGTAAATAATTTTATTTGTTTATAATAAAAAATTTATCGATTCGTATCTTGGGATATTCATGGTGTGGTGATTCGAGTTTGGAATATATTTGGGGTTTAATTTGTTCAAATGTATCTATTTTGGGTGTTTGATTGATGAGTGTTTTAGTTTTGATGGAAGTTTATGTTTTAGTGCAGTTATCTTTTGAAATTTTGTAATAAATATGTGTTTAAGTTTTCGTGATTTTATTTCGATGTTTTCCTCTAAATAAATTGCTTTTGTTAAGTAGAATTTGTACAGCTTTTACATTCCAAATACAATGTTTCAAACCTTTTACGAATTTTTGCATACATAATTAATTTCATTTTTTTAATAAATCAATGTGAAAATAGGTACCGTGAATATGTACTTAACGTTTCTTTCATATTTTTCATTAATCAATAAAAAATTGAAAAATTAAGAAAAAAAATTGCGATGGTTGAATTTGATTTATAAAAGGTTTCATTTGAAGTTTAAATGATAGATTTTTGGGTTTAAAAAGTTCAATTTGATTTAAAAGTAGGATGAATTTGACTTGTATAAAGATGAATTTGGAAATAAAAGCTGTAATATTTTTGAAGCTTTTTATTGTATCGAATTACAAGTTTACTCGATCGTCGTCATAAATTGAGACATTTTTGTATAACAATTGTTATTTTCGACTAAAAATAATATTACGAAAATATATGAAACTTTTCATATCAACAAAATAATTGATGTCATATTTTTTTTACAAGTTTTATGTATAGAAATTTTTTATATTAAAAAATAATTACCTAATATGTATATCAAAGTATTAAAAAAATATATACGATATTACTATACATATGTATAATATTTTCATGAATCCTAATAATAAATGACTTCAGAATAAAAATTCATTGAAAATCTGTAACGTTCATAGAATATCACATAAAAAAAATTTCGACCTACATATATAAAATAATAATTCGACAACCTCACAGGCAAATTCGGTCAAATCGGCATATCGACAATTTTCCCTATTGGCGTCGTACAAATTTATTTTCACCGTTATAATAAAGCACACATCCCGAAGACGTCATCAAAATTTTTCCGCGTTATTGGAAGTCGGAAAAGCCCGTTTTCACATTGCCGAATGCGTAATACGGAGCCACGTTGATTTCGTCCATAGACCAACGCGAAAACCCTTTTATTGGATTCCAATGAAAGGAGAGGTCGTAAAAATTCACTCTATTTCCTATTTGGATTTTTCCCGGCACTAGTTTCCCCCCATTCCCTCGTCTCGCCTATGTTCGATTGCCGTATAAATAAACCCTTCGAATCGCTTAAAAACCCGAACATTTTCCGTTCGACCCCGATATAAGATATAAAGATAAACCGGCCGAATAATAAAGGGAGATGACCCTTTTGTGTGACTTGTGAGATATTTAATATGTTTGCGTATATGTACCTGGGTTTGTTCAAAACAAATTTAAATAATTTTGCAATATAAAAGAATTTTTAATGAAAGAACAGCGCTTGAATCAATTTCAGGCTTCTTTTCTATTGTAATGAAATATTCATAAAAAGTTTTTTTTTTGGAATTGTTTGATGATTTACATTTTTTTGTCTGGTGATTATAATAATGAATTGTTTGAGATGTATATGTCTTTGAATGTTAAATATTGGCGGTGTAATTAGCATCAATTTTGAAAGCTTCAAAGTTACCATTACGAGGTTTTTTCTTGGGAAATTTATCGCCGATCCGAAACAGTCCATCAATATCGCATGATAAGAACAAGGGCGGGGAAAATATGCCAAAAACGCAACAACAAAAGCTCTGAAACTTTATATCTTAGAGGCTGAAAGTTTTGCGGGCGACAGCTGCCGAGAGCTTTCGAGCCGAGAGAAAGCTCCTTAGGTTCATCACTTATTTACTTAATCACTTCCTCGGAGCATACAACTCCTCGAATTTTCTTCTGGTCTCATACCCTCGATTTTTATTTTAAAACGGACATAAAATTTTATGTGATGCGAAAAAAACACGGGGAAATTTGGTTAATATCGTCGTAAATTTTGTCAGGTAATTTATCAATTTTTTTATTATGCATTTGAATTTTTTTTTCTATGGATTCAATTGTTTTATATGTTTTGCAATGTTTGTGTAATCAAATTTTGTGAAAATAAACGTCATCTGTTGATATTTTGTCCCTTTATATTGGAGTTTTTTTTTTAAATAAAATGTTTAACTTTCGTCTGTCAAGTATGACAGTTGACGTGTCTCACTGTATATCTATGGAAGACTAGTAAAGACTTGTATTGCTCACACTAAAGTATTGCAATATAGTTTAAAAGGATTGAGGATCTCAAATGCAAATCGTGGTTCTATAAATTATATAAAAGCTCATTTTAAAAAATGAGAGTCGAAGAGTCGCCAATTGAAAAAATCATTTTAATACTAATGTCAAATTTTGCTTTAATGTTTAAATTTCACAAAAAATGTAAGATTTTTTGAGTTTTTTTTATGAAAAAACGTGATTACACAAATGTTGCAAAACATATTAATGATTTTCACCAATACTATTTTTATTCAAAATGTAAACTGTTATCTATTTTTTTTTATTCTTACCAAACTCTTCTTATACACATAATTCTTGACTAACAACCGAAAAAAATAATATAAAAATATTTTTTAATAAATTATTTTTCAAAAATTACTTACTAAATCACAAAATACTGAAACTACGTCTAATACATATCGGAAAAAAATATGGTCTTAAATATCGTATAAAAAATTAAAATTTTGATATAACTAAAATTGATTGATTTTTTTTTCGTATGGATTTGACTTACAATTCAAGAACGTAAGTATCTCCGTCATAAGTTGAAAAATACCTTTACATTTATAAAATTCGATCAAAATATTTTTTTTATTCAAAATTTTTATATATTTTATTTTATTTTACTATTATTATTATTTTTTATATTCCACCTTAATCGTACTAAAATAACAACTCCAAGAAAATCACCCAAACATCCCCTTTCATACACTCGCATATTGGCTCCCTTTCGGGCGAGTTTTCCACCTTTTCCCCAGACGCCGTCTGGAAAATTCCCCGAGAAAAGCGCGACGCGCTACATTTCTTATTCAATATTCCAAATTACGGTTACATTTGTATTCCGCAAGGGGTTGAAAAGCGAAAAGTTCCCATGCTCTTCTCCCCGCCGGCATAATACACTCTGATCACTTACGACGACAGTCTATCTGCGGGACGATACATATTCATGGTGCATTATGAACCGTATTTTATTTTCGGATGCGGTTCGATGGCTGGAAAATCGAATATCAGATAGAGAAAGTTTTGTTGGTTGTTTTCTGTTTTGGTCCCGTGGCGGGTTGGGAGGTTTTGTGTGTTGGTTGCACTGCGTGATTTGTGGGATTGATGTGTTTTTGATTTTTGTTTTGTTTTGGATGTATTGGGTTTTTTGTTGAATGAAAATGAGTGTTGGGTTTTGAATAGTTGATTTTTGTTATCGTTGTATCAAAGGTTCTTTTTAACTATTATAGTAATGAGAAAAGAACTCTTAAAAAAATTGAATACATAAACCTATCTCAATTGTCTCTAGTGAGATTCAATCACTATGCTATCGGTTGTTTAATAAAAATTGATCTTTGGTATTTCAAGTAATATGGAGTAATTACAGATAATAACTGCCAAAAAAAAAAAAAAAAATTTAAAATTATAGTTCAACTTACAAAAAAGGCCAATTACAGCTTTTACACTTCAAATTTGACCTTTTTAAAATCAAATTTAACCTTTTAAACCTCAAATAAAATCTTTTACGATTCGAATTCAACTATTAAAAAATATTATTAAGACCAATGTAGTATAATAATAATCAATGAAATACAATATTTTGTTCAATTTGACATTGATTGTCTTATTTGGTGATTTTTACAAATTTTGGCATAAATTATAAATTATATTTTTTAATAAATCAATCTGAAATTAGGTACCATCGATACCATTTTTCATGAAATTATAAAAAAAATTGAAAAACGAAGACAATAAATTTGCAATGGTTGAATTTTATTCGCAAAAGGATTTTTTATTTGAAGCTTAAAAGATTAAATTTGTAGTTTAAAAAGTTGAATTTAGATTTTAATAATTAAAACTTTGCAAAATTTTTAATTTATAAGAATACAAAGATAGACATTTATTATTATTAGGTTATTTTGAAATCCCTTGTCTCAAATCAACTGCAACATATACATATGATTACAATGAACTAATGTTCTTACAAATTATCGCTTAACTTTCTCAATCAACACATATGACAAAGTTGATATACACAAAATCATCAATTTACATTCCAATAACACCACACCACACTTTACCAAGCAAACATGTTGTCATAAACTGAAAATTCAATGAACCTCCCAGTCATTAAACTTCGAAACTATAAACATTAAACAGTTAAATCTCATCAAAACTTTTCACGGACGAATCAACAAGTTCAACTATCAAACAATAACTTCCAACAACACAACAATAACACCGAACCAAACCGTTTCAACATCCCGATCGAATTTCCCGCCAACCCGAATTTCCCGGGCTTTTTCCCGGATAGTTTGTATTCAAAGCGCGTCAGCCACCTCTAAATTACGAACGAGGCCTCATAACAAATCGTCCCGGTTCCAGGAGAGGTCCTTCCATCTTCCCGATGTTGTCTCCTCCATATTTAATGAGGCAAAACTCACTGACTGTGTTGTATTATCCGGGAATGTCGGGACACTTTTGCAAAGGCACGACAATAACGAGTGTCGAACTTTGGTCGCATTATTATAATGGTGGGTTGTGTTATTGTGTTATGTAGCGGTTTTTTTGATTATTTATGTATAAGATGGTGTTTTTTGAGGTTTTGTGTATGAAGGAATCCTTTTATTAACTTAAGATTTTGATGGAAAATTTGATTGTTATAAACGGTAGATTTGTTAGTAAAAAATAAAGAAAAATCTATAAGAGTTCATAATAGGAATATGCTCAAATCCTTTTATTTTTTCTATATTTAAGTTTTTTTTAATCTTAAGATATAAAAAGTAGATTCGTGATTAAATAAAATAGACTTCATGTGATAAGTATGAGCTTTTTTTATTAGGAATATGTATATAATATATTATTTTTGCCATATAAAGGATTTTTTTGAAAATTTTAAGATCTTGATGGAAAGTTTAATTCATTCGTAAATAAAATGAACTTAATTTGATACATATACATTTTTCTGACTATATGTTTTAATCATATTGGTTTTTGAAATGAGTGAAATAAAATAATTTCAATATCGAACACTTCAAGGTTTATTTGATTCATTATTATTATTATAATAAATTGTAAAACTTTAAGGTGTTATTTTTTTATGCTTTAATTTATAAGATTTTCACGGTGTTTATTTATTTTTAAAATCATTATTATGTATTCCTATTTTCTACTATCAATTCTATACGTTAGTTGAAGTTATGGCAAAAATAAATTTCGAAGTCAATGTCGGTAAATTTTGAATCAAATGTACAGCCCTGATTTTTATACAAGATAAGATTGTTTCAAAACACCATAATAAATCGAGCTTTTTTTAGCCATTGTAAACCTTCGAGTTTTATTCTTTAACCGAATAATCTCAAACCAAAGTTTATGCACCTTAATACTAACCACACTAACAATAAATATCACCTATCTTAAATGATCGATAAAAACCGATTAATATCATCAAACGATTCAAACAATCTAAAAATACTAAACCACTCCCTAAACTAAAAGAAGCAGATTTAAATTTCGTTCCTAAACCATATCGAATTCAAATAAATACTTCGAATAACTTCACAATCCACACTAATCCCATTTCGTTTTCATACAATCAGGGAGACCATTACACGTGTTTTCGACTAGAAAATGATTATCGACCATAAAAACATTACTTTTTGCAAAATAAACACGAAAAACGCATTTTCAAAAAATATTTTTTCATATTGTAACCCTGATTTTCCAAAAAAGTTAGAAAAACTTCTATATTTATGCATTAGCTTATCCTTTACTTACTTTCCAGATCTTACACCATCAGATTACCAAATTTTCAGGTCATTACAAAATTATTTAGTAATGAAAATTCAAAAAATGCAGAGGTGGTGAAATGGGGACTTTCCGAATATTTTAATTCATAACCAACATAGTTTTACAAAAAAGTTATCGAAAATTTGATAGAAAGGTGGACAGAAATGTTCTATAACGGTAGAAATTATATTTTAAATAAATAATTAATAAATAAAGTTTTTATTAAAAATTTCATCTGTCATTCGAACCTGTGAACCGTGAAACTAACCCAGTATCGGATATATTTTTGCGAATTTCTCACCCAACCAAACCCAACCTGTGGTTGTAGGATGAATAAATTCGCGTGAACTTAACCCAAGTATCGGAAATATTTTTGCGAATTTCTCACCCAACCTAACCCATCATGTCGTTGCAAGATGAATATACTCGCTTAAACCTAACCCAAGTATCGGATATATTTTTGCGAATTTCTCACCCAACCAAACCCAACTTGTCGTGGTGTGATGAAAAAATTCACGTGAACTTAACCCAAGTATCGGAAATATTTTTGCGAATTTCTCACCCAACCTAACCCAACTTGTCGTGGTGTGACGAATAAACTCGCGTAAACCTAACCCAAGTAATGGAAATATTTTTGCAAATTTCTCACTAAACGTAACACATGTCGTCTCAAGATGAATAAATTCGCGTGAAACTAACCCAAGTATCGGAAATATTTTTGCGAATTTCTCACCCAACCTAACCCAACTTGTCGTGGTGTGATGAATAAACTCGCGTAAACCTAACCCAAGTAATGGAAATATTTTTGCAAATTTCTCACTAAACGTAACACATGTCGTCTCAAGATGAATAAATTCGCGTGAAACTAACCCAAGTATCGGAAATATTTTTGCGAATTTCTTGTTTATTACAATTTTTCCAATAATCTTAAACACATAAAGGTTTTTTTTTTAAATCAGCAAATAAGTAATTATTAGTATAAAATATTCAAATGATTAATTTGAAACCAATCGGTTTTTTTATTTTTCATTGCGGCCCACGAATCGTTTGCAAATAAGAAAATTATTGGCATATTAAGCAAAAAGTTTATGAACCACTGTTATAGATTTATAAAGATTTTGTATTTAACGAAAAAAATCTTTAAAATTTAACAAATAAATTAATTCTGAAAAATCGCCCCCCCTGTGAAAAATTCCTGGATCCGTCGCTGCCATTACCCATAAACGACCCAAATAATACCTCGCTAATTTACCGGTAAATAAAATAATATGTAACTTTTTTTTATATTTAGAATGTTTCTGAAAAAAGATCATGCAGGTTTACGGTTTTTTTTTTGAAAAAATATACTTGAAAAATATCGGGTTGTATAGGTTTACGGTTTTTTTTTGTTTTTAATTCATTTTTCTCAGATTTCTATACAAATTTAGATTTACCGGTAAATCGGTAATAATTAAAAAAATTAGCAGGTTACTTATAAATAAAAATTACATAAAATTTGGCCTCCTACGTACAACTCGTTAAACATACCAAAAGGGCGCCGTCGTTCGAATCATAAGTCAATTCGATCAAGCGAAGTAGACCGTAAAATCGCGCCACACCACCCCCTAATTTTCCACCCCTCATTTTCCACCCTGTGTGTGTTTTCGTCAAATTTTCCGTCGAGAGGATCCGAAATAAGCGTCCGAATGTTTTGTTTTCTACTTTGTCATACGCTCTCGAAAGTCTGCCGGGCTACGTGCCACTCGACGTCGCCAAAGTATTATATTGAACACACACACAACCCGCCCACATCCCGAGCCCTTTGGAAAAATAATAAAAACATCATAATGCGCAAGGAAGAATGCGAAACGAGGGGAAAGGGGGGAAGAGTGAGAAATGATGGGAATAAATCGTCGCGGGCGGATCAACAACTTGAGCTTTTCGAGTGTGGCATGACGAGGAAAAGAAGGCTGGAGGTTTTGTCGAGATTTGCGGATGTGTGTATGTGAATTTTTTTTTAGATATGTGACAATGTTGAGAAATTGTTTGAAAGGTTGTTTTTTTTAGTTTTTTTGTGTTTATTATTCATGTTGGTACTGAAGCGATTGAGCTTTCAGATCAAATAGTGCGCTTAATGCGCTTTATTTTTTTTTTGTATATATTTATCGAGTAATATAATTTAAATATTATATTACGAGTCCTTTGCGGAATTGCTAAATTCACGTACGATGCAAAACAAGTTTGCGTCGTATGTGAATAAAATAGTGAGATGGCACTTTGTCGATATTTTTAAAACGCCTTTGAACTTTTTCATTATCTTCCGTAAAACCTAACTAAATTCTAGACTTGTAAATAACAATTACAGCTTAAAATTTAAAATAAACCATTCCTAACCGTTGACACTTCTAAGACTATGAAAAGGGAGAGGTGTGAAAACAAATATGATGAAAAGAAGTACAAATTTTGGTGAAAAACATCAAAAAAATTCCATTCCATCATATTATTCGTATACAATGCAAAACTCTTTACTGTAATACATGAAGTTAGCAATTTCGCAAACAATACGGAATATTAAAAAAAATCATTTCATATTAAAAAAAAACCTATTGTTTTTATATTAAATCTATCGTGAGCAAAAAGGGTTTACTCCTCACAAATTCAACATCAAAATTATAAATATTAATGCAATATCCCGCTTTATATTTTCTCTATACGAATATCATTAATATGAATGATCTAAAAATTATTCCGCACACCCTTTTTTCGTACTAGAATTCCTTTTTTGCGATTTTCCACAACCGAACAAAATGATTTCGTCGTCGTGCGGTATAAACAAAACGGCCTGAATATATTTCAATATCTCCCTAATCCTTCTACAGTCTAGCCCTAATCCTGGCCTGGATCCTTTCCGTGTGTGGGGCCAAACTAAAATATATTTCCGGATTACGGACCCACGACATAGAACTACCGTAGATCCATTAGTTTCAAAAGTTAACGCAAACGTGCCCGCCGTATAAGCAATATACTCTACTAAAACGCTATTGAAGCTTTCCAAACTAAAACGATGTAGGTTTTTCCGATATATTTTCTTTTTTTTTTTATTTTAAACATTTATTTCATCCAAAAAATGCTTATTAAATAAAGTTAATCATTATCATATAAAACTTATATTACAATATCTATTTCGAATAAAAGCTTTTTCAAAGCTCAATATGTTGTACAATCTAAAATTCAAGAATATTTCTGTATACGATTTTGATGAATTTCAATCATTCTTAATCGAACGATTAAATTCTAATGGTACACAAAAATGCATATACATATGTTACACGTCGTTTGAGCAATTGCTTAGTTCGCATACGACGCAAAACAGTTTTACGTTTTACACAAACAATGATGGTGCTTTGTTGATGTTTTTCAAAACTAAACGCTTTCATTTTAAGAATTTTGAACTGATTTTTCATTGCCTTTCTTTACCTAACGAAACTTAAGACCTTAAAATTTGTCTTTAACTTTATAGATAGCAATCAGAGGTTAAAATGAAAATAAACAAAAAGAAATAAAACTTAATCTAACCTAATCATTGACATTTCTAAAACCATGAAAAGAAAAAGTATGAAAATGAAGAGAATGAAAAGGAAAAGGTTCAAAATTTGTTAAAAATATTTTTCGTATAACATATTTTTTTATCGTAGACGAACTGAACAATTTCACAAATGACGCATCACATACATATGTATATTATATAAAAACTGCATCAATTATCGCTTAATTTTCATCATTATTAAAAACCTGAAAAAGTATCAAAAAACCGAACAAATTATTCAAAACAAAAAAGACATTATTATCCATCATAAAAATATATTGATGCAAATTCGAGCATTTATTTTATATGAAAATATTTTTAGTGGCACTTTCGCGAAAGATCAAAAATGATATTTTATTCGTTTTATGCAATTGAAAACTTTACTTATCATAGTCTATAAAGTCGCCGAGAAACTTTTCCAATTTTTAGAATACACTTGCACAAACGTGAAAGATGCTTATTTTAAACTCGGACTGTATTCTTTTCGAATGTAGTTTTTTAATAATAAAAACAAATAAATCATACCGTGTATACTCGTATTATTTTTTCAATGCTAAGGATTCGCAAAATTTATTGCGAAAATAGCCATAAGACGCGTAAGCTTATGAAAAATGTCCGTCGGACGAATTTAAGCCCTCTGTCCATTTTTTCTTCACATATTTAGAATTTTCTTCTGAAATAAACGCCCATTCTACATATTTTCTAAAGGATAATCGATCACTAAACAATTCCACAAAAACCCAGACAGAAAAGTTCAACGATTTCGCACCGAAAAAAAGCCAGATCGTAAATGCACAGGAGAAATCCAAACACGTACTTCACCTGTCTTAACTTTCAGAAACAAAATGGAGAATATTTCGGAGAGCTTTGATAAAACTGCCATTCCACACGCCGATAACGTCACTTTTATACCTTTCAATATGAAAGCGAAATTTCGCCGTGTCGTTTCGGCATTATATTTATCTTACGATCGATAAAGTTCTCATCGTTTTATATTTTATGTTGAGCTTTAAAACGAACGGCTGCCTATCTATCGGGCCATCTTGGACGCACTTTCTGAAGATTCATAATGAAATTTTTGTATACAGCTTTTACACTCCAGATTCAACCTTTTACAAATTAAATTCTACCTTTTATACTTTAAATTCAACCCTTTAAACTTCATATTCGAGCTTTTACTAATCAATCTTAACCATCGCCTAATTATTTTTTTTATTTTAAATTTTTTATGATATCTTGAAAAATATAAAAGAACCGTTAGATCCATATTCATAGTACCTATTTTCAGATTGATTTATTAAAAAAAAAATTATATTATGAATGCAAAAATTTATAAAAATTACCAATTGAGATTATCAAAGTCAAATTGAAGAATAGATTGTATTCATTGATTGATTTCATTTATTATAATACTATGACAATGGTCTTTATAAAACTATCTTATGGTTGAATATGATTTGTAAAATATATAATATGAAGTTTGAAAAGTTGAGTTTGATTAGAAAAAGGCTGAATTTTATTTTAAAAAGGTTGAACTTGAAGTATAAAAGCTGAAGAAACGAGAAAAAAGCGTATCCGTGACTAACGAGTTCGTTAAAACGCCGAATCAAGATGGAGGAAAAAATCTTCAATTATAATGTAAATTGGCGCGAAATAAAAAAAAACCCAATACAAGTTCACCTTTTCAACGCAAGCCCTTTACTTCGTCACCTTTTTTAATGAATGAAAAAATTTCAGACCCTCTGAAATTTGCGTGTTATCAACGCCATTATTCAAAGTCTGCGAATTTCCAGCCGCGAATTAATATCAAGATTATCGTATGGCCGGGAAAAAGTCGCCATTGAGAAAAAGTTACACACAGGACAGGAAACGAAGCGACTTGCGAAAGCTCATTATTGCGCGAAACACGCAGACGAGAGCTTTCGAAAGTTTGTCTAATTACTCGACTTGTTTACTCAATTACTTTTAATTTTACCGAGCCCGGTAAGCTCTCAAACGACGCGGGCTAATATTTCACGCAACGCTTCCGCTTTTTGCAATTACAAAGGTACCCATGAACGCCTTGAATAATATTATATAATATATTATGTACTCTAATTCCATCTCTGGTATTATTATGAATGGTTTATATGCGTAATTAAAACACTGGTAACGTTAATTAGGGGTTACCGAAGATTTGTTCCTGTACAGCTTTTATTCTCCACATTCAATCTTATACGAATCAAATTCTACATTTTATACTTCAAATTAAACTTTTTACTAATCAAATTCAACCATCGAAAAGTATTATTAAGACCTTTGTAATAGTTATCAATATTGTTAAATTATGTATATTAATATAGTTAAATCAATATGTTAAGATGTTAAATTTATAGTTAAAAAGGTGGAATTCGATATTAAAAGAATTAAATTTGATCTGTGTAAGGTTTAATTTTCGAATGTAAAAGCTGTATAAGTATATATAGGTGTAATAGGTTAGTGAATTTTAGGTTTATCCGAAAAATTCTATTATTTGTTATATCGAGTCTGAAAAAAAACATTAAAAAATTATTAATATTTCAATCAGAACTTTCATCGAATCATGTCAGTATATTTGATCCAAAATTTGGTAAAAGTAAGTATTTAATTTCTAATTTGGTAAATTTTATGCTTTACCTATACGAACAAGTTATAGTTTTTTTTTTTTAATAAACAGTTATAAATATAAATCAATATTAACACTATAAATATTAGAATTCACCAATTAAATCTATAACTAACCAATATTTATATGTATTATACTTTTACAACAACATATAAACTATCTCCATTTCCAAATATAATACATACAATTGCTCAAATATGCAATTCGAAACCCACAAATTTACAGATCAATTTCACTACGTCAAAAATTATTCATCAATACATCGCACGGATCAAAATAATGTAAATAACCAATTTGCATTCTGTTCTCTATAGTTCTGAAACTATTTCAATTAAACGTCACACGAATTCGGATTAATTTAAAACTTCCAAATAGATTTAATCTAGTTAAAAATTTAGCGAAATAGCGTCGTGCGTCAGAGCGTTCTCCCTTAACACGTCTACTTAGTTTAGTTCACCCCGAACTAAGTTCAATACGGCCAACATTGCAAACAAACACTAGAGAAACGGATTAAACTTAAACGTATAACTAAGATAGAAAAGATTCCCCCCGTTTTGTGTTTACTCGTTCGACCCACAGAGACAAACACGAGCGATACAAAGTTCGGTGGAAAGTTGCGAAAAACGTTTCGATTCGACTTTTAGCCAAATCGAAATAGACTTATCCGAGTTGGACGGATTCAATTTTTACGTTCTGGGAGGGGTTTCATTGAAATGTATGTTGCTGTGGATGTATTGAGGTTGTGTTAGTGGATCGTATTATTGTGGTTGTGTTAGAAAAGTGATTGTGAATGGTTTGCTATGAGACTTTTTTAAGTAAACGATCGTAGTTGAAAATGTGGAATCAATACAATGGAAATTAAGATCAGTTATTATAAAAGTATTTTTAAATAAAAATAACTATAATTCTAAATTGTAAAAGCAAATGTTTAAAAAATTGACTTTTACTTATACTTTTTTTTAATAAACTTATTTTTTTGGTGTTAGTAGATTTTAATATTTAAAGAAAAAAGCTTGTTGAAAATCTAAAATGGAAACGTTTACAAGCTTTTAACCTCACTATGATTTAGTAGTAAAATTTAAAATGTACTAATTTTCAATCGTTTTTTATCGAAACTACTCGATTCAGCCTTTAAATAAAAAACTATCATTTTTTTAGAGCTTTTACTACCTCACTGTAAAATATAATACATATTAGAATTTGTCTTTAAAACTTTAGATATCCCAATTTTTTTAACAAAATTTACTAAAATAACTGGTTTGGGAGGTCATTACCGGTTAATTTTTAATTTTACCAATAAATAATATTTTTTCGTTTTTTTGAAAAATTTTGTTTTTTTTTGTTATTCCCAATTTTTATACAACATTTAATTTACCGTAAAAGTAAATAAATTAAAATTAGTAAAAAAATTACTGGATTACGGGAAAATAAAAATTACGGTAAATTTGGTCTCCCTACTACTGGTTTAACGATAAAATCTAAATTTACCAATCTGAGAGCTTTCACTACTACAAACATACACATGATGTTTTAAAATTACCTATTTTGTATCAGTTATATAACTAAACTATATATGTACGTACATGCATTATTTCTATTGCACACATATGTATTAAAATTTCAAAACACATCTTTCAATAAACCTTCCTCATTTTACATTTTCCAGCTGCAACCTCTCAAGAAGTAGCTGCCCGAGACGTGAGACGATCCACCGGCGAAAGACCGGCTGAAAACGGCGTGTCTTCAGGAAGGAACCTGGTCGCCCTGCTGAAGAGGCAAGTCCCTCTTGCTGGCCAGCTCCACCGCGAACTAGAATGGGGACAAGGATGGGGCTGGGTCACTCTTCCCAATGGAGTGTGGAGTGGAAGTGAGTTGTTTGACTTTTCTCCCGTCTCGGTACTGGTCGTTCGAAGGCTGTGTGTAATTTCGTCGGAGTTCCGTGGGATTTGAGTTTGAGTTTGTGTATCGATCGAAAATTGGATTTGTTTAGGTTCCGTCTGTAAAAATATTTGAATATGAAAAATGTAATAGTACCACACGATGTGGGTTTCTCGAAAAATGTATATGTCATGCTACGTCTGTGTTATAATGTTTTTTTATGAAAAATAAAAAAAAAATCTTGCGTTTTTTGTGAAATTTAAACAACATTTGACATCCGTATCAAAATGTTTTTTTCAACTTTCAACTCTCATCTTTTCTATATGATTTACAAAGCTGAGCCTTGCGTCTGTAGTCCTTCATGCATTTTAACCACATTACGATACTCTGGTATGAGTAATACAAGTCTTTCATACATAGGTATATCGTAAAACACGTCAACTGTTATATTTAACAGATGATGTTGATTATTTAATTTCTTAATAACACCAACTGAAAAGGGCAACAAATAACGTTAAATTTCACAAAAAACGCAAGATTATTAAAAAACACGATTGCACAAACGTTGTTTAACATATTATATACACGAGTGATATTCCCTCATAATCGCCATCTAGCGGCCAAGCAAACTATCTATGAATATTTATTAAATTTAAGATATTAGCTCTTGTAGTGACATCTAACGTCAAAATTATATAACTGATTACCAATAGATCAGGTCGATGTTATTATTTTTACTTACAATTAGTATTGATATCCTTGTTTATATAATTACGATAGACCCATCTTTGTTCATATAGTATTCTTGATTACATAATTATTTATTCTTGAGTCTGCGCACAGATGCAAGACTCATTGTCAGCTTTGTAAATCATAAAAAAGCTTACTATTATATTCTAGATTATCTAGAATCGGCAAACTCCAAAACAAAATATCGTCAAACACCGGACCGCGGGCCAAATTCGGCCCGCTGCCTGTTTTCAATCCAACCCGCGGGTTAATATTGTTTTTGTTCTCCAAAATTAAGTATTTTAGAAAATTTTACGTTTTCATTGATGGCATACATAGATACAATCAATGAAAAGCGAAAAAATAATTGCCTGCGGCGCTAATCCTTAATATCACCTGCAAGTAGAATTACCCATAGAAATATCTTTGAATTTGCTATCTGGCCTGCCGCGTCTCAATTTTTTATCATCTGGCCCTTTCCATAAAAAGTTTGCCAACCAACGTTATAAAAGACGGAAGTCAGAGCCAGTTGAAAAAATATTTTGATACGGATGTCAAATATTGTTCAAATTAAAAATAAAAACGCAAGATTTTTTGCATTTTTCATGTAAAAACTGCGTAACATATACATTTTTCGGGACACTATATTTCGCTCCATTTTTCACAAACCACCCAAAATTTCAGGATTAACCTGGTCACAAGAAGGCGAAGATTTCGCCCTCCACGCTACACCCCTGGTCCACCACAGCAACTCCGCAGCAGCCCAAGCCGGGGCCTGCGGTCCAGAAGGGGCCGCCCTTTATGCAGGCTCTTACGACAGGACCCACGCTGAATATGGAGGACTCAACATCCAGGACTATGAGGATGCAGCAGGAGCAGGAGCAGACGACTGGGACTTCAACGTGGACTGCGGCGACTTCATGATGTGAACTGCCGGATGATTGCCGAATCCATCTAAGAGATGCACAATTCGAGATCGGTCGTTTTAGACGGGCTTTTTGGTCTGGCGATCGATTTTTTTGTCTTGGAGGGGACTCGGTCTCGTTTTACTACAGTTTTTTAATAAAATTGATATATGAAATTAAAAAAAATTTATCGGTTCAATTGTAAAATGCATGCTTTTTGCGTTCGATGCACTTTTTTATCGTTTATGAAATTTTTTGCACAAAATATTTTATATGACCAAAATCTGATTATTAGATTGTTTCGTGTCTTGGCAAAATTATTGTTTTACACATGCGTTCTAAAACTGCACATTAGAATATTAATATACATTATATGAATATATATTGGAATATAAAGATTGAAAAGCATAGCGCTCACGTGTACCTTCATACATTAGGTACGTTTGTATGAATCGATGTACTCCTTAAGTTAAATAGATTTAAAAAGTATTGTATGTCAATCGAAACCTCAAATTTCAATATTAAATAGATTTAATGATTCCCTTTTCGACAGTTATTAAAAAAGCAGTATTTTAAAGTCCCTGAATGTTGTAGTTCGGTGTCAAATCTTAACCCGCATATAATACTTGAATCGCTGTTAAAAAAACTGCCAAATTTTCGCGTGTATTATAAAATATTTTTCAATTCAAAATGGAATAATATACGCGAAACATTTGAGGTCTATCGAGTCACCAAAATAAAACGAGTATGAATGTAATTTGTCTTTAGGATAAAATACATAAAAATAGGTTCGTTTTAATAATGCTTCCGACCTATCCAAAGACTGCCTATTAATCAAAATAAAAAAAAATGAATAATAAAAAATGTATGTAAATTTTTGATAATCCCCTACACTTAGACGATTTAAAAGTAATTTTAAAATCGTATTAAAACATATATTAATTTATTATGTACAATTAACAGTAGAATAGATAGATGATTATTTAACAAAAAAAAAACAAACGTGTTCGTGGATGAATCGATGTCTATTTGTATAATGCATGTATCCGTAAGTAGCATGTCTTATGAACAAATAAAATATTTATAAATATTTATTTATGTATTGTATATGTACATGTGGAAATGAAGCCTAATTCTAAGTAAACGTAGTTAGAAATTACATTGCCAGCTATACCGATCAGTATACGCTGAAGATTTATGATAATTTTCTCTTATCACTCGATCGAAACCATTAAAAAAAATGTATTACATATTCGACCATTTTCAAATTATTATATTAGTATATCCAAAATTTCACACGTAGCTTTTTTCAGTTTCTAGAACGTGAAACGAAACGCATTCATACTTCATGTATAATATGAAAAAGACGCTGGCGTTTTTTCATCATATTATTTATATATAGATATATAAAATAGAAAAAAAAATATTCGTGTTAGTTGAGCTACTCGATATTGACTGTTGGTTGTATAGTAAACAAAAAAAAATGAAGAATTTATATGTGTGTTAAGTGGATTTTAAAAAAATTGTTTATAATACGTGTGCGATATTAAAATATAATATATTGTTTCAAGGGCCAATATTCTTATGCTGAATACAAAAAAAAGTACTATAACATATTGAATCACGTGTTTATTAGTTGCTGTTCGTATAACCGTCATTAATCATCCTATTATCACCGAAACAATGATAACCTTACATTGTTGTAGGACACATTTTTTATGATGAAAAATTCTGGATATTTTCACAATTACATTTTGCACAGGCGACCGATAATGAAGTTATTCGTTTCGAAAAATAACTTTTCGCTTTCGAAACTTTGTTTTTAGAAATGTTGCATCGGAATGTGTATTGAATTATATTATAGTTGCAAAGTCAAATGGATGGTAGATCTTATCTTTGGAAATCGAATTGTACTTGTTCTTTGGATGGATTGAATGATTATAAAATAATTAATAAATAGGATCATTGTGGATGTTTATAGCACTCTATTTATGTATTGTATGTGAATATAATAATAATATGACATTTTTAAAACGCGTTGAAAATTGATCAGAGTCTAAATCGAAATAATAGGAGAAATATTTTGATATACTAAGAAAAGAGATTTACGATGGTTATACAATGGTTATCGACAAACAACTGCCTGAATCGACGTTTCGATCGATGGAAAAAAAATATTTCAATTAAGCCCCTCGTTAATGAACGATTCTTGGCCGATGTTTTATTCAGAAACGAGGCGGTTCGTTTCACAAATCGAATTTTGTGCTATTCAATCGCACGTCCGAATTTCGTATTAAAAGTGTACACACAGACTGAAGGGTTCGAGTGGTGGACTAATGGCTTTCATCGAGTTTTAACTTTTCAATTTTGGCTAATATCATTTGAAAATACACGACGACATCCGAAAATTCGATATAAGTACTATTATATAGTAGTACTATTGTTCAGGGTGGCCACTGAAGGACTGAAGGGTTTTGAATATTCATAATTTGTTCGTTTTCAATTTTTTTTAACAGGTTATAGAGAAAACTTTGGAGATTAAAATTATTACGTATAATATATAATACAACAACGGTCAAAACTCATTGGAGTTTTATATTCCAGTGAAAGATCAATTATTAAAACAATGGCAATATTTTAATGCAACATTAATTGATAATAAGTGACGACGCCCATTTCCATTTTAAAAAAGTACATTAACACACAAAACTGCTGATTTTAAGGTACTGAAAATGCATCAGCATCAATTGCATACTCAAAAATATACTATTTAGTGTGGTATTGAATCTCACTTTTAATAATTGATAATAAAAAACTATAATAGAAAAGCCCATAGTTCATAGCTGGAAATTATATGTACCTCTAAAAGATGTTCTATAACCTGTAAAAAAGAAAAAAGAAACGGTTGAAAATGAACAAGTCATGAATTTTACAAACCCTTCAGTCTTTCAGTGGCCATCTTATACTACCATATACTTATTATTTCTATTATAAATCGATGAAAAGAAGATTCACTACAATGTGTGAGAATTCTACGTATCCATAGTTCATAACTAGTTATCATATGTACCCATTTTAATTACCAAAATATGCTCTATAACCTTTTAAAAATGATTTATTCAAACCCTTCAGTCTTTCAGTGGCCACCCTTATAATATAGTACGGCAAAGCTGAAGTTTCGCTATATGTCAAATTTGAGTTACATTGGATACAAATCCACACGATTTGACAATTAGCGATTTGTATACAAAACTCCAACTTAAATATAACACATTACGCAACTTCATCTTTACCTATAGTACTAGATTTCATTGATCAAAAATTTTTTGATTTAGATAAAAAAACTAAGATAATTAAAATCTCTAGAAGTACAAACTGCCGAAAAATGTTCGGGGTCACATTTATCGCCATCACGCAAGTTCGTCGTCACGAAATGCTGAAAGAAAAAAGCAGGTACACAACATTTATGTACGATTTGCTCCACTTTCCGACACGCATATGTGTTTCGTTGTTATACAATAGAAACGCGTAAGTTTATTACGCCGTGTCAAAGTTCATGCGCCTCGCTAATGTGTCGATGTATGTTGCGAAAACTATTTATACGTAGGGAGGTTTCCGTTTCGCGTTTGCAGGTTGTTAACTTTGCGCTTTTCAATATGGAAATCGGTTTTGTATAAGAAGTGTAATGAAGTTTCGGAACGTCGGATGCTATTGTGAGAGTTTAATTCCCGGAATGTATAGTATTTTTTATTTTTAAAGTTTTTTGTATAATTTTTATTGATTGTGATATTATAAAATTGCACATTAGTGTTTTGTTCTGTATACGTTTTTATTTTTGAAAATCATTTTTTTTATCATCGAAATAAACACTTTTTTGTCATAGAATTTGATTCGATAAACAAAATAATCTACCTCAATTAATACTTTGGTTAGAAAAGTTTCTAACATCAACAATGATACATATTATGAGAAAATTTTTATAATATGTATCATTGTTGATGATCCATTTTTCAGGCCAAAGTTCAAGCCTTTTTTTTTTTTTTTTAAATAAAATCTCGAAATTTCTTCAATGGTACTTAACAATTTTTAACTATTCAATAACAATTTTCGATATTCTTAATTCATGATATTTCCAACTTCAAAATTTATCATTCACGTTTCATCAACGAAACTTTACATTTTCTACGTTTTAGTAGCAATTTTGTTCTTATAAGTTAAATCATTCATCATCACATCAAAGCTTAAATAGAATACTTTCATTTTTACAAAAAACTATTAAGAATTCCAAAATTCTTACTAAAATTAAAGTATTTATATTATTCAATATATAAAATTTTTAGTAACAAATAAATACGATCATTCCGAGAAACAAAAAATCATAATAGCAAATTTCAAGATTTTTTTATAAAAAAATATTCAACTTATGTCGGGTAAAATTGAATATTTTTTCAACAATTCTAATAAAAAAAAAACACCATGAAATTTATACATTATATTTTTCGAACATTCGCAAATCCTTCGTTTTTGCACACGTGACAATCACGAGGGGTTTTATATAAATAACCATGTGAAAAGTGCGCATTGTTAACGAACGCTTTCGATCACAATGGCATTACGGCCATGATCAATTTTATACGTCATCGTTTCGCATCATCCATCATGGAGTTAGTTAAATCGAGCGTAAGTAGTCGAAAAGGCGGACGTGCGAAAAAATAGTACAAAATCCACGAAAAAAACAATCATACAAAACATCGCCAATTTTCATAGGAAGTTTCGATTTTTTTTTCGATTTTTTTTTATTGAATATCACAACAGTTGGGTACACTGTATTTTAATAATAAATTTTAATATCATCAGACGTATTTTTGAAACGAAAAAACATTGTTCTTTTTATTATTAAGCAAAAGCTTTCAAAGTATTTTAACCTTTGCCGAAACCTCACTTAGCCCAAAAATACAGGCTTTATTATTTTTTTAATAATGAAAATGAAAAGTGAAAGCTCGAAATTGATAATAAAAACTTAACTGGAATTTCCGAAGGTTTTTCAATATTTTATATATGTACATATGTTAAAATTCGATCGAAACGTCGAAGTTCGTATTTTCACTTGTATCATTTTCCGACTATAAATTGTCTCAAATATGCCAATTTTTGTGTCAAAGCCTAAAATATAATAGTACTTAAATATTTCATGTTGAAAAAAATCAATGGAATTTTTTTTCTATTATGTCGACACCTTGTACTCTATATGAATATATTAAAATAAATATTTGTATGTGTAGTGCCCTAATGTGCCAAGAAAAAAAAAATACCCCTAATATATTATTATTAAAATATATATTTAGAACACATCTATCCGCAGATCGATAAACGATTTTTAATAGTTATCTACAATTTTTATTTGATTTATTTACGAAAAATTTTACTATGGACGTACTTTTGATAGGAAAAATATTTTTTTGTATTGTAAGAAATATATATTCATCAAAGAATGAAAGGCTCGTAGGGCCTGAAGTTGGTGGTGGATAGGCCTGGAGGGTCTACCCTCCACTCTAACATGATGCCCTCTATTCATCAATAATTTAGCGAATCAATCGTCGATTAGTTCACTATTTTTTTTATTTTATTGCGAATCGTCCATCAATATGTTCCATTAAAATATATAATTATTAAGAGTCAATTATTAAAATGTGTTGCAAAATATAATTATATTTTTAATACTCGATGAAAAGATCATCCATCACGTGTTGTATTTTCATAATCATTGTTTGCACATTATTAGTACATTTTATGATTTTTTCGAAAGTTTATCGAATTCTAGACCATCTGTTCATTCGTATTGAAAAAAATATATATTTACGTGTATATTTCGCATCGATCATATTTAAAAAAAAAATGTGCGAAATATACAAGTACGTATCCTATATTGAATGTTTGTATGTAAATTTTATAAAAAAATAACAAATAAATAAAAAATATTAGACTGAAAACCTTTCATTTTCTTTCCGATGCGAAGTACTTTGGTGCTTAGTTTTTCCGGATTTTCCTCGTTTTTTTCCCATAGATAAAAAGGTGAAAAGGCCTTTTGTCCAATGTATTAATCATTTCTAAACATTTTCGGTTCACACGTGTGAAATAATGAGCGATATCGCCGTCTGACACGCGCAACATTTTCAATACCCAAAAACGAAATTCATCTACTTTTTAAACGAAAATTTCCAATAAACGTTAAAAAACATTGAAACAAAAACATTTCTTTTAACTTTGTCATAAGTATATTGATTTTACGCATTTTTTTGCATATACATGTTATACAACATTTTTTAATCGCTTTTTCCATGAACCTTTCGAAGAATCTATGAAATTTAACATCTACTGGTGTATAGACACCATTTATAATAGTTTAAGCGCATCATAGTTCCATCATTTAACGTCTTCTGTCAAATATGACAGTTAACGTGTCTTACAATATACTTATAAAAGGCATTAAATTTCCTTGGCACACCTGATATTCACAATCAATATAAAATATTTTGAAATTTTGACATGTAAACAAAAAAGGTTCTCCACCACTGTTATAATATAAGACACGTTAATTGCCATATGCGTCTACATTAAATGGCATCTATATACCATCAAATATTGTTTAATTTCATAGATAAAGCAAAATGGTTTTTACTCCAAAGCGTATAAACATAGTGTAACATATACAATACAATACAAATATCGTAAAAATTACAAACTTTGAGATTTCATTCGAAATTGATTTTTAATAAATAATTACGTCAAATATTACCAAAATATACATATTTATAAAATACTGTATTTTTTGCACAAATTTGCGATAAAATTGTGACTCACAATATTATCTCATTTGAGTCATCGTAAACGCCGGAAGTTTTGAGGTCTTTTGAAGATGAAAAAATGCTGAATTTTTCATTTTGTTTCTAAATATTTACAGGAAAAGATGATCTATTAAATTTTCTGACGGTCGTTCAAAGCAGATGTGCCGAACCTTTTTTTATGTAACGAGATAAATTGGAAAGTTCGAAACATGTGATAATTAATTTGTAAAATATTTGTTTTAGTAATTTCGTTGATGAATTCATCAAAAGTTTTTATGTGCACGTTTTTTGCCAGTCCTAAATAAACATTCTAGAAATTTATTTAATTCATTAATTTTGTGAAGATCGGTTCAATAAACTTTTTTTATAAATAAGATTAATAGTTTTTGAACATAGTACAGCAAAAATTATCTTTATTCATATACATGAAATTTCTTTTCATAATAACTAATATTTTTTTACTACTTAATTGAAAGCTGGCTCAAGTTAAGTTTTTATCTTTGCCACGTGTGCAAATTCGGTAATATTTTCGGTGAAATTTCACTATTTTTCGCTGAAACTTTTCCCAAATTCGTACTTTAAAAAAAACATAAAGTACACAAATTACTTACCTCGACTTTAATTTCTAATAAAAGTCTCATTTTTGAGAATAAAAGAACGAATTCTATCCAAGATTGAACCAATCGATTTTAATTCCGAGTTATCTACTCTTCTGCTAAATTTAATAGCTTTTATTAAGTGAATGGGACTAATTCGGATTACTTTAAGGGACCCATTTTCAATTCGATCTATCTGCACGCGAAAAGGTTCAATTCGTTGGTCAAAACCAATTTTCAATTATTGCCGAGCGTTGTGTATAAGAAATCTATAGGGGAAACTCGGTTAGTTACATTTCGTTTAAAATTCATCAGTAAATTGTAATCAAATTTCAAATTTTCAATTTTGAAGATATAAGTAGACTTGTTTAGAACAACTCTGTATAAAAAAATTATTATTTTATGTAACAGAAGATTTTACCGAACATTGATGTCACGTGAATGAAAAAAAAATCTTGCTTTCGTTTTATTTTCTTATCACATACGATAAATAAAACTTTTCAAACTTTATTGGATATGATAATTAGGAAATGCAATCTCGGAATTGAAATTCTATGTTCCTGAACGAAAAATTTATCCCAAAATCCCTGAATTTATCTCATTAGAATCCTTATATTTCATGATTACATTTCTACATTGCATAAGTCATATTTGCGACTAATCCAAAGATTTTGGAATCAAATTTCCAATCAAAATCTTGGAATTTGAACCCTGAGTGAAAATTTAACCCCAAAATCTCAATAAATTAGTCATATCGGAAACCCGATTTTACTAGATTACGTCAACAGAATGTTATACTATTATACATAACTCATCTTTTTGACTAATCCATGGATTTTGAGATGAAGTTTTTAACTAAAATTCCAAGATTGCATTTCTTAACAGAAATTTAAGAATTATAGATAAACAGAACCTGAAACATTAAAATTTCCCCTGTATTACATCAAGCTTTACCATAGTAACGGAATGCTACAAATATTACCACAGACAGAAGAAAACCAGCCATTATTAGACCAAAAACATAAATTCCGTAATGAGATTGCATTTTCTAGCAGAAATTTGAGAATCATAGACAAATAGAACCTGAAACTAACAATTCGTTTTTATCACACCGAGTGTTACCATAACAATAGAGTGTTCCAAGCGTCAGCATAGTAACGAAATGCTCCAAAAATTACCATAGTAGCAGAATACTCCGAGTGTTACCATAGTAATAGAATGTTCCAAGGATTGCCATAGTAGCAGAATACTCCAAGCGTTGCCATAGTAACGAAATACTCCAAACGTTACCATAGTAACAGAATGCTCCAAGCATTGCCATAGTAACGGAATACTCCAAGCGTTTCCATAGTAACAGAATGCTCCAAGCATTACCATAGTAACACAATACTCCAAGCGTTACTACAGCAACGGAATACTCCAAACGTTACCATAGTAACAGAATACTCCAAGCGTTACCATAGCAACGGAATACTCCAAACATTGCCACAAACAGAAGAAAATCGACCATCATCACATCAAAAACACAAACCTTGCTACGCAACCGTCAAGATTTCCCCCATGCACTGATTCCTTCGCTCAAAAAAGAAACGTTCCGTCGCATTAACGATTTAACGGATTTTTTTCATCCCGCTCTCCAAGTGTCCGTCCTGGCCGGTTTTTGCCCGTTCTAATTGGGTTTATCCTCAGTAGGTCACGCTCTGTATGGCAACGGAATAAATTGGAAAATCCAGGATGTACCTATTTCCGGCCCGGCGCCGGGAAATATTAATAATTCCGTTCCAAAGGAAATGTTTTCGGGATACGTTTCCGCGGTGTAATTCGACGCAGAATTTTCACCTCGTCTTTCGACATTTTCCGAACTATTTAATTACTCGCACGCCTCGCCCGAAATCCATTTGCATAATTGTGCCGTATAATGTGGGATATACAAGCTCATGAATTTTTACTGAAACGAGAATTTATTATACGTTCGAGTTATGATAATATACGTGTATTTTTCTGTAGGAACTTCTATGACTTCTGTTGTTCGTTCTAAATATGTTTTATGAATATTCTATTCGTATAAAAGTTTTCTCATTTCTTCCAAGTACATAATAGAATTTACATTGTCGTTTTATTTGTAAAGGTAATTTACTTGAAATAGACGTTTTATAAATATAATATAATGATTTTATGAAAAAAAATATTACGTAATAATCATATAAAACAAATACAAAGTAATTACGTATTATTGAAATGGCACAAAAATCATCTTTTGCGCTTACATTTATTCTGTTCTCAAAATAAGAATACTCTTTGCAAACCATTGATTCACAATACAGATTCACAATATAGGACGTTATTTCAGTTTCTCTTTTTCAAGCTTTTATTAACTTGTTCTTGTATATTTCCTTAAATGACGATTGCAAGGTTGGTATTTTTGAAATTACACATCAGGAGTTCGATATAAGAAGATTACATTTTTTTTATTACTCATGCCGACTCTACAACAAGACATACATACATAATACCGTATCATTCTCATTCTTGATATTGAATTCAGTTGATTTTTTTTTTTTTTTTTCAGAAAACAACTTTTTTTTCATATTTACATGGATTCATAATTATTCTACTACAATTATTTTGAACAATATTTAGTATTCATCGATATATTTTATTTCTACCTACAAAAGAAAAAAACAAGCATACAATTTTGCTATAAATATAAATGTTCAAAATAATAATTTTTTTATTAATCAACAAACGCCATCTCATAATCTCAAATTCATCGATTCAAAATCATATCATCACCGATTCCACAAAATCAATATAATTCTTATGAGAATCTCTCAATAAAATCATCGAATATGGTACATTTCCCAAAATAAGTATTCTTTATTATTAACAAACATTATCTTATAAAAGAATCTTCTAAGACAATCATTGAATAAAAACACGCTGATTTTTAGCATTCATTGAGAAATGACACCCCTGCATCGACACGTCTGCACCAGCGACGGATCTAGGAATTTTTCACAGGGAGCGCGATTTTTCAGAATTATTTTAATTTTTTAAATTTTAAAGATTTTTTTTCGTTAAATACAAAATCTTTATAAATCTATAACAGTGGTTAATAAACTTTTTGCTTAATATGCCAATAATTTTCTTATTTCCAAATAATTCGTGGGCCTCAATGAAAAATAAAAAAAACCGATTGTTTTAAAATTAATCATTCGTATATTTTATAATCATTATTATTTCCTGATTATAAAAATAACCCTTATGTGTTTAAGATTATTGAAAAAATTGTAATAAACGACAGGTTGGGTCAGGTTGGTTGAGAAATTCGCAAAAATATTTCCCATGCTTGGGTTAGGTTCACGCGAATTTATTCATCTTGCGATGACAGGTTGGGTTAGGTTTAGTCAGAAATTCGCAAAAATATTTCCGATACTTGGGTTAATTTCACGTAAATTTATTCATCATACAACGACAGGTTGGGTTAGGTTGGATGAGAAATTCGCAAAAATATTTCCGAAACTCGGGATAGGTTCACAGTTCATAGCTTCGAATGACAGATGAAATTTTTAATAAAAACTTTATTTATTAATTATTTATTTAAAATATAATTTCTACCGTTATAGAACATTTCTGTCCACCTTTCTATCAAATTTTCGATAAATTTTTTGTAAAATTATGTCGGTTGTGAATTAAAATATTCGGAAAGTCCCTATTTCACCACCTCTGCATTTTTTGAATTTTATTATCTAACAATAAATAATTTTGTAATGACCTGAAAATTTTGTAATCTAATGGTGTAAGATCTGGAGAGTAAGTACAGGATAAGCTAATGTATAAATATAGAAGTTTTTCCATCATTTTTGGAAAATCAGGGTTACAATATGAAAAATTTTTTTTTGAAAATGCGTTTTTCTTGTTTTTTTTTTTGCAAAAAATAATGTTTTTATGGTCGATAATCATTTTCTAGTCGAAAACGCTTGATTTTAGAATTTTTTCTTACATCCGCAGGGGGGCGGTTGCCCCTACCGCCCCCCCCGCAGGATCCGTCCCTGGTTCGCACTTCATGCATATCAATTATTTTTTACAAAATAATCATCAATCTTATAAGAATCTTTCAAGAAAATCATCTAACAAAAAACATCAGCTTTTTTGCATCCCTGCGACGAAACACCCAACAAAATTTCCAAAAATAATTTTTTTTTCAACGGATACCATATCGTATTTATCATTTCGAAATCGTATCATGGCCGACTTTACAAAATCATCAATCTTATAAGAATCTTTCAAGAAAATCATCTAACAAAAAACATAATTTTTTTAACCCCTTAAAAAGACACCCTTACACTAACACACCCCCACTCCAACCAAACTAAAAAAAAATCATACATTTATCAAACAACCACCACCAACTTAACAACCCTCCCCCTCAACCAACCATCCCTCCCCACCGTCGATTGGCACCCCTGTCGGCGTACGCGCACCCGCCCCATTTCGAATCGTCCTCTCCCGCCAGATCGGCGCCCCATCGGCGCCTCCGCCCCCCTCGATCGGGCGACACGCCATCCGGCGGGGCCCCCATCAGCTGTCGCGGCGGCCGCCATGGCCGTGAGTCAGTGCACGCTCAACGGCCGCCCGTAGCCGACGCCATCATTCGACCGCGTTGCGTGGCCCAAAGAGCACGCTGAGCGCACGCCCGGTGAGTTGCGCACGCATCTGTCACTTTTTGAATCTTTGGCGGTTTTTTTTGTGAGTATATACTTTCACCCCGCAACAATTTGTATTAGTGACGTTTTTAAGTTGTTCAGGCATATGTCATTTTTTGAATCTGTAAAGATTTTTCTTGTGTTTAAACTATATTATCAACCCGCACCAAATTATATTAGTTACATTTATTAGTTGCGCACGCATGTGTCACTTTTTGAATCTTTGGCGGTTTTTTTTTGTGAGTATATACTGTCACTCCGCACCAAGTTTTATTAGTGAGGTTTATAAGTTGTTCAGGCATATGTCATTTTTTGAATCTGTAAAGATTTTTCTTGTGTTTAAACTATATTATCACCCCGCACCGAATTATATTAGTTACATTTATGAGTTGCGCACGCATGTGTCACTTTTTGAATCTTTGGCGGTTTTTTTTTTGTGAGTATATACTGTCACTCCGCACCAAGTTTTATTAGTGAGGTTTATAAGTTGTTCAGGCATATGTCATTTTTTGAATCTGTAAAGATTTTTCTTGTGTTTAAACTATATTATCAACCCGCACCAAATTATATTAGTTACATTTATGAGTTGCGCACGCATGTGTCACTTTTTGAATCTTTGGCGGTTTTTTTTTTGTGAGTATATACTGTCACTCCGCACCAAGTTTTATTAGTGACGTTTATAAGTTGTTCAGGCATATGTCATTTTTTGAATCTGTAAAGATTTTTCTTGTGTTTAAACTACATTATCAACCCGCACCGAATTATATTAGTTACATTTATGAGTTGCGCACGCATGTGTCACTTTTTGAATCTTTGGCGGTTTTTTTTGTGAGTATATACCAGGCTTGTCCAAAGGGCCACCACGGTGCCAAAGTGGCCCCCACTTTTCAAACAAAAACGAACATAACAAACAGAATTTATTCAGAAATGTACGCATGGAAATAGTTTTATAATAGAAATAAATAAATTTATTAATATTTTGATACTTATTACGTTTTGAATTTACAACAATTGAAATTTTGAGATTTGAAATTGGCAAGTGGCCCCCGCATACTGAAATTTTGGACAAGCCTGGTATATACTGTCACTCCGCACCAAGTTGTATTAGTGACGTTTATAAGTTGTTCAGGCATATGTCACTTTTTGAATCTGTAAAGATTTTTCTTGTGTTTAAACTACATTATCACCCCGCACCGAATTATATTAGTTACATTTATGAGTTGCGCACGCATGTGTCACTTTTTGAATCTTCGACGGTTTTTCTTGTGAGTAAACTATACTATCAACTCGCACCAAATCATATTAGCAACATTTATAAGTTGTGCACACATTTGTCACTTTTTGAATCTTCAACATTTTTTTGTACGTATCGATGAATAGACGTTTGCTCAAACGATATTAGCGCATACGTCACTGACACACTCTTACAGTAGCACACAAAATACGTTTTAGAACAATTGGAAGAATATGTGATAGCTAAATAATTTGATTAATTTATAATTTATTGTAATCATGCTATTTCGAAATTTTCACGGATTTTGATGTATGATCTATGTGTTACTGTTGGTGTGTGCCAGTGTCATTTGGGAAAATATCTGGGAGTCGTGAATATTGTAGATGGATTTGGACTTATTTAAATTTTGATCAAAAATTAAAAATTTCTCGCTTCAGTTTCTTGTGACACTAACGTAAATCATCACTTATCAAATGATAGCCGAACATCACTTGAGAAATGATAACTGAAGTGGTTTTCCGTTTCTTGTATCATACAATATGTTGTTTGTTTTGTTGATAGTGGTCTGAAAGATGATTCGATAATTATAGAAATCATATGATTTCTTAAAATATTTGTGTGAAGTAAAATTACTAAAAGTGTTAGTTTGATAGATAAATATTAAAATATTATTGAATATTTTTTCTATGAATATAATTGTTACCAATAAATGATACTTTTCGAATATATTTAAATGGATGTATTGTTATTATTATACGTGACTTATCGCGCAATTGTGTTATGATCATTATTTTGATAACTTTTATACATACATACATAGACGATTCTATCCATTCAAAGTATTTTTTATCATATTAATCAAAAGATGCAATTTTATAACTAATATTATGAATAATACAATCTTGTTTAATTTGACAGATATAATAATTTAACGACCCTGAACAACATATACAAAACAACTACAACTCCATATAAATACACAAATCAATGTTCATTCACAATTATAAAAAAATCATCATTAACGATTCATATCCGATTTAACGACCACTGCAGAATCATCCCATACTTTTTATCATTGAATTCATAATAAAAATTACTCTTTTTTATACGCGGTTAATTTTCCCATTGACTACGATGATCTCATGAAGATCAATATCTTTGTATGTACTTGAATTTTTTATTGAGACCTTGAGTACAAAATTGTCGTCATGATCCACTAGCCACAGACGGCACTAAATGTCTAACCATATAAAGCATCGTTGAATCGATAAAACGTATGAATATTTAAGAAAAAAAGCCGACACATTATTTTTGAATTCACGCAATGCACCGCGACACACTTTTCCCGCGAAAATCTCGAATTCTTAACTGCTCGTGTTATACGTGCATGCCAGTGGCGGGTGATTATTTTTTTAACAGGGTACGCTATCAAAAAAATATATTTAATTTAAAACCCTTTATTGTATTCTGTTGCGAATTTGCTGCAACTTTTAAAATGTGATGTTATTCCCATATAACTTTAAAAATCCATTTATTTTGTTTTTTTTCAAATTTACTAGATTCTGTTTGTACTGAAAAATTAAAATATGATCGATTGAGGTACTACAAACAGACGATTTAACCAGTGAGAATTAACTATTTGAATTTTTTTGTTGAAAAATAAAAATGCATGCAAATAAGGGTTATATTCTGTACTCTTTTTTACAAAAAAAAACGTTTAAGGAGGTCACTGAAAAATTGAAAGATTTGAAAAAGACATAAGTTGTTAATTTTCAATCTCCTTTTTTTAATTTTTTTACAAGTTATAAAGCATATTTTGGAGACTAAAATGGCTACATATAATATCTGTCAATGATTAAAACTCATAAGGTTTTTCTATTCCAATAAAAGATCAATTGTTGAAACTCAGACAAAATACCAATAATATTTTATTGTTTTAAATAATTAATCTTCCACTGAAATAAAAAAAATCCAATGAATTTTACTCGTTGCTAGACATCATACGCAATCATTTTAATCTCTAATAGCTTCTCTACAACCTGTAAAAAAATAAAATAAAAAAGATTTAAAATCGACAGGTTATGAATTTTTCAAATCCTTCAATCTTTTAGTGACCATCATGTATAAACACATCATAGAACTTTTTTTTAAATTAAATATAAGGTAATGCACCAGTAGTTGACCATATACTAGTAATTAACCATCTGTCATAAAAACGCAAAAAAAAAATAAAGTTACCAAAAATGGTAATTTTCCAGAAAGGGTGCAATAGATTAGCTGTTTATTACTATTTATACTTTTTTTTTAAATATGTATAAATGCTTTTTCAATGGATATTTAGGGCATATCCGCATCTATGGACCGCACGCCACTGCATACGCTTTTCAGTATAACGAATTTTCAGATACGATCTCGTTAAGGTTTGCGTGTTGGAAAATTCGTGAACGAAAAAAATAGGACGGAGCCTACTTAACACAAAAATAGATTCGGTTTTTTATATGTGTAAAATAATGAAATCGTTTCAGGTGTGTTTAACTGTAAAGGCATCGGAATAAAAATTAATTCTAGAGATTGAATTAATTCAAGAGCCGGTTTTAAAGGCGTCGTAAAAGCGCAACCGTTAACGGTTTTTATTTATAAACAGTGACAATGGCTCCGTTATGTCATCGTTTAACGATAAGTCTTGAATTTTCTCATATTTGAATAAATTGGACTCGTAAATTTTGTGAATATTGTCATATTTTATTTTTGAGTATGAGATAATTTTTGAATGTCGAATATCTTATATTATGTTTTTCTCGACATTTTTCAAGAAATGAACTCATATACCTATTGAAAATTTTATATAATAATTAATCTCTGTTCTATAAGATTGTTTAAGTTGAAAAATTATTGTTAAAAATAGACTTAATTAATGTGCAGCTTTATAAAAAATAGTCTAAAATATATTATTTTTGAATTGAATAACTCACAACTTCATAATAATGCGATTTTATAACCATACATTTACATAAACAAAATTCAAATAAATCATCATTAAAAATAATTTATCAATCCACAATTTAATATTAAATCCTGAAAATTAGACCTATTTAATTATTCAGATGAAAAAATCTCAATTGTATTACTAACTTTTCCCTTTCAATTATAATTTTCAAAAAAATATGTACCTATTGAATTCGAGTATTAAATCAAACGGTTATCAATTATAATGCCCTAATGATTAATTTCGAAAAAAATATTCAATTGAATACGAGTATTAAATCAAACAGTATGTACGGAAAGCTTTTCCGATATTTACATTGTACACAAAAAGTTTCCAATATATAAATTATCGGCTTTTCACCCTCGCCTTTTTTTTCAGTCGTAAATTTCTTCCATAAAAACCGAACGAACGACCTGTCATAAAATTGATAATAAATTCCTTACATCGGCCAGTTTATAAAGCCGATTTACTATCGTTATTACTTAAATATTATATATTGCTATTTTAATTCGAAGTCATTTTTTCTTACACAATCATACAATTTTCTTTTTGCATCATACACCACAAATACATTAGAAAATTTTGTATTATGTTTTTCAATTAATTTTTATTTTGTATTGTTTTCAGCGGGAGCATGATATCTTCGTTTTGATTCTTAATTATTTTCATAATTGCAACTTGAATTTGAAAGTGTTTTCATCTGCGTAATATCAGTGTTGAATTTCAATTTTTTTATATTAAAAATTTTTGAATCAAAATGAGTACTGGAGGTGGTTCAAGACTTGCCGAAATGCAGGTAAATATAATATAATTTCATATACATTATATATAATATGTACCATTGTGTCATTGAGACGTTTATACACTCGAATTTGCGCAATTATTTCGCAATTTCGCAACCGACAAAAACACATAATAATAATATACTGCCGATCAAACGATTTTACGGTACTGTCTCGTTTTGGTAACTGGCTTCGTGCGAATTTGAATTTTGAAATGGACACGTCGTGGGTGGAACTGTTCGTGATTCGAAAACTCACTCCATAAATTTGGAAGGTAGTCTTTTGCTATAATTAATTAGCATTCGATTAACATTGTTCTTGAAGTCAACAATTGCGGGCGTGCTGTATGAGGTGTTGATCGAAAGGTTCGTGTTTCGAATTTGCTAATTTCTCATGGGAAATTGTTTCAAAATTCGTAGAGTACATAAATTGAGTCATTTCGTTTTAATTTATTCGGCTTTTTACTTTTCTTATCGATCGTATATGATTTTGTAATGGGAATTGCATGTTGATGTAATTTCGCTTTCGATTTCGAATGTTCTCGTTATTTCGGATACACTTCCTCTATATTGCGCATCAATTGTATTTTCCGTTATTCATATCACCTTGATTTTGTTCGAAACTGTAAAATTTATGACCGTATGAATATTTATCAACAACTTAAGTGAAGGTTAATCGAAAAAAAATTCATAAAATATTTCAATTTTAGACTGTTTTGATATCTGAAAATAATCAGAAAAAAGAACACGTATATTCAATTAATTGTGTTTTACCCGTGTTTTTCTTAATTTATACAAATAACAAAAGTATTCTTAACCTTTATATTTTTAAATAACCACCCACTTCGATTTAATTATATGAATGATTCGTTCAACGACATTTACTCACACTTGAACTTTACCACATAACAACCGCAAAAAGCCACTTTTTCCCCCCGAAAACTTCGAATTTCAAAATCCAAAAGCACACCGACAACTAAACCCACTCGAATCTAACTAGTCCATCCTTAAACGATAATCCCAGAACCAGCAGAGTGTGCATATTCGGCACGGGTGATTCGAACAATTGTTACACAACGCCGACCACAATGTACATAATAACGTTAATAATGTCGTTTCGCAACCATCCATCGACCGCAACGACAATCGATACTTAGTCGATACACTTTTCGAGTCTCGTTACGGGATAATTGCTTTTCGAAATCGCCGGAAATTGGCGCGAATCCTTCCCGGAATTTGACGGAAGGATTTTCGGGTCAGACGTCACTGTTGGGTATTGTCCTTTGATGTTGGTTGACGATGATCGTGTGTGAATTTTTGATTTTATGTATAGGATGGAAGATGGATTGAATCCAAAAGATGTGTTGTTGAATTTCTTAGATGTTGAAAAATTATTTTTCAATTAGAGGTAATCTTTTGGTGAACGTCTTTCCAATGAAAGATGGTTGTTTAGTAGTCAATGTAAGAATTATTTCATATAAATATGATGATGTTGAATATCGTACTTTCATGTGAGTTGACGATGATTGTGTGTGAATTTTTGATTTAATGTATAGAATGGAAGATGGATCGGATTGAGATGAATGTCCTTGATGTTGAAAAATGATCTGAGAGGCGATTTTTTGCAATGAAACGCTTGTGAACGCTTTTCCAATAAAAGATGTTTGTTCAGTGGTGAATGGACGAATTATTGCATATACTAATGATTTTTTTGATATTGTCCTTTGATCTGAGTTGGCGATAATTGTGTGTGAATATTTGATTCGTTATATCGGGTGGGAGATAGATCGAATCGAAAAGACATGTGGATGAATGTCATCGATGTTGAAAAATAATATGAAAGACAATCCTTTCCAATGAAAGGTGTTTGTTCAGTAGTGTATGTTGAATTATTGCATATAATGGTGAAGATATTGATTATTGTTCTTTGATGTGAGTTGACAATGATCGTGTGTAAATTTTCGATTTGTTATATCAGATGGAAGATGGATCAAATCAAAACATGTATAGGGAAATGTCGTTTATGTTGAAAATTAATATGAAAGACAATCCTTTCCAATGAAAGGTGTTTGTTCAGTAGTGAATGGCATATTACTACATATAATGTTGATTATTTGAGATACTAAAGAAATCGATTAATCGTGATTACCACGTAAATTAACGTGATAAGAAAATTTGTTCAAAAAATTGGATGATATATCAAAAAAAGTCTAGTCCTACATTAAACATTGTATTGGCTTTATATGATGATGATATGTTTAGAGATCATGAAAGAAGATTGATGACTACATTTTGATAAATCAATGATAGTTTACCTTCTATTTTATTACTACGTAATGGGTGAAAAATTGCTGAATTTACGATTATATATTGACATTGTATTGATCACATTTGAAGATAATGTTTATATAAAAATTTGTAAATATAACATCTATGTATATCGACTAAAGCAAATTTATAAATATTTCAAAAAATATCACATTAAACGTGCGAAAGTTTTACTTTAAATTTTCATTTGAATTCATTTGGCGCTTTTATTTATTTCCTGTCAGTTTCAAACTTTACTTAAACACCCACAAAGGTGTTTCGCATCAAAGGGTTGAACATATAGAGACATTTCACATGTGGAAAGCCGACCTCTCACCCTCAAATCGTTTTCATTGGCGTATTTTCTTTTTCGTATGTCACGGTACGTTTCGCGAGCTGAAAATGATACGAGCTCGTTTACATTGAAAGGGAAAAGGCTGTGTGTGCACGCTGAAAATATAAAAAAATACACACATCAGAGAGAGAATATAAAAGAAAACATTGAATAAAATAATGCACGAAATCGTCCTGCGTGTTTCACAGGAAACGGCAGGTTGCGAAAAACGCGAAAAATGAAAACGTCAGGATGAGATTTTTTTTTCACCGTTGCGATTTTTTGTCATGTAATCCAAAGCTTTATGCTCTGAAAAGTTCGATCCATTGTGAAATATGCAATAATAAAAAGTTCGCCATTGTGTACAATACAACTACAGTCAATCGATTCAAAACTTTTTCGAAATACACCCAATCCTCTTTTTACACTGGGGGTATGTTCCACTACTGTGTAAAAAAAATGCATGGTGACCATATAAAAATTGAAGATAGATATTTGAATGAAAATTTGATCCAAATATACTTTATAAAAAATGTATAATGTGGAAAAATTTCGCCATATGAAATCATCAAAAACATCGAAAATTTTTATTTAATAACTATAATATTATACTGGCCTGCACCGAATCTTACCATTGTGGCATAATATTGCATGTTTTTCATTTTTATACCGTGTTAATGTGAAAAAAGCAGTGTATAAAAATGATTGGTTCTTCTTTGAACTACGTAAAAAGAGGATTATATTATGTATTATATAATATCAATTTTAAATACATTTTTAGAAATTCGATTCATCTCTTTTCATTTTCAGTTGATAGATTTCATTTAATTTTTATTTAATAACTAATTGTGTACTGGCCTGCACCGAATCTTATCACTTTGGCATAATAATATATATTTTTCATTTTTATACCGTTTTAAAGTGAAAAAACAGTGTAAAAAATAATTAGTTATTTTTTTTAGAATCGTGCTATTTAGGAACCGTTTACAAAAAAGATTAAGTATATTATATTAATTGAATAAATTTTTAACACATTTTCAAAACGCAAATCCATCTCTTTTCACATTCAGATGACAGATTTCATTCAAAACTAATTTCTCAACAGAAACATTTCAAATAATCAGTCCAATTAACTACGTACGTCAAACTGACTCGATTCCGGGAAAAAAATTGAATCCATCGCCGTTTCAAAGCGTTTAATTGACGGGTAACGAATGGGAAGAGCGACGAAGGGGAAAGCACAGGGTATAAACTAAATCCTGCTTTTGGACACGATTCGTCTACCCGGAAAGGGTATCGTTTCGGAGATGCGTTCGAGCATCATAATTCATTACCTGTTACAGACACGGTTCCGAGAAGGAAATTTCGATATCAAAATCGGACAGTTTTCAAATTATACGGAAAACCGTGGCGGTAATCGCTGTTCATATCGATAATTGCGCTGTCAATGTTCGACGGGAAAAAATTGTTGTTGAACAATTCGGATTTGTGTGAATTGTTTCGATCGAAATGTTGTATCGGATGTTTTCGATGAAATTTGTTGTTGAAATGGTTTTTTTTTTCGGATTTGTTTACGTGATGTTCGGTCAATAATCGATTCCATCTAAAATTCGTATCCAATGCATTTTACGTACCTTTTTGATTTCGTATTTACATTATTCACTTGACCTTCCTGTTTTTTACCACGAGTCAATACTTCACATATCCAATTTACCATATGGCTTTTTGCTTTTCAATATCCGTCACTTCGGTCATATTTTTCACTCGTGTATTCCTTTTCTATCTCTAGTCGTTCATAACATACTTTGTTTATGTTGCGCAACGTTTGTGTAAACGCGCTTTTTGTGAAAAACGCAAAAAACAGCGTTTTTCGTGGAATTTAAACAACATTTGATATTTATTATAAAATGATTTTTTCAATTGGAGACTCCCAGATTTTCATCCTTTAAAATAAGCTTTTTCGTGATTTACAAAGCCGAGTCTTGCGTTTGTGGTCCTCAACCCCATTTTTAACCACATTTTGACACTTGTCAGCAATGAAAGTTTTTCCCAGCATTCCATAAGCATATCGTAAGACACGTCAACTTTCATATTTAGCAGATAATTTTAATCATTTATTTTTTAATAAAACCAACAAAGGGAGACAACAGACAAGATACCAATGAATAACGTTAAATTTAATTTAAAAAAAAAACACAAGGTTTTTGCATTTTTCATGTAAAAAGCGATCACGCAAACATTGCATAACATTAGGGAGGCCATCACCGGTAAACCGATTTACCAGTTAACCGTTAAATTAAAATTACGATAAATTTGACCCCCCTACGTAACATATACACTGAATTTTCTATCATTACACATACAAAAATTTTATTCTTCTCCAATTCCTTATACCTTCTCTATACATTATTAAACTATTCGACCACATAATTGGATGTCAATTCATAGTTCAACTACGTCCAGAAACAAATCGAAATAGCCCCTCGTTACGAAATTTAATCGAACCCATAACCATTGTCTTAATTGACATAGTTTCCAGTTTCCTATCACAAAAGGGACTAATATCTCATACCGGAATGCTTTTGTCGAACGTCTCTGCTTCGTCCATGACACACTTTTGTCGCACATCCTTTAGACTTTAGACTTTCCTTTCACGTCGATCGGACATTTCGAGGCTCTCTCCTCCATTTTGTAATCGTTAATGTTTTTAACGTGTAAAAACAAAGTGCATGTGCGAACGTTTTGTGTGTCACTACGACACGGTGTCAGTGCACCGAGCGTGTTACACGTAATACGTGCAACACGTTTGTGCACTTGTTTATTGGCGTTTATCGATGCCTTCGATTGATATTGAATGTGCACGCTAGGCTTTGTTTTGAATTTTCAATCTGTGAGGAATTGTTGACCTCTTCTGATCGATTGAAATTGCTTGAGTTTTCGAGTTTCGTTGGATTTTCGGAGTGAAACTTTTATAAGTTCGAAAGATAATTTGATTATTTTTATTAACGAAATTTGACAAGATAGAAAATATACCAATGGCCTTATAGGTGTTTTGAACTCTCATGAATCAAAAGTAAAAGTTCATATTATTAATTTTATTGAAATAATCGATCTTCGCAGAAATAGGTTCAATTTTTTCAATTACAATAAAATAAGGTGAAAATTCGTTTTTACGTCTCTGAAAAGACTAACTAATAAAAAAGTAATTAGAAAAAAAACGTAGATTGAGGCTTTCAAATATTAAAAAAAAATATTAAGAAAATTATTTTTTATTGGAAAAATCACAAATAATACATTTTATTATAAAAAAAATCACATATGTATTTGGTACATTTTTTGGGTTTATATAAAGTCTTTCGATGATATAAATATATTAGATTTGAACTTTTGAAGTCATCACATTAAAGGCATGGTCAGAAAATCGTTCGAATAGGGATTGAAAAATAAATAAAAAGATCGTAAAAATTACAAATTCACAAATGTCAGTATGAACCACTTATACATACATTTGAACAAAGACAAACAAAATTGAATTATAAATATTTCAGACGTAAATTGCAGGATATAAAAATGTAAAAGCTGGTATTAAATGTTCTAAAATGAAACGAGACTGCAGAAATTGAACGTAAATTTCGGAAAAACATAAAATCCGAATTTTACTGTACGTGAATTCAGAAAACATTAAAATATCGCATAACAACAACAGTTCATTGTTGGTCACATAACAACAATATCGCTTTTTTTACTGTACATTGTTATTTTGTACAATCATCATAATCGTCATAAACAATTATCGGAAAAAAAATATTATTTTTCAAAACCATTTTTTCCGATACATCCGTGTTTACTTACCGAAATAGAAAGTTTACACTTTTACAGAACATCTGCGAAACACTTGACGTCTCACCATGACATCATCATTGCAAAAAAAAACGTTGAATCATCACGGTTTATTACAAACAATAGGTAACTACCTAACAAGTCGGAAACGACCAATTTCAATACTAGGAAACGTCATTCAGTTCACTTCGCGATTACCGCCCGAGTATTTACGCGAACGACAATTAACTAAGCACTAAGGTTTATTACCTTTATCAATTTCAATTACATGTACATGTAGTATATGTACATAGTTACAAGTACATGTTCTCGGAACAGCGATTATTGAGGTCTTACACGACCCGCGCATATCGCGCACGCGATTTCCCGAAAATTATAAAATCGCACATAACGCTTGTGTTATTGTCGTCAATTAAGCGACGGTCTCGTTGCGTGAAAGTGTAGTTACAGTGTTTCTCAAACTTGTTTGTGAAACGTGACCGTGCATACGGGACGTCCCGTTTTAGTATGCCCCATTCCGAAGATTTAAAAATGTTCATGCTTCTATCAAAATTTTACAGTTCCCTAACGAATTCTGAAAAAAAATACTCACAATCAAATGATCCACAATAATATTATAGGTATAACTGAATTAGTCACTTCATAATTATTTTTTCAATAAAATTGCTTATTTTTTTTTGTATGAAACATTTTTTATACAAATATAACAATATCTGTATTTTTCTTTGAAAGTCAGATTTGAAATATCAAAAAAATATTTTCAAAAAAGGAACAAAATATGATCAGTATTTAAATATTTTTTGGGTTAGTATTATTTGATTAGATGGTCAGTACAAATAATATTAATGCTTTTTAATCTAATTTGGTTAGTTAAATTAAATGCGAGATCTAGTATTGTGAGCATTAATTAAAAATTGTATCACGCGTATATACATTATATTAATTAGAGAACTATTACATTACTATACATTATGTATATTAATTAACAATCTTATACATTTGCGAAATTGTACACTTTGCCCGTAAACTATTTAGCAAAGTTCCAATAATACATGTTTCATCAAAATATTATAATATTGTATAACTCCTAATAATACAAAAAGTTTATGCTCGTCTGTGTTGTCAAAAATATTGATAATGAATTCTGACCACTTATGTAGTTAGTATAAATATAGACCATTTAATATACATAAATATTCAGTATTTATTTAAATATTAACCACCGGTGAATTAAAATACAAACCAAAAAATGAGAACCTATCAAAACTTTTTTTTTTCAATAAAAAAAATATATATCGATAATTCGAGCATTGCCCCCAAAAACCATTAAAATTTCCCACCCAACGAAACTTCAGCCCCAAATTGAGAAACACTGGTATAAATTGTAACGCGTTCCGAACGACCGCGCAAATGACTACCCAAGTACACTTTTACTCGATTGATTTCATCGGTACTTTTTCTGTAATTGAGGACGTAATTGGTGACGTCTTTTGAAATTTTATATTCGACGCCGTCATTCGGAATGATGAATATTGACGGTCGATAATGGAGGCGATCGATCGGAACGGTGCTCGTTAAACACATTCATTGATGATGAATAATGTTTTATTGTAAAGTTGATAATTTGTTTTATATATAGAATTGTTGTCGCAATAAACAGCATTATCAATATGTGTGCAAATATGGAGCTTAGCCGACGATCGGTCATATTTCTGAAAGAAAAACATATTGTTTATTATGCTTGACCAAATATGGATCGCTGAAAACATAACCAGATTGTGTGTTAATATTTGTTTAATATATCGGTATGTAACGGTCATAATCAAAATGCGGTTGTCGTTTTTTGACGGTATGCAATAATAATGGACATCGCTGATCTGAAATATAAAGTAAACAACCGAAATTTGTTGGAAAAGTTTGAATAATTTCATCTCATACCCGAAACTAGGGTTACCGTACGTTATCTATAATAACAAGGACAAAGAGGACTTCTTTTGACCTTAAAATGCCCTTCATTTTTTATCTTATGTAATTTGAAGATACGTGATGATTTCAAGTATTTTCATTAAAAAATAGATAATTCTGAAAATTGTGACTAAATTTTTTTTTCACATGTGATATATGTAAGTTCATTTTGTGGAAAAAAATATTAGATTTATTGTACGTTTTGGTTAGATATAAATATCACATTTTTATATTCAAAATCACACTGTCATTAGAATACAATATCCTCATGAATTTATCAAAACTATAATAGTTAAACTGTACAATATTGTCTCAAGAATGTTCTTTTTGAAAGTGGATTAAGAAACGTGTTTAATAATAATTAAACACGTCTTTTCTCACATTAATTTTTAATTATTCTATTTTTTGGCTGTTTTTGTTTGTTAAACACGAATAAGTTTGTTATTAGTTATCTTTAGAAAGTAATTTATTTTTCGTATTAAATTATTAATAAGTCCATTATAATATAACTATAATTAATTCTCATTAAAGTTAATTATCGTTTACTTACATAACTGCATTTAATACTTTATTTTATTTTTAAAAATACATTTCAGTAGAGCCAATTTAAACGTTTTACCTGTAACATATTACATTCAACAAAGTCCCAATAAAGCATGCTTCGTCAAAATATTGTGACAAACTCCCGATAATACAAAAAGTTGTCAACCGTACTGCCAAAAATATTAACGATAAATACTGACCTACTATTAAATATAAACAGTCAGTATTAATATTCAAACTCTGACCACGACTGAATTAAAAATACAGACTAAAAACTCCCAATAATGCAAAAAGTTGTCAACTATACTATCAAAATTACCGATAAGTACTGACCTAACCTATTCGAACTATTTAATATAAACAGTCAGTATTAATGTTCAAATACAGACTAAATCAAAAATACAGACCAAAATATCAAAACATTTTCACTATCCCATCCAACTCAACCAAAAAAATCAAAACCTAATATCCCATCCAACTCAACACCCATCACAACAATAGAAAGCCGCACAACAAGACAACATGGCCCGAGACAAGGTTCTACTCCCCGTCCACGGCCTCCGTTACCAAATATGAGCTGATGAGGAGGTCGTCGATGCGAACAGCCGGCGTGACTAACTCCTCAAAGGTCGCAGCTCGACGATGACTCACCCAGCCATGTCGTGGCCGGTGGGCGGACCGCTCACTTGCCCGACACCGTTGCAATTTGCTAAGACCAGACGACGGTCCCGGTGTTGGGAGATGGTAAACGTTTTGCCGCTGGTTTGGTTTTTTATGGGTTGATTGGTTGTAAAAAGTTGGTGGATTTGTTTTCGTGTTGGTTTGATTGGGTTTTGATGGAGGAGATGAGTTTGATTTTTTTTGATATTCGTATATGTATGATTATGTGGTATTGTTGTCATTGTTGATTGTAAAATGTCTGTAGGACAGAGTCTCATCAACTTGACTAGTGAATAATAGTAGTAGACGAATAATAGTGTTGATTTATCATTTTACCGCGCTTTGATAAAATACATAGTATATCAGATGGAAAATTATAAATTATTATACATACTGTATACACGGATTCGAAATAACACGCTTCAATAAAAAGGACCGATTACTTTTTTACATTGTTTTTTTTTATTTTAACCACATTATGCCACAATTTTAAGATCCGGATCAGGCTAATAAAAATGAAGAACGGTTGGTACTTCACTAGTTTTTAAATAAAATATAAATATAGTGAGAAATAATTCAGACGATTTCGAATCAATTTTTTTTTTATTGCAATGGAGACAATTATTTTTTGCAGTTTTGAATACTGAAAAATATAGTCAATCTTTTTTTTATAAATTGTATTGTACTAAAATAACCAAAATAATAAGAATACTTTAGGGTTAAACAAGAACGTTTTTTTTAATCAAAAAAGGAAATGTCCTCTTTTTATATAGCATATGTTAACCCTATTTACATTCAACCTATATAAGGTCCATTCCACGACAAGGTCTTTCAAGAAACAGAAAATCCAATTCCGCAATTTAAACCAACTACCTAACCTCAAATTCAACCATTTCCTTATATAATAAAACAAAACATTCAATAACCATAAACACAAAAAAATCATCTCAAACCAACACTCCAATCATCAAAACATTAACCCAAACACATTCCGCTCAACTTTAATACTCAACACGAACAAACACATCTAAAAAAACCTCCATTTCAGCATCAGGTAAACGCGAAAATTCCAAAACACCGAACACACACCGCGATGACTCCATCGTCATCGCACAAAGAACATGCAACCGATGAGTCATCGGCGCCGTCCGCAAAGTCGTTTGTAAACACTCTGTTGCCAAAGTGAGTGCACTCTCAACAGTCTGGCAGGATGCGATCGAAAATATCTCCGCCGTTTTGATACGGTGGGATTGTCCGATGAATGGTCGTTTGTTTAATAAATATTTTTTTGGAATTGATTGTCTTGATGTTTTGAGGTTGACGTGCATTTTAGGTGCGTAAATTGTTTGATGATGAATTTGAAATTTAGTATGATTAAAAATTTATTGTTGGAGCTTAAATTGGGATTCTTGACGTATTTTAATGTTAACGTATTTCAAGGGTAAAACAGTCTTGATTTTTTTGAGGTTATTCTGCATTTTAGGTGCGTAAATTATTTATTGACGAATTTGCGCTTTAGCATGAATAAAAATTCATTACAAGTGCTTAAATTGAGATTCTTAATATATTTCAAGAGAAAATCAGTATCAATTTTTTTTAAGGTTATCCTGCATTTTAGGTGCGTAAATTATTTATTAACGAATTTAAAATTCAACATGAATAAAATTCATTTTTAGTGCTTAAATTGAGATTCTTAACGTATTTTAAGATTGACGTATTTCAAGGGTAAATCAGTTACGATTTTTTTTGAGATTATCCTACATTTTAGGTGCGTAAATTATTTATTGAAGAATTTAAAATTTAGCTTGAATAAAAATGCATATGTGCTTAAATTAAGATTCTTAATCTATTTCAAGAGTAAATCAGTCTCAATTTTTTTGAGATTATCCTACATTTTAGATGCGTAAATTGTTTATTGACAAATTTGCGTTTTAGCTTGAACAAATATGCATATGTGCTTAAATTAAGATTCTCAATATATTTCAAGAGTAAATCATGAATTATTATATAAGCGCGTAAATTATTCATTTTACGACGAATTTCACGCGTAATTTTAAGATTATGTTTATGAGTTTTTAATCATATCTTAATGAATTTTATGTTTGTGTGTTGTACACTAGCACCTTTTATTGTCCCAACTATTTGTAATTAGGGAAGCCAAATTTACAGTAATTAAATTTTTAAAAAGGGGAAAAACTGGAAAAAAAATAACGTGAATCTACACGACCCGACATTTTACAAAAATACCCAAATAGCAATAAAATAAATAGCTTGCACTCATGAAAAAAAAATTTTTTGCCGGTGAAAGGTTAAAATGTACCTACCGGTAAATTATAATACCAAACTATTATTCGGGTCATTTACTGGTAAATCAGTTTACCGATAATGGCCTCCCTAATTAGTATGTGCAAATCTATGCTATCTGAACTTTAAATAGTAATAATCACTTTCCTTTAGATTCTAAGGGAAAGTGATTTGTAAAAACCGACAACTTACAAGTACAAATTAGCACGAAATTCGTTTAAAAAAAACTTATTTAGGGACTTATAATGCATAAATTACGCATGAAATACATCAAGAAATTTTGTTTAAGCACCTCAAATACATTTATACTCGCCCAAATAATTTTTTCTTAATAAATAATTTACGCACCAATACAGTAAGATTACCGCATTCGATCAACAAACGTTTCCATAATGTCGCGAATTAAACCGCGTCTCTTATCCAATTCCGACTGTCAAAAAAGCGATTTGACGACACCAATTCGTTCTTTTCCACATGTCAAAAGGAAAAAGACGACATAATTCTAATAAAAGTGTCAGAACTCGTATTTACGTTTTGCGATTTTATTTTTTCACGCATCTCCGTCGGTTTTATTTTATCGCTTTCGATTCGAACGTCGCGCGAAATTCGGCTTTTAATAACTCAAACGCGAAATCGAATTCTTCGAAAAATTTAATTCGGCGCATTATTTGCGAATCGAATTCGCTCCGATTTTTTTTATATGTATATTTTGTTTTTCGGACGATTTATCTTGTCTATTTGCACCTACGTTTAGTGAGAGCCATAAATAACGTCAGCGACGTGTACCTGTCGAATTTTCCGAAGCTTTTCACATACATGCGTAAATATATTTTATTTTCACTGGTTCGATCTTCGTTTCGGTCACTCCCACTTCCTCCTCCTCATCCTTTTTCCCTCCCACCGAAAAACGGTGATTCTCTTCATTGTTACAACCCACTTCTGATATTTATCATTAGGAAACTCATCGGCTAACCCTAAATATCGGACCGGAAGTTGCGGTTTTGGTTCCGACCAGTCTTGAATGGTGAATGAAAAAAACTGTACTAACGACCAGTCTAAAAATACCATCGGAAAAACCATCGTGGTGGAACGAAAGCACCGACTGTGTACATGGGGCCTTGAACCACGAAGATCTGAACAATGGCCAAAAGTGACAGCTTTCAGACGTATCCTGTCGCATGAAGACGTTCGATCAATTGTGAAATTGTCGTCAATGTGTGTAAACGGTGTCGCTTATCTTGTATGGGAAAAGTTGGTCTTTCGTCTGAGGTTATGGTTAACGTGACTATTTTTTTTTCTAAAAACGGAACATCTTTATTTTGGGTAATGGTATGTATGTACATTAAAATCTCTTTTTCGATGGTTCGATGGTGATTTTTTCGTTTAAAGAAATTCATCGTTTTGATAGTATACTTAGGAAAAATGACAAATTAACTATAATTGATTAAATCAATGGTTCTCATTGATCGATAAAGTTGAGTGACATGAGATGCATTCAAGTACGGATATAGTCATGAGTCACGTATCATTGATCTGGAACAATTTAATAAGGTATTCAACATTACGATTTTTCGAAAATTACTTATTTTTTATCAATATATTATACAATACAATCCTGAAATTATAATTTCAAAATCTAGAAGAAAAATTCGATACCAAAATCCTTTATTTGTAATAAGATTCACTAATATAATTCAGAGACATTAAAAATTTTATTGTATTTAAAAAATACAGTGATCGAATTTTTATCTAAGATTCCTAAATTTGAATTCTAAAATTACATTCCTTTCTTATCACTGCGTAATTGATACATACAATGTACAAAAAAAACTGATTCTGCAGTATTTTTTTATACAAACCGCATCACATTTATTTCAAAATATTTCAACATAGAATATAATTTTTTCAATATTACATTCTCACAATCACTTTGCAAATTTTTTATGCATATTTGAATCAAGCTAAAATGTTTAGTGAACCGACATGCTAATAATTCATACTATCCTAATTCAATCAAAAATTGTGAAACTTCAAAACACTTAAATTTTCCTCGGAAAACATCACACTGAATATTTTCATTTATCGTAACATTTGACCCTGTTTTTCTTCCATATTACTCTATCTTATAAAATAATACAAAAAAATAGTAACATGGTAAAGTAATATGGTCTATAAATATTACATCCATATCAATTACAGATCAAACTTATACTCATCACTCGATTTCAAATAAGATATCGTCAATCCGCTTGATCGCGCCCCGTGTGAAACATCGATGCAATGTCGTTGAACTTCCAAACGAGACCCGTTCGCCAAACTGGTTTAAATATGTAATACTTTTACGTATTTAGCTGTAGCAATTTGTGGAATCTCGCAGTTCTCGGCTGCATCTGAATAACAGTTTTTTTTTAATATAAAAATGTAAGTCTTTGTTGTTAATCGGGCTATAATTTTGGTCCGCCGGCAGTGGGTCAAATTCGCACGTTGTTTTGAGGAAAAATTTTTAATTAAATCTGTCGAAATTTTTTCGTTTCGAAATATCGTGGATTCGTTACGAAAATATGTGAATTTTTTTAGGTCTTCAGTGCTTCTAAGAATTTGTTTTTGTAATACTCATTTTCGTGTGCTTCGTTGTAAAAGTCTGAAGATGAGTGAATCTCAAGTTTTAGCTGTAAATTCTATTTTGCTAGATGCTATTTCGGATTTTGAAAAATTAGTTTTTTAAATAATATAAAAATATGGATGCAGTACGTTAACATCTACAAGAAACAAATTAGTAATTAATAGATATCGCCAAAATATTTCGCCAAAATAGTTTGATAAATTGTTTCACAAACTTTTCAATAAATTATCTCACTATCTCGAATTCACTGAAGGTCCGTAGGATTTACTAATATGTGAAATTACTTATTTCACATATGACGCGAAACAGTTTTGTGTCATATGCAAATAATATAGTAGAATGGCACTTTGTTGATATTTTGTAAAAGTAAACGTCTTCGTTATTCGAAATTTGAACTTCTTTTTCGTTGTCTTCCTTTCCACGTAATAAAACTTCAACTTTGTAGAAAACAATCAGAATTTAAAACTAAAAAAGACCTAACCATTGACATTTCCAAGCCCATGAAAATGATAGTCAGAAACCTGAGATAATGAAAATGAAAAAATCCAAATTTCGCTGAAAAACACCATCTCACTATATTATCCACATACGACGCAAAACCGTTCTGCGTCATATGCAAACTAAACAATTTCACAAACAACCCATAACATATTATATACAAATCGATCAAACAAACACTCCCATCCATTCCATTGAAATATCGCCCCATTACACATTAGCAAAACCATGACAAAACACATCCCTAATTCAATTCAATTTATTTTCATTAAATTCCCGCTGTTTTCCACAAACCCATTCCACACCACCATTTCTACAGAAATAATATCCTCCGGTATGCCCCGCCACTATATAACTTTGCAATATTACGTTCAGACGACATCCTCGTTCGTGCAAATGAATTCCTATGCGACTGCACACGTTTCCTTTCCCTGTTCTCCCCCTGAAAGCCATTATGCTACGTTCTCGTTTGCGAAACTTTATGAATTTCTTCCTGCCGCTATTTTGCGGCGTTTATTTTCGCTCGAATAAAAAAAAAAGAAAAATATATGAGATCTGAGGATTTTAGATATTTCATTCTGAAATTCATGAATTTGTCAAAGTAATGTAACTCAAAAATACTCTGATTCTGATATGACTAATATAGATATTTTGAAATTGAACTTTTAATCGGATACCAGAATTTTATTAAATACTCGTCGCTTGTACCCGGCGTTGCTCGGGACTCTGAAAATAAATTGTGTAGCGATTGTAATTATCGTCACAATCAATCACGGAGTCGGCACATTTTATATCATAATTTGTATGGCGATCGATAGAAAAGAACTGAAAAACGAAACGATATTTAAAAACTGAACGCTTATTTAAATTTTCCAGATTTCAAAGCACATTCTTGCCAAGTTTAGTGAAGATTCGTCTATCGGTTTAGGAGTTTATTGGATACATACATACACCGTTTAAGTTTTATATATATAGATAAAAAAAGTTAATTAGTTAAGTATGTATACTCATGTAATATCAGATTATAAACCAATCAGCATACAATAGATAATTAAATAATTAAATGATGGAGTATCAATATCAAAATCACTACTTTAATTAACGAGAATTAATTGAAAAAATATGCAAATAGACGAAACTCCACGGAATCGCCCGAACATCCTCAATATCGGATCGAAGAACGCGAAAGTCTCGAAATTAAACAACGCCCAAGTGGAACTTTTCGGACGAAGGATCACCGAAATCCCTGCAGAAGCGAAAAGAACTTCTATTTGTTTATTTATTTCACTTTTTGTTTGAATTGTTTGTTCGATACTTACGCGCCGGATGCCGTGTCGTATTTGATCAATCCACGAGTCATACCAAAAAGGGAGGGACGAGAATTAAAGCGAAAATATATACACCCAATCCTCTTTTTACACGGTTCATGAAAAAGAACCGATTAGTTTACACTGTTTTTTTCACTTTAGCACAGTGTAAAAATAAAAAAAATATGTATCACTAGCGGCTTGTACCCGGCGTTGCTTGGGACCTGTGAAAATCAATTGTGTACCAATCAAAATTACTGTCACAATCAATCGCGATGCAATCAATCACATTATATTATAATTTGTATGGCGATCGATATAAAAAACTAAAAAACTAAACGATGTTTAAAAGCTTAACGCTTACTTAGTTTCTCCAGATATCAAAGCACTTTCTTGCCAAATTTAGTGAAGGTTCGTCTATCGGTTTAGGAGTTTATTGAATACATACATACACCGTTTGAGTTTTAATTATATATAGATTATACCATAATGGTAATATCTGGACCAGGCCGATATACAATTAAAGTTATTAAATGAAAATTTACGATGTTTTTTGATGATTTCACATGACGAAATTTTGCTACATTACACATTTTTTGTTATAAAGTATATTTAGATCTGGAAGTTCCATTCAAATATACTTATGGAACCTATCTCCAAATTTTATCTAGTTACCATACAATTTTTTACATGGTAATCTCTGAAATGTAGCCCCCATGTAAAAAGAGGATTGTATATATATTTTGATGAAAGTTTCATCAGAACATACTGATGGAACCTATGTCCAATTTTTATATGATCAACATACATTTTTTATACTTTTTTTAACACGATAATCTCTGGAATGTAACCTCCGTGTAAAAAGAGACTTAGATATAACTCAATCCGGATCCAAATCCGCCAACAAACCCAACTGCCCTTTTGCGTCACCGCCTTGTTACCAATCCGCAATTTCGCAACATTTGCAATGCTAAAACCGTCAAAACGCTCCAAATACACCACCCACGTGCACACACACACACAAAATACAACACGTGTATGTAAATTATCGTTCGAACCCATCAAACGTCGCGTGTGTGCACGCCGCTTCGTTAGACCGAATTGTTCGGCGTTCAATCGTTCGCAATTTACATTTTCGTAATTGAAGTTGACGTAGGATTGTCGAATTGTTGGTGCTCGATGCATATGTGGTGCATTTGTTATGGGTTTTTTGTAGAAAGTGGGAAAATTGTTGGGATTATTCGGTTTGATGGGTGGTAGTTTGCGTAGTGATTAGATAATGTGTGAGAGATGTTTTTGGTTGGGGGAATCTTGGGTAGTTCGGTGATATTAAGTGGCCGTTGTCGTTATTTTGTATGCCAATATAAAATAATTAAAAACGGCTTACAATTAGTACGACGTAGTCTTCTATTTGCGACGGTTTGTACTTACAACTGAAGAAAAATAATATAAATATATTCTTTGATTATGTAATTATTTTTCAAAAATTAATTGCTAAATTACAAGCTATCGTTACCCTAAAATTGATTGATTTTTTTGTATGGATTCGATTTGAATTACGAGCGAGATTCAAGAACGTATCTCTGTCGTAATTAGTGATTATGATTTCTCTACTTTTCGAGAATTACTAGATTAGACGTATTACTTGATTTGATCATTCTAGGAAATATTACACAAAACTGGTGAAGATATACAAAATCTAAATAATGATAAAGTCCTCGACTTACGACTAAAGATTGTGAATTGAGAATTCTCTTTTCGAGAAATCTTGAGAATTATTTTTCTCAAAATTTCTATCTCAAGAATTCTCGGAATGAGATTTCTCGATAATTTTTAATTCACAATCTCTAATCATAAGTCGAGGAATACTATTTACTTTTTCATTATTTAGATTTCGTACATCTTTACCAATTTTGTGTAATATCCCCTCGAATGATCAAATCTAGTAATACGTCTAATTTCGTGATACTATTATATTTACAACAAAACAAAGAAATAAAGAAAGTATTCGAATTGATCTTACAGTTCAATTCAAATTCATATTTATCTCTATTGATATTTTAATAGAAAAATACTATAAAATAAAATATATTTCTCTATTCTATCTATTAATAGTAAAAATATTTTTTTATGCCGATCGAAAATCTTTTTTACTTAACTGAATCATGTATGTACTCCGCACGATGAAAAAGCCAAAAACCATCACAAAACATATTTATATTAGCATCACACGTAGATAAATTATCACTAAATTATTATCTAATGTATTAGAATGAATTATTGTATCCATTAACAATCTTCTAGTAGATATAGTTCTCAAAAATACGTTGTTATTATTTTTTTTTTAAATTACTTTAATCAAACCAAAGAATTATCCATATCACCGATTCATCCAAGTTTCCCCTATTTAAATTATAGTTTCAACAAAACCAAATTCCATTATACTTCATTTTTTACATCCCAAACCACCACCCACTCCAACAAAACACAATGAATCGCAAAAATTTCAACTGCAATTATGCACACGTATCGTTTTTTAATCCCCACGTCCGACGAGTCCAAAAATAGACTCGAACGTGACCAAGATTATGAATCACATTGTCGGGAACAAAGGGTCAAATCCGAGTTCAAGTATTTCACTTACGTCTTCATTAAAGCGACGGATTAATTCGCTCGATTAATTATTGCGCAAATTCGCAAACGGACGTCTTCATTAGGCCCGCGATCATAAATCATCGCGAAAATTAGATTCGTTTCGAATAATTATATTCCGATCGCGGATTGTTAACGATTAAACGGCGGAAGAGAATGATTTGTATGGAAGCCGAGCGAAAGTAACGCGGATTGTTATTAAATTATTCGATTGTGATCGGTGCTAATTTTGAAACGCATAAATTTGGATGATGTTCTGTTATTGATTGGATTTTGGGATGTTTTGTCGTTTGCGATTTGTAGGAGAGTGGGATTTGGGATGGTTTTTGTGCTAATGTAATTTTTGTGGAGTTGAATGTTTGAAGTGTTTTTATTGTTGATGATGTGCAATTACTGTTCGTTCTGAATTTCGTATGACTTTTTTAATCGATGGATAATAGTACGTTTAAAAAATATTATATAATAATTAATATGACATCGACTGAAGTATAATGTAATACAAGGCTTTCAAAATCTTGAACATTTTTCATGGAAAAATAACGTTAAAAGAACTGAATATTTAGATTAAATATATATATATTGATAAATAATTTCAGATCAAAGATACGCGATCAAATCCATTTATTGGCTGTAAAATATATCGCTTAACTTTGAATAATTGTAAACCAATACTTTAAAGTAAGTAAATATGATTTTTGAAATTTTTAATATTTTTAATAGGAAGAATATTTTAAATAATCAATTACTTAAGTATTTTTCAAAAAATTATCTTATTTTTAGATCAATAATAAACTATCACATCGGTCTATAAATCGTTCACTTTCTATAATCAATGAAAATCAATATTCAAAAATTATTTTCTTGTGAAAGTTCAAATATTTTTAATGGAAATATAATTTTCCACGAACTATCAAAACAATTTCTTAAAAAATAGTATCAGATTTACAATAAATTCACATATTTGAGATCATTTCTCGATAAATAATCTAAGAAAATAATAATCACATTCATATGTATTTTACTCAGTTTCTAAAATCAATGAAAATGAATATCTAAATTTTTTTATTTTTTTTTATTTTTTTTCAATGAAAATATAATTTTCCAAGAACTATGGAAACAATTTCTCAATTAATAGTATCAGATTTAAAATACATAAATTACCACATAACTGAGACAATTTTTTTCTAAATAATCTCAGATCTATAATATGCCATCACATTCATGTGCATTTTACTTAGTTTCTATAATCTTAAAAAGAACTATTGAGACAATTTCTCGATAAATAAAATCAAATCTATTACATCATATAATAAATCATCACATCCTTCAAACAATTTTTGATAAACAATCTCCAACCAATAATAAACCACCACATCACCAAACACGCAAAAAACCCCACAACTTTAACAATCAAACGACTCATCCAACAAAACCCAACCACTCCAAAAAGCACACACAGACCCCAACCCACACACCCAACACCCAAAACCAAAAAACGAAACATGATATTGCACATCCCGCAAAGATCGTTCGGTTAATTTCAACGTGGCGTGTCGGCCGCCATTATAACGGCCGCCGTTAAATTTTCGCGAACGCAAATATTTATTGCGGGGCGAGGCTGCGCCCATTAACGGGGCACGCCCTTTTTTCGGTGTCGTATTAACGGGGGAAATTCCGTGGAAAATCCCAAAAAAAAGGCGGTGGTTTGAATAATTCGCGCGGTGAACTTTATTGGCGCGAATGACGCACGTGCGCTGAATAGTGTGTTCGCACATGTAAACTTCGCTAATTGCCGAAACTAGTGTTGCGAATGTGTATAGGTTGGTTTTTGGTATTGATTTATGTGGTTTAATTGGGGTTTTGTGAAATATTGTTTAGTCGGTTTGAATGGTTTTTTATGGTTGTTGAATTTGAATGGTATGTTTTATGAATGCGTATATCAGTGATCTATTATTACAGTTATCCCAGTTATCCCAGTTATTACAGTTAGGTAGATACGTTCTGCGTAAATTGAAAACACGTAAAAAAAAGTGTATGTACCCATACAAAAAATAAGATAGGTTCCAGGGGAAAAAACGCGTAAATTGAGACATTAATTGTAAGTCTATACTAAATAGGAAGGTTGGTTCATGAAATCGCGTAAAAAAATTCTAACAAAAAATTAATTTAAATTAAAATAAAATTAAAATATAATTAAATAAAATAAAAAACGAAACGAAATCTCATCTCATAAACTTTACCAACAGATGACAGTTTTTCTCCTTTTTGTAAGCAATCCAAAATTATTTAGTAAGATAAAATTAACGGTCGGGTTATTTTTATCTTACCAAGTAATTATGCAATATCGTAATTAATTAATTAATTAATTAAATAATATTATTTGCTTGACCGTGTTAAAGTGAAATCGTATAAACCAGGTACCGCGTAAATTGGGGGATACCTTTCGTATTCGATCTCATCGGAAGTTAACATGCGATGAAGAAAAATGTTCAAATTTCCGATGGTATGTAATGATGATGAAAATTTGAATCGAATACAAAATATTTTTTAAGGGTAGCCAGTGGTAGGTTTATGTATAGACGATGAAGGGTTTTGACTCAGGGCCCCATATTGGAAAGGATTAATTATTATAGTTTTTCTTTATCAATCAAATAGATATCGTGAAATTTGAATCACTTTCTAAAGAAAAAAGGCGTTTGTTTGCACAAAATTAAATTTTATTTTCTGAAATCGCCTATGCATCCTTTATTTTATGAAACCGACTATTATTATAATAATGAATGATAAAATTATCACATGCAACGCTACTTTTTTCCAATTTTAATGATCTATGTGTAATGGGGGGGTAAGTTCGGAACCCGGTTCGATATATTATTATATATTTTTATATATAATGGAGCCTTCCCGAAAGTTTTTAGCACCTTGAACCTCTAGTGAGTAAAACCGCCACTGGTAAAAACTTTTTAAAAAATTCAATATTTAAACTATTCATTATCAGATTAATCACGTCCATATACTGACCGTGCCACTTATTACTTAACATAAGAACCGGTACTCTCAACATGACTAAACCGTTAACACGGATGATGTTATCAACAACACCATATGCAGCTTATGTAACGTCCTCTTTTAGACACGTTAAGAGGAAAACTTAAAAAAAAAACATTCCTTTCCAAACAATCTCAAATTAACGATTCACAATCATATCCATCTGCTGACCTTGTCACTGGTTACTGAACTTTATTATGAACCGATAAATTTGAAGCTGACCTTGTCACTTGTTACTGAACTTCAGCAAGAACCGATAAGTTCAAATCATTAATTTGATGATGTCATCATCATCATATGATGATTCATCATCATATGCAGCATATCTATATACTATGTATAGAATGAATATATTATAACATCCTCTTCAAAACTTGACAATAGAAAGATTTCGAATACTAAAAACTATCTGATTTTAATAAAACCCAATCACATCCTTTTATTACTTAATCGATAGACCAAATCGTTGACTCTCAAAATATTACTCAAAGTATACAAATCAATAAAACTCTCATTCAATCTCAATTAAGAAATTTCGTTGTTCGCTGACACGATAATCCTTTAAAATCCTTCGGGAATCGAATTCATTTTTACGACATCCAAAAGCCGAGGCTTTCGATCGGCAAAACGGCCGGCCATTCCACAAAACTATTCCAATTCTTCCGAGTGTATAAAACTTTGTCGTCCGCAAACATTGCGGCAATTCCGTTTTGAAAAAGTCCGTATGTCTGTAGTACGGGCTCAATAATATGTCATTCGAGACGGGGGAAAAAAATTTCGGGTTTTCGGCAAACGTTTGAATTTTCACGTGGGTTGTTTTATTTTATTTATTATACGGTTTTGTTCCAATGATTGATGTTTAAAAAGTATATATTTTATTATATATACACGGTAGAATATCGAGTAATTGAACTAAATAGGAATTGAGATGATCCGGATAATCGAGACAATAAAAAAATTATGCCCACAACTTTTAAGTACGTTTTAATCGTATTTACAGTCTATTTAATTTTATAATTTTTGGTTATTTTATACTGGCAAAATTTGTGAACAAAACATAAAATCGCCATGGTAGTGTATTTATCAGTTCCCAAGATAATAATTAATGCAATCATAATTTTTAACACCATCTGTTTAAAAAAATTTTTAACTCCAAATTTTTTAACATTATTTTTTTGTATAAAATAATTATTTTTGAAAATGAATCATGTTACTATCATTTTATAATCTGTAAAGATTGTTTTGAAAATAAAATTCTTGTCATGAGTAAATGTAACTTTGTTACATACATACTCTAAACTTTTGGATGCGTATTATGTAAAAAAAATTGCTATTTAAAATATATATCGATCCAGATAATAGAGATTTTACTGTATCGTTGTAAATTGCGGTTAAATTTTAACTATTGCATGACCTAATCAACATGAAACGTTTGTCATTAATTAAGTTATTTCGCTATGTTTGCGGTTTTGTACCGTCACCGCGTAACAAATTATAAAACATTAATTTCACATAGTTGATAATAAATTTTCAAAACAATGACTTAAACAATTATCGGATAATTTTTTCGCACGTTTTCTATATAAGAACTGACGGATGTCATCTTCCGCTAATAAATACTCGTATTTCTACCCACCATTTGACATATCCATATCGGTCACAAAAAAGAATGTTATTTCACTAAAACGCGACGTTATCTGTGCGATTTAAAACGCAAATAAAACAGATCTTATAATACATGAGTTCAATCGACTCATCTCAATTAAAATTCTATATCCACCCACGTATAAAAATGAACTATTTATGTTTGAATAATTCACTACGAATTATTGCGGTGTCGATTTGATGTATTGCAAATAGATCTAGAGCTCGTTTAACTCGATTAAACGCTCGTATAAATTATTGAAAAAAATATACACGAAAGCTCTTTGATGTGTTTTTTATTCGGTGATACATAATATCTTGTATATTAAATTATTGATACGTTTAATTTATATGTTCGGTGGCATCTCGTTGTGGGTGAAAATGTGGGTGGTTAACGCGTCGGCGAAGGCAACTATCGAACTACACAAATTCGAATCGGAGTCGACGATCCGTTTATTTAATTTTAAAAATTATATCTGGTAATTCTCTCTAATTATCCGTTGCAGAATTTAATTGGATTGAATCTAATGGGAAATTAACGCAAAAGAAACACGCCATACTTTCGACTTATCTTAAAAAATTAATACAGGTTTTCAACTTCGAATTTAACCTCAATACAAAAAAAATCATCCTTTTTCAAATCAAAACGGATGTTTCAAACTTCAAATTCAACCATTTTCAAATCAAATCAAAACTTTTACTTTTAATCGGAAAGTATCATATAATATTATTAAGACCGTTGTCATATCGTTTTTATACTTCAAATTCAACGTTTTATATTTCACATTCAACGTTTTACACTTCAAATTCAGCAATACGAAAGTATTATTAAGACCTTTATCATATTAATTAATGAATTCTTGTTAATTTGTTGAATTTGATAAGTAAAAACTGTAATAATAAATGAAATACAATCTAATCTTTAATTTGACATTGATAATCTCAACTGATGATTTTTACATACACAAATAATTACATTTTTAATAAATCAATCTGAAAATAGGTTCCATGGATATGTACTTAACCTTTTTTTAAATATTTTCATTAAATCACAAAAAAATGAAAAATGAAGAAAATAAATTTGCGATGGTTGTATTCAATTTGGTTTTATATAAAAGGAATAATTTGAAGTTTCACAGGTTGATTCGGATGTTTAAAAGGTTGAATTTGATTTGTGTAAAGTTGAATTTGGAAACTAAAGGCTGTATGTATATCTATAATATAAAAACTCGATTTATAATTCGAATCGATCACTAAACCTCAGTACATTCAATAAGTAGGTAAAATTTAATGTTTAAAATGTTGAATTTGTCGACCAAAAGTTGCATCTCTACGATTCAAAAACTCGATTTATATTCAAAACATCCACAATTCTCAAAAATAAATCTATTTATAATTCAAATCGATTTAAACCTCAGTACATTCAATATTAACCTATCGCTCGCATAGACGTACATCACTAACGATCGAACGTCACAAACAATCGTGTCGCATTTAATATGAATTAATGCACTCCCATCGACCCGAATCAAAATTTATTACAGAACAATAACACGGCGATATTATGGCTCTAGAGCCTTGAGAACCTCTGAGTCTCTCGATTATTTATTTTCGGCGGTCGTTTGTAAACTCCGTGTAGGTGTCGTTCGTTCGCCTTTCGATTTTGCAAGGATACGAACGCCCAGGCGTTTCTTTGACCCATTTTTCGGCGATATGCAAAATTATTGTGACATGGGACATGCATTCGAGGATTATCGATGTGTCAAATGTTATTTTGAATGTTTTTTTTAAGAGCGAATCGAAAGAATTATGTAAATTGTTTTGGAATGGTTCGAGAATTGGATTCGCAAAATGCGATTTATTTACGCTCCAAATTTAAACTTATATAAATCAAATTTAGTCATTTTTAAATCAAATTCAACCTTTTAATCTTAAAACTTAACCATTCATCAAACTCAATCATCGGAAAGTATTGAAGAGCGTTGTCATAGTAATCAATAAAATATTTACAATCTATTCTTCAATATGTCTTTGATAATATTTATACAAATCTTTACACATATTTTTTTTTTTTTTTTTTAATTAATCTAACAATAGATACTATTATTTATTTATTTATTCATTTACCCATATAAATACATAATTAAATAAATACATACACAAATACATAACTATATGAGTACAAATATACCACCTTAGCCTAATAGGTTACCCTACATCACCATGATGGCCAAAAGAAAAAGAAAAATAAAAAATATACAATATATCGTTACTATGAATATATGCTTAATATTTCTTTTATATTTTTCATGAAATCTTAAAAAAAATTGAAAATTTAAGAAAAAAAAAATTTCGATAGTTGAATTTGATTTATAAAGAATTTAATTTGAGGTTAAAAAGGTTGAATTCGATTTGTATAAAGCCAAATTCGGTATATAAATTCTGTATTCGTGAACGGTAATTTTTCCAAATCGTTTCTGTCATTACGGTTTGACCTTAACCTTCAACCCTTCTCTTTCCGTAAACTCACCCCTTTTGATATTATGTACATCGAACCTTTCATTATTGTACCGCTTAGAACACGTAGGCCTGTAATTTCGCATAGTCGCTTATCTTATAGTCTCGTATATTAAATATTTCCAGTTAAAAGGCGGTAATTGCATAATTTAACAGTTAATACATCGAGTGCAGTTATCGGGTGATTTGCAATTGTCCTATATGTAGGTTCCGTTTTAACGGAATGTCGTTCGAAGGTCGCAAAATTGATTTTTTAATGCGGGCTCGAACAATGTCCGAAAATATTATTCGGAAAATAATAAAGCGGTATAATCGAATGTTTTCGGAGGACAGGCTAACGTAAAAATGTGTCCATAATGCGACCTTCGATACGTAAAGTACTACGTAAACAATTTATATTCCCAAATGTGTTTACTACGTAATTATTTTTGAACACGCCCAAAATTATTTTGATGTATTATAATATTACATATATCATATGTGTTACGCCACTTTCGTATATTTGCTTCATTCTGGAACAAAGCAAAGAATCTTGCTTTGTCTATGAAATTTAACAACATCTTATATAGGCGCCATCTAGCGAAAGCGCATCGTTTAACATTTTCTGTAAAATATAACAGTTGACGTGGTTTATGACAGTGGTGGAGAACCTTTTTTCGTTCTTGTATCAAAATTTTCGAATATTTTTTATAAGTATTCTGTGTACCAAGGAAATTTTAATACTTTCCATAAGTATGTCGTAAGAAAACTCATATTTGACAGATGATGTTAAATAGAACCGGATGTTAAGTTTCATAGATAAAGCAAGATGCTTTACTTCGTTTATATACGAAGCAATTAAACAAACGTAGAGCAACATTTATATTTATATTTTCAATCGAATGCATGCAATTTTTTCGCATGATTCGTTTTACTCAAACAAAAAACTTTCATTAGAAAATCGCGTGCAATCAATACTGCCTTAATTGACATCTTTGCGAAAAACAAACCTTTTAACCTTAACTTTCTTTAATAAATAAAAAAACAACGTTCGATCGAAAATACTTTCTCATAAAAAAAACAAAGGATACGATAAAAATTTAATATTACATCCATTCCTCCGAATACATTTTCGTCCCGTCTTCGATTCGCCATAACAATCGTGCGGACGCCATTCGTTATCGACATTTCACCATATAATTCGATCGTTAAACTTTCGAACAATGACAATAACCTTCGCTCACTCCTTTTTTTATGGACGTCGCCCGTTTTATTATTTCAACGTCCTAATTTCCCTCGGCGGGATAAATAAAGACTAGCTCTATTTTTCACCCATCCAATTCCTATCCGATCGACCGGAACGTTCGATTGGCGGACGGGGCCTTTTTTTAAAATGAAAATAAAATTGAATTCACGCAAAAAGCGTGTGTTCTGTTCGCATAATACGATTTCGCTCCGAGTGACAGTTAGCATCGGGTATAAATTATTCCCGGGGTGTGTCCGGTCCCGAAATTTTCATTTTGTAACTATACACCGAGGACCCACTATGTTTGATATTTATATGAAATTTGATACATGGTTCACTGATTTAATCATTGTCATTGTGCGTAGTTTGCGTAACTTTGAAGTGAAGCCTTTGTAATTTCATAGGAAGGAAGATTTGAAGAATCATTGTTAAAAAATTATACTTTCGAAATAGTCTCAGGTTGTTTTTATTAAGAATATATTTGTTACGCTACGTTTGGGTAATCGTTTCGTACGTGGACGATGGAAATAATCTTGCTTTGTCTATGAAATTTAACAACGTGTGGTGGTATATAGGCGCCATCTAATGTAAGTGCATCATTTAACGTAATATCGTAAGACACGTCAACTGTCACATTTGACAGAATATATTAAATGATGCGCCTGCGCTAGTTAGCGCCTATATACTACCAGATGTTATCAAATTTCATAGTTAAAGCAAGATTCTTTGCTTCGTTCGCAGACAAAGCGATTACCCAAACATAACGTAACATATTAACTGTTTCATGTATAACTTGACTTCAGCCAGAATTGAGAATGATATCAACATCATATACAGTTTATATAATATAATGTGAATACCCTTTCTAATTGAAAGTGGTTTCATATCAATCATATTCAATCGCATCTGTATATTGACCACGCCATTTATCACTTAAATTTGATAATAATTGATACGTTTAACGCGAGATCATTGACATTGGTGATGTTATCATCATTCATCACCATATACAGTCAATATTATGTATTCTGTAAATAAAAATTCTTCTGATTTTATCGGAAATTCAGTTATATATATCAAAAGACAATGATACACAAACATAACTTCAATAAAAATCGACACTTTGGACTCTTACTAAATCATACTGACACCTGCAATATCAGCTTTATAATATTTTCTCCAAAAAAGAATCTATTCGTAAATTTGATGAGTTTCAATTATGAATACCAAATACCATCTTCTTCCAATCGATCTGAAAAAATACAAAATCGCATTCATCTAATTGCTTCCATTTGCCGCTCAACTTCAATTGTGTTGAACATAGCTATACCAATGGATTACTGATCTTTTGATCAATGATTTAGTATATAAATTAAACCCAAGATCACACAAAAATTTAAAAAACTCACAACTTTCAAATTTCAAAACTAAATCAATAAGTCCCTTATCGTTAACAATAAAAAAAATCTCATCCGTTTTAATCATCATTAATGCGCTATGGCATGTTGAACGTAGCAATACCAATAGACTACTGATCTTTTGATCAACGATTTAGTACAAAAATAACACTCAAGATCACACAAAAATTAAAAAAAAACTTACAACTCAAATTTCAAAAGCCAAATCAATAAGTCCCTTATCGTTAACAATAAAAAAAATCTCATCCGGTTTAATCATAGTTAATGCGCTATGGCGTGTTGAACGTAGCAATACTAATAGATTACTGATCTTTTGATCAACGATTTAGTATAGAAACTAAACTCGTGATCAAACGAAAATTAAAAAAATCACAACTCTCAAATTTCAAAACCTAATCAATAAGTCCCTTATCGTTAACAATAAAAAAAAATCTCATCCGGTTTAATCATCGTTAATGCGCTATGGCATGTTGAACGTAGCAATACCAATAGATTACTGATCTTTTGATCAACGATTTAGTATAGAAATCACCCAAAAATTTAAAAACCTCACAACTCTCAAATTTCAAAACCTAATCAATAAGTCCCTTATCGTTAACAATAAAAAAAAATCTCATCCGGTTTAATCATCGTTAATGCGCTATGGCGTGTTGGCCAATCTCGACCGAGCTCCCAATAAATCGAGGCTGTACTCTCCTCAGAAGAGTTACGGCCGGGATTGGGACCCTCGGACCTCCCCCGAACGAGTGCCATGAATTGTAACATTACATACGATACATGTGTGTGTTTATTCGATGTTTGAGGTACTCGAGTCCCATTGCCGACTCTGCACATTAGCACTGAAGAACGGCCCGCCGTCACGAAAGGGTTGAATCTCCTGCAGGGACGTAACGTTATGTGATATTTCATCCAGTACGTTCGATTAAACGTACTGATTTTATTGTATGTTATGTATTCCGTTGAGTATCAACGGCGTAATTAAGAGAGATATATTATACAAAAATCGATCATTGTATGTAATGTTTGTGAAATCTCATTTTTTCATAAAAGGCGTAAAAAAATGTTGCGTTTTTATGAAATTTAAACAACAAATTTGACATCCGTATCAAAATGATTTTTTTTAATTGGTCACTCTCTGATTCCCAAATGAGCGCTTTTACGATTTACTAAAGCTAATCTTGAGTCCTCAATGTCATTTTTCAAGCTTTTTATTAACCATATTGTAAGTCTTTTCCAGACATCCAGACTTCATATATCGTAAGACACGTCAATTGTCATATTTTACAGATGAAGTCATTATTTGAATGTGCATTTTATAAAATAAATTTGCATTGATTTTGAGCATTTAATGAAATTAGTATGCATTAAAAAGATAATGGGTTTATTTTGCACGAGCATTGAAATGTGTGCGATCGAAAAATTACTTTGATTGTTGAAAAAAAAAACTATACCTTAAATCGAATAAAACGTGCATTAGAATGAATATAAATAAACGCCTTAATTGAGTCACAACTTTCATAATAGAATCGAAAATGGACCAATTTGCTAAAATGTGATTAAAATTAAAATTTTAACAAAATGAAATGTTGACAGTTGTTTTGTGTTATCTGTGAATGAAGATTTTACTTTGGCGACGTTGCCACCTCTCGATCATTTCAGTGCTCAATGATCATTTCATGTTTTTTAATGCTCACATTATAATGCCGAAACATTTTTTCATTGTACATTACAAATAAAATTATACTCAATACGACATTCTTTGATGTACCTGAAATAATACACATCTTATATTATTCTAATGCACAAATAATTCGTTTTAAAACACAATGTATACTTGACACCATGAAACACCATGAAAATGAGACAACATATTATGCTAAATTTCACAAAAAAAACGCGAAATTTTTGTGCGTTTTTCACAAAAAAACGCAATTACATAGGGACTTATCATATTTAGCATAACTTCAGTAACGTTTTACTATGAACGTTACCACAGACATACGGAAATTGACTATCACATATATATCATATTATATATAGAGATATCTGGACATTTCACGTCATTATCTTGCCTCTAAATAAATATAGGCGAACTCTCGAGGATCTTTTCTTGCTCTTCCTCTCTGGGGCTCTTATCTTTTCAAAAAGTTCACTTCCTATCTTTTGTATCGGTCATGAAGAGGCTATTAGGCCCGGTCGAGACCCTTCGAGAGTACAGTGCCTATTATTATATATATGTTCTTTGTTTGTTTGAAATGTCGGTCCGAGTTTGTGTGACGTTCGTCTAGTGATTTTGACGTGTCGCTAAAGTAGATAAATGACTCCTACGATATCGTAGCGAAAAAGAAAAACTGAACAACGATCATGAAAACATGTATAATGTATATAATTTATTAATTTTTATTTTTTTTGTATTGTCAAATGTAATATTATAAAGGACGGTGTCTCTTTATTTCGTAGCAGCGGCAAGATGTCGATGCTCATTGTATAATATACATATATACGTATGTCAGTAAAAAAGGGTATTATTGATCAGAGCTCGTATATTACTCTCTGAAAAGAAACCGCCTAAATTCTTGCCGCTTCTCCCTTTGCGAAAAAATAAAATAAAATAGGGGAAAAGCGATACGAGATGAGATTCAATAAAGCAATTCCTAATCCCTGACCTCCGAAGATTGTTTTCTTTTTTGACATACGTTAATTTGTGTGTACTGAAATGTCCTTCGATATATTTTTCTTTCGTTTCCATATTATCATTAATAATACAATATATAAACTTTCATACATTGATCCTTGAACTTGGATATGAAAACATTCCAGTTCGATTCTCATACTAAAATTTTATTTTAAACACACTTTTATTCATTTTATTCAAACTTTAACCTTTTTAAAACATTGTATATTTTCAGATAAAAATATAAATTTTCAACCATTGGTTTTCTTACATTCATCCTTGAACCTAAACTTTAACTTGGATATGAAAATTTTCTAGATCAATTCTCTTACTAAAATTTTATTTTCAACACATTTTTATTTATTCGTTTTCTTCGAACCTCAACCTTTTTAAACATTGAATATTTCGGATTTATGTAGATATAAATTTTCAACCATAAATTTCCATACATTCATCCTTGAACTTAAACTTACAATTAAACTTAAATATGAAAATTTTTTAGATCGATTCTCTAACTACAGTTTTATTTTCAACACAAACTTTTTATTCATTCATTTTCTCGAATCTTAAGTTTTCAGATTTTTCGAACATTGATCATTGAATTTGAGAGGCGTTTGATTTTATCAATACATTTTTTCAACCTTTAGACATTAAATATTTTCAGATTCAGACATAAATTTTCAACCATTGATTCGAGATGGATTTACAGATCTCCCTAACAAGTTTTTCATTATAATTCGAGCATTTTTCACCCCAAACACGGCCAGATTATAATTCGCGAATCTCACTATGCGAAATTCCCATCACGTACATTTGCGGTATTGCACGTGCCGTATAAATTGCGGGATTTATGTCAATCGTCGTCTTTATATCGCAATGAACGGATATTTTCGTTGCGCCGTTGTTGTTTCGCGGGATTTTCTTATGAATAAAGTATAAGGCCGGTATGAATTCCTCCCCGAGCCGAAAATAGTGCAAAATTTCAAAAAACACACCCGCAACGAAGGATTCGATTGATATTTGGACCCTGTTGAATCTGTCGATACAATTTTGACGCGATTCGTTTCGATATTGTTGAACGAGATGGCCGAATTGATGTTGCCACTTACGAGAATTAATGACGCTCGAAATAGAGTAACGGCCCGATCCGGGGATATTTTCGTTAAGTGAGTGCTCAAATTAAACCGTAATTTTAGCCACTCACAATAATTAATGAATCACTTTGCATTATACAATTATTCGATAGTCGGAACAATGTGTGTGAAAACGTTAATGCCCTCTCTCTCTCTCTCTTTCTTTCGTTCTTTCAGATTTTCTCATTTGCTTGTTACAGCTTTTAAATTTCAAATTCAATCTTTTTCTAATCAAATTTAACCTTTTTCAAATCAAATTCAACCTTTCAAACTTCAAATTAAACTTATAAATCAAATTCAACTATTAGAAAGTATTACTTTCATTAAGATCGTCGTCATAGTAATCAATGAAATATAATATATTCTTCATTATTTGACTTTCATAATATCAATTAGTGATTTTTGTAAATTTTTATATGTATTACATTTTTACATTTACATTTACATTACATTACATTACATTTACATTTTTTAATAAATCAATCTGAATATAAGTACCATTGATATGTCCCTAACGTTTTTCTTATATTTTTCATGAAATCATAAAAAAAAAAATTCAAAAATTATGAAAACAAAATTCCAATGGTTGAATTTGATTTTTAATTAATTTAATTTGATGTTTAAAAAGTTGAATATGAAGCTTAAAAGATTGAATTTGATTTATTTAAAGTTGAATTTAGAGTGTGAAAGCTGTATACAAAATATCGAATTTTTAATTAATCGAAAATCGCTTTCGCGGAAAATTGCGAAATATTCCGAAACGTTTTATATTATTTTTTTAATAATTGATTGAACCCGATAATCGTATCAGCGATGAACCTTTAAACAGTTTTGTTATTACTATACAATTTATATCCGATTGCTATGGTGCGCGAGCAGGAAACTTTTCCGTGGAAAACTCTGTTTTTCCGCACCAACTGTGCTCGAGCTTTATCGGCTCGGAAATAATTAACCCTTTGAGGACCCATTTTTGAAAAAAAATCGTTTCGAAAGTTTCGTCGCTGTCCTGAAATGTTATAATACGTTTTTTTATCGCTCTGTCTATGGACGAAGCAAATAATCTTGCTTTGTCTATGAAATTTAATAACATCTGGTGGTGTAAAGGCCTTTTCTAGTTTAGACGCATCATAGTTGTATCATTTAATGTCTTTTGTCAAATATAACAGTCGACGTGCCGTGTAATAGTGGTGACCAACCTTTTTTCATTCATATATTATATAATACTAAAATATCCAAATATTTTTTCATTTGAATCAGCCGTGCTCAGGAAATAATGCCTTCCATAAGTATACATAAAACACATCAACTGTAATATATAATATAATAGAAAATGTTAAATTATGCGCTTACGCTAGATGGCGCCTATATAAGAAATCGTTAAATTTTATAGACAAAGTAAAATTCTTTGCTTCGTCCATGAACGAAGCGATTACACAAATGTAACATAACATATACACGAATTTTTATGAAACGCACACCATCTTTTAGAATATACCCGTTTTAATTATGAAATAAAATTTTGGATCTCGAATATAAATTAATTTGCGACAAGATGTGAATAACTTTAAATAATATTTTTTTATAAAAATTATAGAATACGCCGGTATTTTATCTTGAAATTTTTTTTCTTTGTGCTTCGCCTCAGACCGGCGGAGTTTTTATTTTTATTTTTTCGCAGAGGATTACCTCCGGCTAATCCTCGACATCCCGTTTTAACCCCAAAGGTGACGCGTCTCGTTATAAACGGGCAAAGGTACACATAAATCTGTTGAGAGTGGAACAAGTATAACGAGGTTCAAATCCCGCGACTGCCGTTGACACTTTTTCGCGCATCGCCAACCCCTTTTCGCGAAATTCGAAAATAATAAGAACATTAACGAATTCAGAATGTCGCGTGCGAATACCGCCGAACACTCCGCCCTTTGACCTTTGCGAAAATCGTGATTAATTCGTGGGAATTCGTCTAATTATCTTCGATATGAAAGCGTGCGAATCGGTTCATGTTTTTGTTTGATGTAAAAAAACGGACATATCCGAAATTACGTGTGAATGTCGTCGTTTATTATTCAAAAATCGATGACCGTGAAAGTGGTCGGTTACTGTGAAAATCGATCGGATGACGTGCACGTTTAACACAAAAAACGTAATTAAAATCGATAAATTAAGTGAAAAAGTAGCGATTCTCAAAATTGTATTCGTGAAGTATTATTTCTAAAAATCGACGAACGTGTCGCTTATTAGATTAACACGTCTTTTCGCACCCTTTTTTTGTCGATAAATCGATGGTTTCTAGTGTGAAAAAAAGCGTATTCTTCATTTGGGCGTGAATATAATATGAAAGGGCGGGAAAAGTTCGAAAGGGACGCGCACCCCCGATGACAATCCGTTCGCCATGGATACCATTACACAACAAAACTCGTATGGTGTTGACTTAGTACTTGCCGTGGTGCGAACGCGAAAACACCCATTCTGATTAAAAAATGTAAAAAAAATCATTCAAACATGAATCCGATTGATTGAATCGCATTTTCGAACCATGGACGACTTCAATAACGAACCCAGAAGGGACAGGAACTGGAAGGACCTTTGGAGAGACAACAGAATCCTCAGTAGGAGTCTCGGCTCCATTCCGTCTTGGTCCGAATTGATAGGAGGGATCAAAAAGAGAGATCAATTAGCCGAAACGTGGGGAGCTCATGGTGATCGTCATCGGCATCCATCACTGACGAAAACGACGATAAATTACGACGATCAGGTATGATGTTGGACGAAGCCGAGATCAGCCTGTCCTTATAAGGGCCGAACGACACCCACGCATTTTGCGCGATTTATACATTCGATTGAATAATATAATTATACCTAATCCTCTTTTTATATGGGGGATATGTTCTAGAGACTACCGTGTAAAAAGAAATTAATGGTGACCATATAAAAATTGGAGATAGGTTCCATCAATATGGATTTGGATGGAACTTCCATCCAAATATACTTACACCCAATCATCTTTTTACACGGCTCAAGGAAAAATAACCCATTATTTTTTTGCACGGTTTTTTTACTTTAATTGTGTCACAATGATAAGATTCAATGCAGGCCGGTATACTGTTATAATTATATGTATGTAATTATAATTATTAAATAGAAATTTTCGATGATTTTACATGGCGAAATTTTTTCACATTACACATTTTTTTATAAAGTACATTTGGATGGAAGTTCTATCCAAATATACTGATGAAACCTATCTTCAATTTTTATATGGTCATCATACATTTTTTTTACACGATAGTCTCTGGAACGTATCCCTGTCTAAAAAGAGGATTGGATATAAATTTAATTAAATAATCTGAATAAGTTCAATCGAAGCGCACTAATTATCAAATTAAACATTTTAATTTCGTTGTGACGTTTCAATAAATTTAGAATAGAACGGTAGTTTGCGAAAGCCTTTCGGCATCGGGCGAAGTCCATTGTTGTGTTTCAGCGTTTTAATAATAAATAATCGTCACTAGTTACGAGTTGACAAAGACTTAATTGTCGAGTCGGAAGAACAATTTATCCGTTCCCCATCCAAGAAAGGCCTCATTATATTTGCATAATTCCTTTAGGTTCGACTTCGCAAAAACACTCCTCCCGACTGTACCCTGCAAATAACTTTGGCTAAATCGAGATCGTTTCGTAACACTGCAAATGAATTTGCAAAGTTATGAACACATCTTATGCTGTAATAGTTAAGTTTTTTGTGAAAAACAGGGCTGGACTCCGACTCTGCCGGAGACGATAAGTCGTAGTATTTTATTCGGAGTCGGAGTCGTATAATATTAACCAACTCTCCTTTTTATTATTTTCTTAAATGTTATGGCTAAAAACGATTGTTTCATATGGATTGTCAATACAAAAGATCCGTTATGTTTCATTGACATATTCACATCTCTATATAGGTTTCGGCCGGTTTTTTATAACATAAATATAATATTTTATGAAAAAAAGTGAGTATTTCAATATCAAATACTTCGATAATTTAATTGATTTATCATTATAAAAAAATATTATATAAAATTTTGGATGAGCTATTTTTTTAAATAATAACAAAAATTTTTCAGTGCTTATTTATTTTGAAAATCGTCATTATGTATTTCTATTATTAATTTTATACATTAGCAAGAAAATTTTATCTTACTAAAATTGCTCAAATCTGAATCGAAGTCGAAGATAAGGCAAAAGTCAATTTCGAAGTCGAAATTTGAGTTTATAAATGTTGAAGTAAATAAACAGCCCTGATAAAAAAAACATTAAATTTGTATTTAAAAATGATGCGCAAAAATACTTTTCTACATTCTAATAGTTAAGACATAAATTCATTTTTTAAATAAATATTTATTTCGGATATATAAACTTCAATTATATATATATATACATATTTTTATTTTAAAATAAATATTGATTATTCGTATTGCGAAACCATCCGAATTTCTTCAACATTACTGAAGTTTGACCGTTGAAATTCTTCGAATATTTTCATAATAACGAGCAATACGAGTTTGAATTAACACGAATACGTCGTTTTATGGTCATGGCTTAGTTTTAGACCAGTTTTTTTATACGAATATGGACATAGAAAATATGGGAAAATTATCAAGAAACCAAATTAACATATACGCTTATTTTCATAGTATCGGAAGTATTCTCAAAGAATTACGCGATCACATCCATATGTTAATCGAAAAATTTATCGCTCAACTTCAACACGAACCGATACATTTAAATAAAATATACACAATGCGAACACATCTTGTGAGAATTCGATTATGCATATCTGCGGACGAATCGCATTTACATGCATTAGCAACAGTTCTCAAAATTGAATCTCTACACCGCCGAATTAGCATATCTGTTGAATTCATACATACATTTGAAATTGGCGCTAAAACGACACAAAAATCCTACACGACCTTGAAAATATAAAACTCGACGATTTATTATACAATTGTGACATTCTCGTGCAGAAATAGCCCTCGGTCACCTCAAATGAACCGTACTTTTAGGGACACCTAGGAGTGACCGTTTTGTGACCCCGTCCGTCGTATATAAGACCTTCGTCATTGTATACAATGACTGAAAAGGGAGCCTTCCGACCCTCGGGTGAAAAGCGGTAACGTATGCTGTTGGAAATTGGTGTAGTCTCTTTTAGATTTTGGAATTATGATGGTTTGGTTTTTTTGAAGTCCATGGGGCGGTTAGTCGATGGATGTGATTAGGTAGTGTTGGTCTAATCGTTTTGGTTCTTTGAAAAATGCTTGAATTTTTTATTGTATCGGATATTGATTGATAATAATGATGTCGTTTATTTTTGTTGGACGTATCGGTTGTTGAAGTTAAGTGAAAAGTGTATAGGTCGATTGATGGATGTGATTGGGACTACCCAACACAAAGTGTTGATAGCTGAAGCTAGTGTTGAAGTGTTGTGTTGGTAGTGTATTTTGATTCTTTGAAAAATTGTTGAACTTTTGATAGTATCGGATATTGATTGATAATAATGATGTCGTTTATTTTTGTTGTATCGGTTCTTATTAAAGTTAAGTAAAGTGTTTAGGTCGATTTGTGGATGAGATCAAATTGAGAACACTTGGTAATAGAATACATTCAGTTTTTAATTACTTTAAAGTTGACTTACCCTTAAAAAAAATTTTATATTAGAAAATTTTTAGTAATGACGGACTGTTGAAAATTAGTATAGTCTCTTTTAGATTTTGGAAATTATGATGGTTTGGATTTTTTGAAGTTAAACAGTTGATGACGCAGTTAGTCAATGGATGTGATCGGAAAATGTTATGTAATCATTTTGATTTTTTTAATAATTCTTGAATTTTTATAGTATCGGAAATTAATTAATAATAATGATGTTTAATTTTATTAATGTATCGGTTCTTATTGAAGTTAAGTGATAAATTTTGAGGTCGATTAATGGATGTGATGTGATTAACTAATACTTACAATTAGTAATATAATAGGAGAGATTCAGTTTTCAATTATTTTTAAATTATCTTGTCCTTGAAAAAAATTTTATGGTATTAGAAATTATTAAATAATGGATGGATGATAATGATAACACAATTTATGTAATTTCATTTGATAAACCAAAAAAAAATCTAATTTTGATTACTTGTATTAATATTATATGTACATATTGATCATTTAAATTAAAAATACTTTGTGAAAGTATTACATAAAATTACACAATTCGCTTTCTAAAGATCACCTTGACTAATCTTTAGTTTTTATAGATAAGCTTTTCTTATCTTTGAAACGATTTATTGTATAATATCTCAAATGACACTGTGTAAGACCCAAAATAAAATTAATTTTACAAACCCATTAAATTCATGTTCAACATAAAGTAATTAAGCTCTAATTTTATTTTCAGGCACGCTTTCAACAAAAACAATTGATGGAAAAAGAACAGAAGCTTCTAAAAATGTACGAAGCCAGCCAAGCCCGTGTTCTGGGCAGATTAGGCACTCAAGCATCTACGGCACCCACTGGAAAGGTATTTTATAAATAAACCGCATAAAATATTAACTATATTGATAACGAAAAATATTCATAGGTCCGTCAGATGTTCGAAGAGCGTCGTACGAAAGCTGGAATTGACAAAAGTTATCCGCTGCAGCCGTTGACGGGGGCCCATGGAAATGTGGCTGCGGCTCAAGTTAAAATTGCTCGCATGACTATCAATGGGCATCAATCGTCTACTGATAAAAGACAAGATGTCACCATTGAAATTAAACATGTAAGCTTATTTTGGATTAATCATTACAAAATTATTGTTTTACTTATGTAATATGATATTTCAGTCGACGAACTTCAACGGAGATACGATAGTGAAAAATCAAAGGATCGATATGAAAACTTCTAAGGATATCAATCTTAATGACAATGATACAATAGATGGTACCAGTCCTATCTATGATTCAGTAGCTAACAAATTACCCAACGTTGGTGGTTCGCTGCTGAGTCAGAAGACTATTAAACAAAATAATAATAATGTTATGAAGAATGGAGTTGCTTCGAGAAAAATATCTGATACTCCATTGAAAACGAACGGTGATATAGGTGCAAGAGATAAATCTTTGAATCAAAGAATCACAAAAACGCCACCACTGCAAGCAATCAAATCAACTACATTGAAGACAACAAAACCTCAAACTTTATCTCCGGCAATAAAATCTCGCTCGGTAACATCGCCGTCACAACAAAGTCAAACATTCACAAGCCCGACTCTGAATAAACCAAGAACGCCAGTCAATCGGGTGGAAAAACCAAAGGTTTCAATTATATTTTTTTTTATGAATATAGGAAATAAAAAAGAACCTAAATGCCAAAAAATCCCAAATCAGTTTTTTGCCAAAGATATGTTCTTGTGCTAATGTCAATCTTTTAAAATATGGTCTAAATTCCCAAAATCTTTGTATATCAACAGTTATATGTGCCATTGTGGTAATTTTTTGACAAAACCGATTTATCTCAAAATTTGAAAAATAGCATTTATTGTTAGATTCTTTTTTATTTCCATTACATATTCATATTGTTTCGATATTTTCAATAGCAATTCTAATCAATACACACTTTTGATTTCGTAACCTAGTAACAAATAAACAAACGGCCATTGTTCTTTAATACATTTTTTTTCTGAATTTAGTCTCCTGCAAAATCATCTCCAAGTCCAATGGCTACCAGAACACTGGTAAATAACTAATTAATAACTCATCAATTATTACATTTCTTTTGTAAACTTAAAAATTATCAATTTTCAACAGACACGAGTAACACCATCGCCCAGGAATACCGATACTGAAAATGCTTGTAGCATATGCCATCGTTGTTTCGCACCAGATCGTCTACAAAAACATGAAGAAATATGCTCCAAAACCAAGTCCAAGAAAAGGAAACAATACGATGCACTCAAACACCGAGTGGCTGTAAGCAACTCGATCCTTTTACATACCTTTCATAACTTATATTTGATTCTAATATTCTATTATCGTTTATTAGGGAACAGAAGCTGAATCGTATGTGAGGCATGTAAAGAAACCCGGACGATCTCAACCTGCTCCAGTCACCCGCAACGTTCCGACACCAAAACCAAGTAATTGGCGTAAGAAGCATGAAGAATTCATTCAGGCCATTCGTGCAGCTAAACAAGTTCAGGCACATATCAGCAAAGGAGGTTCATTATTGATTCTCTTTACATATTTATATTTCACATATGTAACGGATGTAAATTGTGTTAAAATAATTTTCAGGTAAACTTTCCGATCTACCTCCGCCACCGCCTTCAGATACATCCGATTACGTTGAATGTCCGCATTGCAAGAGACGTTTCAGCCAAGGCGCTGCTGAAAGACATATTCCTAAATGTGCCAATTTCCAATTCAACAAACCAAAACCTGTTGCTAAAAAGCGATAATTTTTTTCAACTCATATTTCCAAAATTTGAAAAAATCATATTGAATTCAATAAATAACGCACTTCAAACATTGCCATATTTCTAACATTCCCTTGAATCGTTAATTGTTCTTTGTGTATTTTTTTTTTCAAATTTCTTAATGATAAAAGTTTTTGCTTTCGATTCATATAAGATTTTGCATAATTTTCCTAATAGATTTTAAAACTTCTCATTTATTGTATTATTCTCGGGCAAGCTGTGTTAATATCAAATATACAATCTCTTAATTATTTGAAATATAATATAATATTTTTATAATAACAGTAAAATAATTGCTAATATGGACTGATCAAATAATATTGGAAAAAAATCCTACTTACTCATTGGAATGACAAAAAACTGTGATAATTGCACTTCTTAAATATCTAAAACGGAGTCATTAGATAGATATTTGTTTTGTTTGTTCCTTTTACGATTGAATACTAATTTATTCAATATATTTTCTAAAATTCTATGGAAGTAACAATACTAAATACTAATAATAATTGAAGTATCTGAAAATTAGATGTACGAAATATAATATTTTTCATTAAATTTATGTATCGAAGTTGAATATCTGAAACTTTTTGTATAAATGTAAATATGAAATAATACAGAAAAATTTTCATTATTACATCACTTTATTTTTTCCTTATTATATACACTTTTTTATGTTATGTAAAAACAGTTGCATTCACTCCCCGTTTATGACACGTTAACATAGTATTATTAATTTTCTTTTTTTTTAACAATAATAAATGCATCAAGTTTATCCTTTACAGAACTATCAAAATATATAATACTCAATTATAACATCGAATTACGCACGTATCCAGCGACGACGCACACACACTTGCAAACAAACATATAAATTTACAAAATCTACATTCGAAACGAACTCTTCAACACTTAATAAAAAAATACATTTCAAAAATATTAAATTTAAGCGCTGGCACATACAAAAATATATATATTTTTTATTTGATATTCCATAGTTCGGTAAACGATTTTAAATATTTACAAATTTTCTAATAAGAACTGTATTTTTTTCTTTCAAAAAATGTTAAATTTTCAATATCGAGACAATTTTGGAAAAACTTTTTCATTATTTTTAATTACCGAAAGCTTTCAGCTTACTCGAATAAAAATGACGACTAAATTCATTCATGCGCCAAAGTTTATAATAATATTTACTACTATTTTACTTATTACATGCAAACTGACTTATGGTATTTTATTTTATTTTTAAATAATATAAATATAACTAATACTAATAAAAATTATCATTGTTAATATTTTCTATCCAAAAAAAAAAAACAACAATAAAACCATTGATATTGAACTTTTAGAAAGCTTCATCAAATATCAGTTTAATACAAAAAAGTATATATTTTCTTTAATTTTGACAAAAAAATCCTTTTTCTAAAATAATAATTCATTAATCAAAAATATTGTACTAAAATTGTTTTAATTGGCAGTGATAAGAAAAATTTATTAATCGAAAAATATTTAAGTCCTTTTAAAAATATGATACTCATTTGATTTCAATTTTTGCAATTATTCGAATGTAACTAATACAAAAATTATATCATATTCTCTCCATAAAGTGAATATTATTAATGGATTTGATTTATGTGTATAAAACATTTAATATACACATTTCAACCATGCACAAAAAATACATGTTCAATTCTATTGGCCGTTCATTTTTTCATAATCTTGCAACGACAACAGTCCAGCTTCCATGCAAGAGCGGCAACAGAATCTGCAAAATACCCAAACGATTATAAAAACTGACAATTTATACAAATCATTACACTAAACTATTATTTTCTACTTACTTTCCGTAAAATCTGTGATTGCAATACTGCGCTCGGACAATCAATGAACAATTTGCGAAATATTGATTGTCCGTACAATTAGCAGGTATGTATACTCCTGAAAACATATTTTTTAGTACATCGATCTGTAATTTTTTTGTCTAAAGACATTGAAATATAAAAAAATACCTCCGGTTTCTATGTCTATAGTCACTGTAGCATAAGCTTGGCTGAAAGAATTCACAGCTTCACAACGATATTCACCTGCATCTGATCTGTTCGCTCTTTGAATGAACACTCGGTTACTTTCTGCAATAGTATATTTGAATTTTTAAAGAAAACATTGTATGTTATATTAAAAATATTAATTGTTGAATCAGTATATTACCAGATATTTGAACTCTGGGGTTTTCTTGCAACGGTTCATTATCTTTGTACCAATAAGTAAAAGGTATCGGATATCCATCAACAGAGCAATGAAGCATCAAATCATTACCTTCTCGGATGCTTGTTTGTTCCGCTGTCAGATTTACTGTTACTGGAGCTATTATATATATAAATTAAATCAAAATACATTCTATACTTGGTTTACCTATTCATATTTTATTGATTATGTACCCAATTACTATTATCAAAAATAATTGTTATAATTGAAAAACCAAAACCAATATTAATATAATTAATTAATCATGCTTCAAACAAAAAGAAGTTATTGTAAAAAAAGAGCTTATCTTTGTGCAAGCTTAGAAAAGAATAAACCCATTAACAAGCATATACAAACCATTATATGTAGGTGGTTCATACACTGGTTCTTCCACTACTGGTGGTTCTGTAACTACATGAGGTCTCGGCGTCACTATGACTGTGGGAGAATAAGCCTTCACCAAAAATTGCCCATATTCCGCATCCTCTGCTTCGGGCACATTAATTGGCCTCAAGCTTTGTACTTTCACCGACCACGTTCCGGGTGCACCGAGTCCGTTATATGCGTCACAAATGTATTCTCCCAATTTTGATATTTGCAATGATCTTATCAATAGTGAATTGTCTCTACGCATTTCATACTGCTCACTATTGAGGGGAAGCATGGTTTTACCTCGCCACCATTTTACCATCGGAGCGGGCCATCCGTATGCCAAACATCTCAAAACTAAAGGTGCTCCGAGTGTTCCAATTACGTTTTCGCCAAACGAAATGACGTTGGCGCGATGATTTTCAGGGTCTGATCATCGTGCGGATTAGAATGAAAAACAATTGCATGCTTGAATTAGTAAACAACCATTACCAATTAATGAGTATTTCCATAAATCTAAACAATCTCTTTTATTAAAATTTAATTTAATGTTAATAAAAGTTTTTAAAATTATAATCAGAGAGTTCTTATTGTTAGTATATTTTTTTTCAAAATAAGAATTATGTTTTGTTTTAATTACTATACCCAAACACCACATGCAAAAAAATCTGAAAACTCACCTTTGACTTCCAAATTGAATTCTTTTCTGATCGGTTGTCCAGCTCCATTATCGGCTACACACACATATGTACCTGAATCGTTTCTATAAACAGAAACAATTTGCAATACTCCATTACCCAAAATCACATATCTGTTTTTAGTCCCATCAATCTGTAATAAAATTTCAACATAAATAAAAAATATAGCACGAAATGTTAGAAATTTATTACAAGACATACCGTAACAGAATCTTTTTCCCATGTAATAACAGGTGGTGGATTACCATGTACTATGCAATTAAATGTTGCAACTTGACCTTCCGGTGATTCTACGTTAGGCTCTTGATTTTCGTCGAAAGTTGGTGGTCTCGCTAATATTGTCAACGAGTTATCAAGTAATCTGAATTTAATATAACTTTATATAATTTTCGACGTACCTGCTAGTGGATTCACAGTGAATGCAGGTGCTGCAGTATACGCACGAGGCAATTGCGGTTGGATACATGTCTTACTACAACCGATATTACAACACTTGCTACGTCCAGAGCAATCGGCATCTGTATAACACTCAGTCTCGCACCTTTGATTTCCATCATATGACTCGTAGTCGATTTCGGGACATTCTCCAGGCTTACTGGCTAAAATTTCAATACACAATTTTTTTTATTTAAATAACCTAACATTTTTTCATACTTATAAAATATATAAATTTTCCATTTTTACCTGATCGACATACTGGAGTATATAATGTTTCGCCAGTATTTTCATCGGTCTGTAATTCAATAGAACACAATGTTTCGGCTTCACAGATAATATTCTCGCATGGATTAGCACAAGAACACTTTTCACAACCATCTGCTAACACTGAACGAGCTTCACCATATGGACAACGCAGTCTGTCACATTCATCTTTATATGCTTCACAAGGATCCGTTCGATCAACATGCTGATCAGGCTCTCCGACTCGTGTGTCAATTTCCGGTTCTAGAAATAAGTGATTGAAAATAAGTTGTAAGTAAACATATCACCACAGATTTACAAAAATTAAAAATTTCAGTATTTCATTGTACATGAGAAAGCTGTTTGGTATGTGCATTATTTATGTGCATGTGAAAGCTAGTGCATTGTGCATTGTCCTATAAACCAGAGCTCTAATCATTCATTATATGCAAATGCATGATTTCAATTATTCTATATTTTATTGTGTTACATGCAATCGTCCTTATACTAAGTACTATTACTTTAATATTACATTCCTCAAAACAATTAATTAAGTTATTGTTAAATAAGAAACCTCACCTGAATCAAACTATACCATAACATAAAATTTTTTTCAAAATTATTCAAACATGCTAAATATCAATGTTTTTTTTATAAAAAATTGGAATTAATACAAGAAATATTTGACTTGGATCTCAAATATGTCATCCAAACACGATTTATACAACACTTACTCACGAGCTCTGCTAAACACAATAAACATCGAAAAATTATCGTGCTTGTGCAGCATTTTGTTTGGAATCGCAGTTCTTTTACTTACTATCTTCACCACAAACTTCCATACATGCATAATACGATCTGAAATTATTATTATTTCCTCCGCATCCGGTGAAAATAAAAGGAAGACATCTTCCTCTGTCGTTATCGAAGTAATACCGTTTAAAGAACTGATCATGACAATTCCCTGTTTCCACTTGCTGTCGGCATATCGCTAAATATCAAGTGATGAGATAAGTTTTTCACATTAAAATTATGAGATGAATTTTTAACATCTGTCAAATCTAGTCAAATTTAATCAACATATTTTAACACTGAAATTGGTACAATTACTTTATTCCTCAAATACCTTTTTCCGTTTCTGGTTGACGATCTGGTGGAGGTTCTTGGTGTTGCAAACATACAGTTTGACATTCGTTGATACTGGAGAATCTATTTGGACTGCCATCACAGCCTCCATACTCGAATTCGATACATTGCTGCCTTGATGACTCAAAGTAAACTTTGCGATGCGATTCACTACATGTACCAGGATCTCTTCCATATCGGCAAACATCTAAAAGTGAAACAGCATTAAAATTTCTATACATTAAAAATTTAAGATTTTATTTTCATTTACTGAACCTATTTTTCGGAATCGTCCACATTGTCTCTGACATTGTTCTTCAGATATAAAACGATTATCATTTCCATTACAACCAGAGTACAAGAAATTTCTACAATCACCCGAGTTGAAATCGAAGAACCATAATGGTATTGATTCACGACAATTTCCTGGTTCAACGGTTGAATAACATCGCTCTGGCAACTCATCATAATCGTTCTACAAATATCATAAAATATGTAATAGTGAAAAATATTTCTCATAACTGAAATTAGTATAATATAATTTGTTTTAACCTCGCCAGGTACAATTTGATTATCGTCTTCAGTTGGGCCCCGTTTGCACCTACCTTCGCAATCATCTCTCGTATCAAATCTTTAAAAAAAGTGTGTTATATGTAAATTTAAAAAATATATTATATGACAGATTCTAATACGTATTGAATTTCAGGTACCTATTTCCATTTCCTTCACATCCACCATAAGCGAACCGACTACAAGTATCTGTATTTTTGTCATAGAACCATTTCGTAATGGATTCTTCGCACGGTCCAGCTGACATTGGCAACTGACATAAATCTGTGATTAAAAACGTTTGACATATAAATATAATTTTATGAAAATATTTTCACTCTACACATTTTATACAAAAATGAACAAACCTTGAACTTGAGAACAATAATGTTCACATTCCTCTTTTTGTTTGAAGTTATTACGATTGCCCGGACATCCACCATATACAAATTCTTTACAAACACCCATTGAACTATCGTAGAACCATGCTGGGATTCTAGCTCTGCAAGGTCCCGTATCTTTCGGTAAGAAGCAATATTCTTAAATGAAAAGTACAACAATATAAATTACTGATTTATTGTAAAAATAAACTATTATTTATTGTTTGAAACCATTTCGGAACGGCTCAGATCTGGGTTCAACTGTTGTAGTAGGTTCTTCTTGTTTTTTGCATCGTGTATCACATTCGTTTTCTGTTTGGAAATTGTTACTGTTTCCACCGCAGCCTCCATAATAGAAATTGTGGCATCTAGATTTTTTTTATATATATATATACTTATATAAAATCAGAATTTTATATTCTGTTTGAGTTTGACGAATCTTAATTATTATTTTTAAAATACCTTTGTTCAGCTGTGTTGAAGAACCATCTCACAGTGTAATCATCGCAATTTCCAGCTTGTGATGGTAACGTACAAATATCTTGTTCTGCAATTTAGTTTCATCAATATTTTGAACAAAAAAATGTATGTTGAATCAAAGTTTATTTTCAATTTAAGTATATTGAAAGATAAAAAGCTCGCTTACGACATCTAACGAATCGACAAACACTTACGTTTAAACAAAAAAATAATCTTATACAGTTCTATCCATATCATTACATTTGCCGAAAATTGTTAAAAGCAGATTTCAAAAAAATACATTTATGAAAATATTCTACGATCACTACATCCGACACCGAAACAAAAATATTTCTCCTTACCGCTTTTTTGTATTCTATTTTAAATGACATTGAAATACTAACCGAAAGCTTGAGGACAATTCTGATTACAATCTTCTTCTGTGTCAAATTGATTCTTATTTTCGTCGCAACCAGTGTAATAAAACGGTATGCAGCGGTTTTCTTCTCTGTTGAAGTTCCATTTCGGTATCTTTTCAGTGCAATTTCCTTCAGCTCGTGGTAGCAAGCACATATCTACGTATTGACCATCACCAAACATACATGCAAAACACGTGCAAAATAACGGTAAATAAGCATACTATCACCTGTTTTTTTTTTTTTTAATTTGCATTCTATTTAGAACCATAACCATTTAGTCATGCGAAACAATTATGCAAAATTTGTGCACATTGAAAATACAAAATAAATTTAACAGCAAAATATTCAATGATAAAAATTTGATTTTTGAGTGCATATTGAAATCGAGACCTTTCATTTTTCCTGGAGAATCGCAACGCTGCTTGCAAGCAGATTCAGATTCGAACCTATTTGTATTACCACCGCAACCGCCCCATGTGAATGGTTCACATCTAAGCGTTTCTAAATTATAAGCCCATCGTTCGAAGTTGCCTTTGCACGTTCCTTGTTCGGCAGGTAAGGTACATTGATCTAAAAATCACAATGAACCATTTAGATCTGCGAATATAGATTTCTTCTCAAATTATTGACTTTAAAAAAACTACCTTTTGGAGCTGGTTTTTCGCACAGTTTTTGGCAATCTTCTCTTGTTTGGAAGCGATTGTTGTTACCGAGACAGCCACCATACACAAATTGGACGCACTGTTTGTGTTGAGCATCATAATACCATAATGGATAATATCCTTCACAAGGTCCTTTGACTTTGGGTAATTGACATACATCTGTTGCAAATGAATAAAAATGTATTTTTAAACACTGCTCGTTGAAAAAATATTTAATAGTTTGTATTTTTTACCTTTGCCTTGTGGTTCGACACAAATGTCTTTACATTCGTCTTGGGATCTGAAATTATTATCATTACCTTCACATCCACCATACCAAAATCTTGAACAACCCCCATACTCCATATCGTAGAACCAATTGACTGTGTAATTTTTGCATGACCCTCTATCTTTTTCCAAACTACAAGATTCTGAAATTGGAAAGATGTATCAAAAAAATTGTTTTTTGATTGAAATTATAAAGAATTTTTTATATTGCACGTACCTTGGAGATTCTTAGGTATATCTTCACATCCTTCGAATTCAGCATTTTTAGCTTCTGTAACACCATCCGGACAACATCCATGCTTACTAGAGGAACAATCACAACCTTCTTGATTTGGACCAGTAGCTGCTGTTACCTCATCAGAACAACAGCCAAATTCAGACTGAGAACAACCGCAACCTTGCTCTCTTGAGCCTTTAGCTGCACGCTTTCCATCCGGACAGCAACCAAATTGATGAGTATGACAAGAACAACCCTCAAAGTCAGGTCCCATAGCAGGTGTATGTCTAGATAAAATTTCAGTATAGTACATATTGAAACTCTTTCAACAATAATGATTTCAATTAACAATTTTTACTTGTCGGGACAACATCCATTAGGCCTTTGTTCGCAAGGACAACCTTCAGAATCGTGTCCTTTGGCAGTAGTTACATTATCTGGACAGCATCCATATGGTGTCCATTGACAACCACAACCTTAATTTTTAAACAAGAAAAAAAACATATTGTAACAGATTTCAAATAAAATATTATTCTCAACAATAATTTTGAAACCTTCATAATCTGGTCCTCTAGCTGCCAAAATATTATCAGGACAGCAACCAAATTGTTCCATGAGACAACAACCCTCTCCCAATGGACCATGAGCTGGTGTTTTATTATCACGACAACATCCAAATATTCCATTAGAGCAACCTTCCTCACATCCTTCTTTATTCGGACCAGAAGCTAAAATTATTTCAATATTAATTAAAATTAAAATATGCATGTGTATTCGATAAAATCAACATTCTAAATTTACCTGGAGATTCACCATCAGGACAACAGCCATGCTCAGTAATTGAACAACAGCCACGTTTGTCTGGTCCAGAAGCAGGTGTTTTTCCATCATCGCAGCAACCAAATTCACCTTTTTCGCAATCAGCTGATTCAGACGTTGGTTTTGTAGTGGTAATTGTTTCAGGACATCCTTTCTTTGCAGGACCTGTGGCTTCAGTTTCGTTATCAGCACAACAACCGTATCTAAATAAAATTAACAATAAATTTAATAAGAATATTTAACAAATGTAGTTAAATTTAAATTATGAAATTCATATTTATTAACTTAGACTTGAGACATGCCGGAGGTGGAGGTGGACATCCTTCTTTATTATTTCCTTCCGAAGGTGTTTTATTATCATCGCAACATCCGAAAAGAGTTTCTTTACATGCAACTACTGGACAGCCCTTATTTTTAGGTCCAGAAGATGGTGAAACACCATCAGGACAACAACCGTGTTTGGTATCTTTACAAGTTTCAGGAGTTGGACAACCTACAAACAGAACATTGATTAAAATTTAAGTGAATTACAAATTTGTTATATTTTTAATTTATTTTAAAATACAAGCACCTTTTTCGAAAGGTCCTTCAGCTGCTGTTTTATTATCAGAGCAACATCCAAACTTAGATTTCAGACATGTGGGTTTTTTAGGTCGTTTTTTGCATTTAGGTTTTGTTATTCCAAATATATCTGTAACTAAAGAACCTAAAACAAATTAAAACGATTATTATAATTCTAGTTTTTACAAAGCGATTTGAGTAAATAAATATAAAGCATATTTGTGCTTTTCATACTTCGTTCTGTTGATGAATAATCACTTGTTGAGTAATCGCTTGTTGAAGATTCGATTGTAGAGAATTCAGATGTTGAGTAATCACTTGTCGATTGAACAGATGTTGAATAATCACTTGTTGAATATTCAGTCGACGATTGATCAGATGTTGAATCATCAGTTGTAGAATCATCGGTTGTAGAAATATTAGTTGTAGAATCATCAGTTGTAGAATCAGCAGTTGTAGAATCGTCAGTTGTAGAATCATCAGTTGTAGAATCATCAGTTGTTGAACCTTCTGTACAAAATATAACATGCATTCAAATTTATGTTTTACAATAAGTATTTTTATAGTAAATAACATTGTTACCTATTTCTGTGGATGGTGATGATGAATCGGTTGAACTTTCAATGGTCGACGAAGCATCAACAGTTGATGACTCTTCAGTTGATATATCTGATGTGCTTTCTATGCTCTCAGAGCCAGTAACGCTTTCAGTAGAAGGTTTACCAGTAACATCATCATCATCATCGTCTTCATCTCCAGGATTAAATTCACCTACTACTTCATCTTTCGTTATACCTTTAAATAAAATTAAAATAAATACTCAAAGAAATGAGTAATTTTAAGAGAAATTTCATACCTTTAATGGTAGATGTATCAATGGTAGATTCTGAACTAGAAGAATCACTACTGGAAGACTCTGTACTTGAAGATTCAGAACTGGAAGATTCGGAACTGGAAGAATCGGAACTGGAAGAATCGGTACTGGAAGAATCGGTACTGGAAGAATCGGTACTGGAAGAATCGGTACTGGATGAATCTGTACTGGATGAATCTGTACTGGATGAATCTGTACTGGAAGAATCTGTACTGGAAGAATCTGTACTGGAAGAATCTGTACTGGAAGAATCTGTACTGGAAGAATCAGTACTGGAAGAATCAGTACTGGAAGAATCAGTACTGGAAGAATCTGTACTGGAAGAATCTGTACTGGAAGATTCTGTACTGGAAGAATCAGTACTGGAAGAATCTGTACTGGATGAATCTGTACTAGAAGAATCTGTACTGGAAGAATCTTTACTGGAAGAATCTGTACTAAGAGAATCAGTACTAGAAGAATCTTTACTGGAAGAATCCTCACTGGGAGAACCAATACTAGAAGAATCTGTACTTGACGATTCGGAACTTGATGATTCTGGACTTGAAGAATCTGTACTAGAAGTATCTTTACTGGAGGAATCCGTACTGGAAGAATCCATACTAGACGAATCTGTACTAGATGAATCGCTACTGGAAGACTCTGTACTTGAAGATTCGGAGCTTGATTCAGGACTAGAAGAATCACTGCTAGAATCTGTACTTGCTAATGTTGATGACATATCAATAGTTTCTTCTGTTGCTTCTTCAATGGTAGATTCTGTTGAACCAGAACCCATTTCATCAGGTCCAAGTGTGATATCTGTTTCAAACGTAAAATTTATTTATGTTTACTTCACTTAAGTTATATGTAATTTATAATAAATTTCGGTATCATACCTAATGTACTTAAATCACCTGATCCTTCCGTGAACTCGGAAGTCTTGTCAGTGGAATCTTAAAAGGTATAGAGCTCTTAATGCACTAAACTTTTACAATTATCGTATTATATAATATACACAAGGAAAAGTATTACCTTCTGAAACATAGGTACTATCACTTTGCATAAGATCATCAAAGCTCATGGATGTAGAACCACTCTTATCCTAGATGAAAAAAAATGAAATTCAGTTATTAATTAATTTTGAAAAATCTGAAATGACATAGTATAATATTAATTGTTTACAAATGGTGTTGTTGCATCAAAATCAAAATCAACATCTTCGTCTTCTTCCTCATTTTCATCGCACCATTCTTCATCATCGTAATCATCTGGTTGAGTAGAGCCTGCTTCCACTGGAATAACCTCGTCTAAAAATAAAAATAAAACAAAATAGGAATTGAAATTTTGTTAATAACAAAAACATCAACTGATACGAGTATATTACCATCTGTGCAAGCTTGCTTGTTACAACTTTGACTAGAATCGAGAATAGAATCTTCTTCACATTCAGTAATAGGAACAGTTTTATTTTCTCGTAAGCACAGAACTTTTCTTGTTTGCTCGCCACCTCCACATTTTTCTGAACACTATAATGGCAAATAAAATGAAATGATATAGTCGAAAATTAATTTTGTGACAATATATGTATATGATATTTCAATACAATTACCTCTGACCATGGCCCTGAATGCCATTCTGCGGGACAATCTTTTCCATCATGTTCACAAGGCTTAGTATCTGTATATTTCTTTTTCTCGTCACATTTTTCATCAGAAACTTTTTCCAATGATTCTCCATCAAATACACCACAAAATACACGTCGAGACTGTACACCCTCCCCGCATTTTCCAGAACACTAAAAGTTAATATTGTATAATATTAGACAAGCAAAATAAATTTATATTTCTGAATCATTATTAAAATCAAACCTTGCTCCAATCACTTGCATACCACTGAGCATCACATTTTGGTAATGAAGATGGATCACAATCTTCTTGTATGACCGGATCTGGATGATTAGAACAGAATGATAAGGGGAAAATGTCACCTTTGACTGTGGCACAAAACGCAGTGCGAGTTTTAACTTTGGATGTGCAAGAGTCACACTGAAAATATAATTATGTTAAAAATTTGTCGTAATGAGTTTAATATGTAAAAAAATAAATAAATATATTTACTCCGCTCCATTCTGATATGACCCAATCAACTCCATCACAAGGATGAATAATACATTCTTTTCCAGTATCTGGTTTTTTTTCTGAACAGTGCTGATCATCTAAAACTTCAATTTTTCCATCAACCTTACGATAACACCTAACCGATCGCCTTTGTTTTCCTTCACCGCATAATTTATCACACTAAAAAAATCTATTTTCACTACAGCGTCCTTTGAATTTTATTTGATAAAAGTAAAACATAAAATGAAAAAGACTTACTGGGTTCCATGGTCCGACGTGCCAAGTAGGACACGGCGACCCAACATTACATTTTTGGTGTGTTGGAGGTTTCGGGCCCATAGTTGAAAAACATTCATCATCAGCCACCACGCTGGGTGTTCTACACAAAAAAGCGAATTGGCAATTATTAACATTGTATTTATATAATTTCAATTTTTCTCTCATTTACTATATATAAAATACCTAAAAAAAATATAATCACCCATGAGATACAATTTTGAAGCAATAAATCTGTCTACTTTGTGTTCCACCATCTCCGCATGCAGCACTGCATTCATCCCATTCACCTTCTGACCACTGAGCAGGACAGGGTATGTTTGCACACGTTTGATTATCAATAGGTCGCAATCCAGAATCGCAAAGATTGTCATCGACCTCTCTTAATTCTTGCCGTGAGGTGCATGTTACATTCCGCCTTTGAATTCCTATGAAAACCCATTAAGAATTTTCAGAAAAAAAAAACAATTTATTTTAATATTATTTTTATATTACCTCCACCACATGTAGCTGAACATGGTGAAAAATTGTCATGAACCCATGTATAGTCTTCATTAGTGATCTGTGCAATGTTTGTAGGAAGACTGTATTCGTACTTTATGCCAACATTTCTTCCTTGATATAATAACTGGAAATAATAATTATGTTCAAAATATTCTTCTAATTATATTTTGAATAACTATAGTGAGCCTAATAATACTCACTGCGAGATAAACTGCTTCTGAAGTTGGTCCGACACATGTCAAACTATCCGGTACTGTAAATCCTTGTGGATTCCTTTCATAATGCCAAATACAACCAGCAAATGTAAACGGTCGAGGAAAATCGATTTTCCAGTTTCCATTCAAATAATATTCACCTTCTTTATTTCTTATAGCTGCAGAAATATTAATATATTAACTTTCTAAGCTTTAATGGGTAATTGACATATTAATATTTTGAAAATATACCAAAGTAATTATTCGATGGCTGTTGTTCTTTAATAACTATATGGGTTGCTCCTTCTGGTATTAATAATATATCATTGTACCCTATGAATAATAAAATATTAATTATTACAGGAAATGTTACAAATCTCATAATATATTTCAGATAACTCACCTACTACAAGATCATCATTATCATATAATCCTGTGACTGTATTACATGTGGAACTATCACCTCTACATTGTCGACATTTGTCTTCTTTAGCATCTGAACCGAGCATCATATCACATCCAACCGGCTAAAATTTTGAAAGTCACAAAAATATTTTCTACCGCCTTACTCCCTAATTTATAAACATAATTTCTCGAAAATTTACCAAACATTGGCCATCAACACAAACATCTGATGATTCGTCATTACATAAAGTACCATCAACCACTTTTGGATCATGTTGATAATAAAATCGTTCTCCTTTTGGCATACAATTAAGCTCACATGGATTGTTACCTTTTGTGTATGGTATCCAACTTTGAAAAATTACAAAATGAATAAGAATTATTAATAATAAACAATATCTACTTACAAATACAAAACATATTATTTACTCGTATTTTACATCTTCAATTGCTTTATCATTATATCCTGCACATTGCTCAGATCTAAAATCCTTACTATCATCGGGACAATCCTGAAAAAATTAATAATATTTTTGTGATATATTAAAAATTAAAAATAGAATATAAATCATTTCAAAATCTTCAAACTGACTTGAGTGTTGCAAGAATAATGTTTTTTTGAACCACCTTCACAAAGTGGAGTCCCATCATAACTGAAATTTAATATTTTATTATTCCTTCCTGTATTATTGTAATACATATGTTTTTATTTAAATAAATACTACACAACTTTTTCACCTTAAATAATCACATGTTCGGGTCTGTGTTGTTACACCTCCACCACATGATCTCGAGCATGGTGATGGAGGCCCCCAATCGCTCCATCCCGAACCACCTTCTCCACCAGGAACTATATACGATCCTGATAAATAGAGATTTTCCCCCTGCTGCCTTTTATGCCTTGACTTAGCCACATCCTTAAAGTAATAATCATATCACATTTCTAAAGTGAAATTTGATAAAAACACATACACTTATTGTTAGATATGGTTAAAGATGTATGATAAATAAACACTAATAAAATATAATATTAGTATAAGTGAGGTAGTGAGGTTAAATAATGATATAATCAAATACTAACATTTAGATGCCTTCCTACTGCAAATGAAAAAAATGTGGTTAAGATAAAGGATAGCAGCACCAAGGATCTGAAAAAAGTAAAAAAAAATACATGTAAACCTTCAAATTATAAAATATCTATTAATCTATTAATTTCAATCCAATGAAGGATGTGTCAGTAAAACTTGTCTACCACAATAATTAATGCTTCTTTCGAAAATAAAATAAATAAAACGAACGTAATGAAACACAGACTCGTGTATAACTCGAACATGATGAAAGAGTTATCATTGAGTTTGAAAGAAACGAGTGGGTGGATATACCAGACAAACCACCACCCTCGAAACACCCATAAAATATTTTGAAAAATAAAATAAAACGTCGTCCATCAAAATAGTTTTTAATTCGGAATAAACTAAACGTCTTATTTGAAAAAATAGCAAACTTTACTTTCACGAATCGTTATTCCGATTGAAAAAACCGTCGGTTTTATGTTGAAACACCCCAGGGTGTTATTTAACACGTTTAAGTTTTCAAACGATCTCGGATAAGTGGTCATGTCGGTTGAAATGCACGCAACTCGTTATTCAATATTCAAACATGACTATCCATGGTTACCAAAGTGTATAATCAACCGAAGCAATTCGAATCCAGTTCAGATCCGCACTTTCATCATTTAACATGTACTTGTGATTAGCAAAATAAAAATAAAACAATAGGTTATGTTATTGATAGGTTATGTTCATGATATATTAAAATGCACTTCGAAGTTTTTGCGAAATATAATTAAACGGTTGTCTGTATTTATAAAAACTTTTTAGTTACAGATTAAGTGAAAAATAATATTATAAGTTATATTTAGGCTAGGTTTATAATAATAATCGTGAACTTCAATATATTCATACAATCCAATCGAATTGATAAAGTTTATCGTTGTGTTCATGATACGTTATGTTCATAATAAAATAAATAATAATAATAAAAATAAACTACAAAATGTTCACATAATCCAATTGAATCAATATACTCGTACATACAAGGTACTATGTATGTATAATAGAAAAGTATCTGGTTTCTAATTAATCAAAAAAATACGATAAACCATGTTCAGAACAGGTTATGTTAACGATAGGTTATGTTTGCTATAGGTTATGTTCACGATATACTAAAACAAATTAATTAAAGCTCGCTTTAAAGCTTTCGCACGATCCAATCGCAAATAAGCTCCGCCGGGGTTCGCTTCAACGTCATCATTCAAGCGTGCTTCAACGTAGCAATTAACCGTCGAGATTCAGATAACCCATGATCAACACCACTGCAATTCTATTCAAAACCGCAGTTGTTCAACCTAAAATCTTTTTAAAGCTCGCAAAAATGTTTACGAAAATGTTTACGGCGGCAAAATCATCCATAAACCAAAGAGCATTGACCCACGCTAACCAGAAGCCATTGATGAATACTCATCCGACGGAGAAATTTCAAACACGCGAATTGTCTATCAGCAATTGAGTGTTTTACGTCAGATGTTGAAAAAATTTCGGGAAAAACTATCAGTCGTCGGATGCGAAAATTTATAATGATATCAATATCGAAAGAGTCATCGCCGGATGGTCATATATTTTCGGAAACATCAAACGCGCTTTCGTTTTGAGGAAGCGGTCCAAGCAATTGATCTTTCAAATTGTTTTGTAAACATTGTATTGTTGATGTTTCGAATATTAATACGTCATCTTTTTTTAATATTCCTCGCGTGATATCCCGCTTTTGTACGGGAATATGAAATGAGCGGGCATCGGATGGATAGAATAATTTTAGCATTTATAAGACTTGCGCAGAGTGATTTTTGTATCATTTAAATCCGTTTCTGAATGAATCGTATTAAATTTAATAACTGAAAGACTTTTTCAATCTTGGGCAATTTTCATTTACAGTGGAAAACGTTCAACACGAAACTAAAATGACCTAAATATTTTTTCATATTTAAGTCACAGTAAGTATACATACGTACGTATTTCGTATTTCTGAAAAAGTTCGATTTATTTAAAGATCTGCTTTCTACATTTCACAATTTGTAAACAGATGGTATCCTTCCAAAGTACGTTTGTACTAAATTACGTGCGATTAAATAAATCACGTGTTAAATACAAAAAAATATACTCCTAACTTATCTGATCGTTTAATGTGCGTACGTACTTCTTGTTTTCTTAAAAAAGAATTAAAGATCGTTTCACTGATCCAATTAAGATACAAAAAAATTAAACTTTTACATAATCATATATTTTTATTTATACATTGACTCATGGGTTATTCACACGATTGCATTTATGGCAATTCAACATCATTATTTTTATAAAATACATCATCTCTATTTCTCTGCAAAATTAGAAACGTCTGATTTGAATTCTTTGCACATTCAACGGTCGCAAACTGGCCACAATGAAATTATGCGAATTACAATTTGCGCATAATATAGGTCACTTTATGAATGCAACAAGAGCTCGTTTCCTCCTCAGAAATTATATTGAATTTCGACACGTGAGGTCCATTGGTAATTGTTAAGGGGCGTACTAGGTTTTTTTGATGTAGCCCTTTTATTTATTTTTTATGGTTAATTGGTCGATGTCTCGAGGAGGAAACGAGAAACGATCATTATGGGGTTCGTGAAGTCGATTTTGGTTGTGGAAAGTTATTTGGATTTGAATTGAGATTACGGTTTTAAAGGTTCATGTGTTTAATATGTGAAATGGTTTTTATGGGTTTTATGACCTGGTGGGTATGTGGGATTGCATATGTGGACATGTTGCATATTGTGATGCAACTTGATGCTTCTGAGGACGATGACAAAAAAATTATAATATAAAAAAAAGTTCGGATCAGTACACGTGTTTTCGAATACCCGGATTTTTTCGATTCCCGGGTCTCAAGTCACAGATCTGGATCAATCTCGGGATTCCCGGGACCCGTTAAATTTCATGAAACATACATATGTTTCTATTACTATTTTTTTTTAATGAAATGTTTTTTTTATAAAAAATTTAATACTCTGGAATCGAGATGTAACAAAATCGGAATATTCCCGGGAACTCGTACTCAAGTTAACCCGGATCGAAAACACTTGTACTCAATAATTATATTATGATTCATAAAATATATAATGATAATAATTATAACATTGAGAATAATAATCCCTTGTTTTTTTATTGTTTTAAGCCCTACTTTTAACGTATAAGGCTTTACCAAAGTAAAAAAGCAAGGCCAAGGCAAAAAAACAAGGGCCAAGTCAAGGACAAAAACCTTGCCTTAAAAAAGCCCTTACTTTACAATAAATATTATATAAAACCCTTATTTTTATTGTTTTAAGGCCTGCTTTTAACTTGTATGACTTTATCAAATTAAAGCCTCGAAAAACAAGGATCAAGGTAAAGACCTTGCCTTAAAAAGTAAGGGCTTGAAAAAGACCTTACTTTATAACAAACATTATATGAACCATTCAATGATATTATTTGATATATTATAATAAAAATACATCACAAACTAAATTTTCGATCTAAAACGATCTCGATCGCCAATTCAAAAAAACCAATCCATTATGCAACATCGTAAAAAGGACGAGCGCGAAAATTCTCGCGCATCGAACGTAATTGTGTACGGTGATAAAATATAAATATAAAACGAGCCTTCACCATCCTGTCATTATGGCGAGGTGAAATGAAAATTGGAACGTTACGTCATTACGAGGTGATGGCTCAATCAAAGGATGAAGGGGTAAGTATATGTTTTCGGGAAATCGAGGTGGATTGAAGGCTTTGGAAGTCGTCAAATCAACGACGAAATGTGTTTTTTATATACCTTGAAAAATGAATGAAAAAAATAAGATTGCGTAATTAAAATCTTAGTGTATACTAACAAGTTGATATTGAATAAAGAATCAAAAACGAGTAGCACATTTTTAATCAATATACCAATCATGTTTTTTCAACATTTTATACAAGAAAAAACAAACGTTGAACACTAAAATGGCAAAAAATTAAATAACTTTTAGAGCAGATGATGTTTCCCAAACTATTTTGAATAAATCATGATCATGCAGTCTATTGTTTATATATCATTAATAGGACGATATATTTACAATGACATTAAAAATAAATAAAAATTTTACTATAAAGATTGAATCATTACCAAAATAACATCGTAATAATTTGAAATTTCAATGTATCATATTTTAAAAATAAATTGTACCGAAAAAAACTATGAAACTGACAATGAGTTGACCGTCGCGTTAACCCATCGAACGAAGGATGCGTTTTTTATCAACAGTCGGCAACTTTTGACGGAAGCCGTCGCGATGACTGCGTGAAAATCAGCCAAATGCGAAATTGATTGAGGCGAAAATTTGCAATGATTCGCACATTCTGGATGATCGATGCACTTGCCGACAATTATAAATGCATCAGCCTTCAACCGGTGGTTTTTGAGGTCGATGCACTTGCATCTTATTTCATTTTTATTTTACGAAAACACATAAATCTGGATGATAATAATGATTTTTTCGATCGATCTATTAAATGGAATTGGACATTATCAATACATGAATGTATTTATTAGGAGACAATTTATTAGTATTTTTATCGGTAAAGGATTTTTCGTGTCCTTTAATGTATTTTACAATTTTTGATGATCTATCGATTGATTTCAATCGATCAGTTAAGCATAATTGGGCATAATCAGTACTTGAATGTAGTTGTGAATTTGATTTAATTTTGAGATCATTTTTCAATATTTTCATTGATAAAAGAATGTTCACGTCCTCTAATATGCATCTCAAATATAAAGAAATTTTTGATGATCTATCTATTGATTTCGATCAATCGTTTAATCGAAATTGGGCATAATCAGTACTTGATTGAAATTGTGCATTTGATTCCATTTTGAAATAATTTTTCGGTATTTTCATATATTTCAAATATAAACCAACTTTTTAATGATCTATCCATCGACGCTTCATCGAACTTAACTTCAAATTAATATAAAAGATTTCATGGGAATGCAACTAGATAAGAATCATAGGTGCCAAGGATGTTAGGTACAACGTTCCTGTAGGAAACTAGTTTTGGTACTATGATACACTATGTACGTTCCCATGATTTTATTGGTGGGTGCTTTTATCTGAGAAAAAGTGTAAAACAAATTCATATAACGGGTTCTATGCATTCGAAGATTCAATAAATTACTATTCACCAACCGAATACAAACGTCATCTTTATTCAAATTAAATTTTCGCATATCGAATTTAACTGTTACAATGAGATCATCATACAAAACAATCATTCGGAAAACTCACTTAATATTCAAATCAATATTCAAATATCGTCCCGACGATTTAGCACGGATGGCTATCGCAAAATTTTGCATCATCCACCACCAATGGACAACCGACTTCCTATAGCGTGCGCATTTTTCAAAATTCGCAACCTTGGAATATGCGCATATTGTATAAACAGGCGCGTTGACAATGCCGATTATCGCATATGTGGAAATTGCATTCGTAGGCGGTCCGAAAATCGCACTATGTGGCATAGACGAATGCCAGACATGTGTGTGACTATTTTTAGTCATTGCCATTTTTTTGCGCGATCGTAAATTGTGATTTTTTTTTGTCTCGTTTCACGCGAGAGTCCATTGAACGACATATGCGCACTGTGTCATATTGCTGTCATAAAAAGTGCGTAATGCGATCATTGAAGCATTTCCCACGAATGCATTATATAATTTCAAGATCGTCTATCATCATCATGATCATGTGCAACCTATATTTTTGATATTGTAGAACAAGGCCTATACAATATATCATTTTTTTCATTGAATAGGGAAGCCAAATTTACCGTAATTATCATTATCTGATATTTTTTTACTAACTACCAGTTTACCAGTAAATTAAATTTTGCATAAAATCCGGGGGAAAACCGGGAAAAATTAACGAAAAACTAAAAAAGAAACCGTAAAATCCAACCCAAAAATTTTTCAAAAAAAAGGTATAAATACAAATTTTTTTCTTTTATCAAACAATTTCAGGTCAATAGTATCCATATATTGATCACTTACATTCAATAACTGATGTGAATTGTCTACAAGATTTAAACTATAAGTAATTTTTTTTTTAAATAGTTACACACTCAAATAATAGTGCAAGATCGCGTCAATTTTTGTTAAATATATAGACCTTAACACTTATTGCTTAAATTCAATAATCTGCAAGACAAAACCAACGACTTCACATACATAATTTTTATTTTTAAATAATTGCAATATGAAAATACGCAAAATACAAAAGTCGTGCAGAATTTTAAACAAAAGCGCTCGATCAACGTCAAAACGGAACAATCCGCTCCAATAAAAAAAAATGTTAGAGCGTTCTCACGACTTTTTTTTTTCGAAAACAAAAATTTCAGGATTACCAACGTGCTGAATATGGAAGTGTGGCCGATGAAAAGTAAATATAATAGCACAATGGCGACGGAACGAAACGTGTCGTAAAACGTATGGACGGACGATGAGGCTTTTTTCCATCGTGAAATATTACGAGAGCGATCGTCGGAGTCAGCGTCTTCTAAGAGCGACCACTTTCTTCGTCTGTCCATTCAAGTCTCCATAAAATATGTAAATTTATGCGCTTCGTATGCGAGCGAGAGCAGACGATTTTTTGTCATCGGCATAGTGTACTTTCGTTTGGTCTGACGTTCTCAAAATTTTACTTTTTAAAAAAAAATATGTATCCAATATAATTAATGTGGATATGTTTGTATATTATTATAAAAAAACTGATTGAGAATCTCAGGTTGCTTTTGACTGAGCGACTTTTCAGCGATGAAAAGTCGTTGAAAGAAACATATTAATGAATGACAACTTGTTACTGATAATCAATCAACATTTATAATTTTATTTATATTACATTGGAACACTTACAATTAGTATTACTGCGACAATTTGTCGCTGAGTCAGCGACAATGAGTCGCTCATTTAAACGATTATATTTAAAAGTATAATCGTCGATTATGGCGACAAATCTGTTTTACTGAACATGATCTGTTATTGTAGTGTTGATTATCACTTGTTTAAATATAGAATGTAATAAATATATTTTGATCATAAAACAAATTTTATGACAAATTGTCTCTAAACCAGCGACAAATAGTCGCTCGTCTTAATACCTTTTTTTAATATATATGTTTACAGCAATTGATTGTTGTAAAAAAACTGACGTTAATTGAATCGTTCGTGTAAATGCAGTCTTAAAATTAAACAACTCTAGACTTCTTGCGACGGATTGTTGTTAAGTCAGCAACAAATAGTCGCTGGTTTTAACTACCGTACTTAAATATAATAAGTTTGTAACCATTGATTATGACAGAAAATTCGATGTTCAATTAGTAATTTGTGCAAGTGCAGCTTAACATAAAACAACTCTAAATTTTTTGCGACAAATTGTCGCTAAACCAATGACAAATAGTCGCTTGTCTTAATTACTGTATTTAAACATATTTATAACCATTGATTATGATGATGAATCTCACATAGAATTACTCATGTAACTGCAGCCTTATTATTAGTCATCGTTTTCCTTACATGTGAGGAATGAGCGTCACAATAAATAATCGAATAATATAAATCAAAATTTTATAGCGTCGTATTTTAAAATGTCCTTCCATCGAAATATCTAAAATTCGAAATAAAATATGTAAGGCGTAGTCGTAAATTTAGCGAAACGCCTTTTCAAATTTCGGTTGGCAACACTTGGAGGCCGTTCGCGATCGCTTTTTTAAATAAACAAGCGGCAACGATCAAACGCATATTTCGATAAACAAAAATTTTAAATTCATACCAAGTACTGTGCTTTTCAAACAAAATTTATATTATGTATTGACTATAAATAGTCAAAAGTTATGTCAATTTCTAAAGTTCAACTAACAATAAGTTAAGTGATAAATCAAACGATCGGAACCCATTGAAACCATTTTATACAGGTAATATTTTATATGCACGGTTTTTATTTTAGTATTCAAAGTTTTTTGAAAAAAAATTACCTGATCATTTTACTGATACATCAAAAAGATCTTGTCTTTAAATGGACATTATATTACATAAGTAACACAACGATTTTTAATAATCTGTTAATTTTGAAATCTATTTATCCTAATTTTCATATAAGTATAGAGTTTCTAAATAAATCTCACCATTCTAAGAAGAAAGACGGATACGCTCGGCAGAATTTGAGCACTACAAAGGACTAGTATGAAAATAAATGTTAAAACCGGATGCTCCTTGAATTTCAAAGCAAAAGTGCCTGTTAACAACCCTTAAATACACATATTAAGTGCATTTGTTTACAGGACACGCAAATGCACTGAACAAACACGCCCAATAAACGTATCCTTAGTACCGTAACGATTCAACAGTTTATGCTCACAATGTTATACAAGATCCGAGTAAATATAAACTTTTTTTACATAAATTTTCCATTTGAAAACGGCGATTTTAATTGGCAACTCTCACTGACACGTTTCTACTTTGGCAATATAAATTTATTGCGAAAAAATGATAGAGAAAGGGATTAAAGTCGTAAAGCGAGCAACGGCTTTTAGCGCGATTATAATTATAGATTTTGTATTGATTGTAATGTATGAATAAACTATTATATTAGTTATTCAACTTTGTTGTGTCGGAAAGAGTACATTCAAGATTATCGACCCTCAACTGGTTGGTTATTCCAATCGATCTTCTATATACATCGGAGTTGGAATAAACTCTATTCCAGAAATCGCACGAAAATAGATGGAATAATTCAGGAAATCGGGGTTTATTTCATAACGTTCTGCGGTCATGGTCGAAAGCAGATGAAAGAACCGCTGAGTTTAAATAGGTTTGGTATTTTAGTTATTTTAGATTTTGAACGTTCTGAATAAATATTCGTCCGGTCAAGTATATTCTGAAATGTTTTACATCCGCGAACAACTTACGTCGGATTTTTACAGTTGTTTTCAATTGATTCGTTTTTGGATTGATGTTTGAACGCGTGTTATACTATCGTTAATTGATCCAATAAATAAATGATAGTAAAAAAATTAACATTTATGTTGAGATAACAGTGCATAATAAATTAAAGAATTGTTCCAAATAAAGCATTTAGAAAACGATTAAAAAGTCAAATGGAAATATCAATAGTCGAAATAGAATAATACTTTTTTTATACCTTATCAACAAGGTTAATCAGGTCGAATAATAAAATTATTATCATTATACATATATATGTACTACGTTTGTGTAATCGCTTCTTACGTGAACGAAACATCTATGAAATTTAACAAAATAGGTGCCATTTAATGTAGGCGCATCATATAACATCTGTCAAATATGACAGTTGACATATCTCACGACATACTTATGGAAAGTATTAAAATTTTCGTGGTACGCCTGATATTCAGTAAAAAAATTGTAAATTTTGCCACGTAATCGAAAAAAGCTTCACCACCACTGTCATAAGGTACGTCAACTGTCATATTTGGCATAAGACTTTAAATGATGCACCAACACTAGACGATATAGGCGCATCTTGATAGTGATATTGTTAAATATCATAGACATGAAAAAAATCTTTACACGATTACACAAATATAACACATAAATAAAGTTCAAAACAAAAAAAATACGATAAAAAGAAACTAACTTTTAAATAGATTAACCACATTTTCTTAATGGCCTCAAATCAACCATCGATTGATCTCCCAACTTGCCGCTCAACTATTACATTACACCCACACCGAAAAACCCTTCCGACGCGGAATTTCATCAATCACAACAACCCAAAGATTTGTCGTAACATCGTCACGAATCGAAATTATAAGAATGACGTTTCTATTTTACCTTTTCACCGAACGTGACGTTTATTCGTCCATTTGCCGCGTGCGTACGATCACGACTTTGCCCATAATCCCTCACCTTGCTTTTGCGGCAAGTTATTATGACAGCTCCTTTCAATCCTCCGACATTCCTCGACCTTCAGCGGGGCCCTTTTCTGAGGCCTCATCTGGAACTTTCTTTCGGAATTGCCTCGTTTGGCCCCGACTTAACCTCCCGCAATAAAAGCACGTTTCACACAAAATACGTAGCGAATTATTTATTATGGGGGTGATTCATGGCATGCGTGCTTTTGTTATTGCTTTTTGATTGAAAGTCAATTTTGTGTCGAGATAATAAACCGCAGTATCGTATTCGCTTTACGGGTGACCACACAAAACAAAATGCAAAATTGATAAGGTGTATTTTTCTTTTGTAATAAGATAATATTGGTTGGGTGGGTTTTTTTGTGCTTTTGAAAATGATTCAGGTTTTGTTAATAACCGTGCGTTGATATTTCTAATAAACTTTTGATTTTATAATCAAAATATATAATTATATTACGGCTTTTGCACTTTAAATTAAATTTCATGCAAATCAAATTCATCGTTTTAAAGTTTGAATTAAACCATTTACAAATAAAATTCAACCATCGAAAAATTTTTTTTTTCATTTTTCAATCAATTTTTTATGATTTCATGGAAAATATTAAAAAACTTTTAGGTTCATATTCATAGTACCTACTTTCAGATTGATTTATTAAAAAAGTAATTAAATATATGTGAAAATTACTAACTCAGACTATCAAAGTCAAATTGAAGAATTATATTGTATTTCATTGATTACTATGATAACGGTCGTAATAATACTTTCCGATGGTTGAATTTGATTTGTAAAAGGCTGAATTTAATTTGAAAATGGTTAATTTTGAAGTCCAAAAGGTTAAATTTGACTTATACGGGATTAAATTTGGAATATAAAAACTGTATAATTCTTAATTAGATATCGACTCTCAATACATTCATCGAATTGAAAATATTTTGATTACATAAGTTCGAACCGTATTCGAAAAACACTTCAAAATTAAAAAAAATATATTGAACCAAATCCAAACCATTCAAATGATTTCAAAACAGATAAAAATCACCAAAAAACACGTCTTCAAACATTTCCTACTTCTCACTTCAAGGTAAAGTTTCTTACAATTATCAAAACGATAATTTCAAACGTCATGCGAAACAACAAAGCATATAATCATTCAAAAAAATGGCGCAAATGCATCCAATAACTGCAACCTTGAACATTAGCAAATTGCTCTTCCGCATAACAATTAAACATGACACAATCGTAAATTTCGTCTCGAGATTTAGCTGAGGGCATTAACAGTACGGGTATGCACTTCCGTTGCGCAAATATAGAAATGCTAATTCTGATTTGCATACATATGTTGTATTAGAGACCGTTTTGAGTGATTCGTTTCGACGATGGAAAACCGATCGATCGATCGATGATTCTGCGATGTTTATCGAATTATGAAGTTCTATTGTGTGGCTCGATGGTATCCGTTTGTTGTATATAGATGTGGTCGTTTAATGATTTGTATGATTTGCTATCTTGATGCAAGTCGCATTGTTGTTTTTTTGTATAATTAAATGTTTTAATTGTTATAAAAAAAATTTTTTTTTTAATGAAACTTTCATTTAAGTTTAAGCTCGAACAGGAATTTAAAAAATATATATGTTTCAAATTCCTAATCTATGTATCTCAATTATAATTAAATTATTGTTTCTTTTGCGATTTTATATTTTAAAAAAATATTTCATACACTTTTGATTGAAAAAAGATTATTATAATATTAAATCTATTTGATTCTGTACAAATCTGATTGTGAGCTTTCTAATAACTATATTTCTATATAAAATGGTCGATTTTCATCAGTCTGTATTGTATTATAGTAGTGCTTAGCCCTGTTCTTATAGTAACGCTCAATATGATCAAATTTAAAAATTTTCGAAGGACATTGACAAAAAAAAGTTTAAACTAATAGATCTAAAAATATAATAAAAGTTATCCGAAAATTTAAATTAAAAAAATATATATTTATAGGCAATATCGTCATAAAATATAATAAGTACATTAACATCACAGGCGAATTTTTTTAGTATTCTATTGACATGTGCAAAGGAGAATCATTTTTCCTTGAGAAAGACAAGGTTCCCAAATTGAGAAAAATCCTCTTCGAAAGAGGACGTCTAGTCAGCCTTCGACTTATGCTAGCTTTAGTTTTTATGGCATAAAAACAAAACGATAATATTTCGGATTTTATTTGTCATATGAACTAATTTTATTTTAAACGACTTTCAATAAGATATCCATGAATACTCAATTGTGGAATATGATATTAAAAATTAATAAGATATTCATTAATACTCAACTGGAAACCCGCAACTATAATATAATATTACAAATAGCTTTTTTTCCAATGCGAATGCTACACATTTTTTCATCAGTATCAAAAAACATCTAATTTCGCCATATCATGCAATTGTGCAACCATAACTAACTTCATATTATTATCTTAATTACATACATGCTAAAAATAGACTCGAAAACATCACGTACACCAAAAAAAATCTAACACGTTCACTTACAACCCATAAACGCATTTACCATAATTCCCAAATAAAAAAATAACCACATACCATAATGCACTTAAACTCAAGATCATCTTCAATACCGATAATTTGTTGCCGATAAGTATCACGTCGGCGCACAACAATGCCACAGAAAGTGCATCGAAAGCACAAACATAACACAAGCACAACACCCATAAAGGACTCGGAGCATAAAAACGCATTATATCGATGCCTATTGTGATCGACAAAGAGGACACGGTACGCCCACGCGACTTCTCATCATGGTATTTCTTCGGTGTTGAACTTTCATCGAACTCCGATCGGCTTCGATGTGGAATTGGAGGGTGTATTCTGGATGTTGGAAATTGGATTGGAAGTTGATTTTAGTTTGGGTTTTTTGAGTTGTAAAAATGTGGGTCAGTGATATGAATTGATGTGTGTCGGTTTAATTCTAAGAATGTTTCGATAAAAATTATATGGTAGATTAATGTATATTTTCATTTTAAAAGCAGTATTCGGATTCGTTTATATTTTAATATAGTTTTGTAGTATATAAAAAATGATTTTTTTTATATTGGATGTCAAAAAAGTATCGATAAAAATTACGTAGTGAATATTTTCATTTTAAAAGCTCTATCCTTGTTCGGCTATATTTTCATTTAGTTTTAAATAATTTTTTGGATATAGACAAAGTCAGAAAATCTTTATGTTCCCATCGTAAATTTTGGTTTTGATGATAGTTATGGTTATAGAACATATTAAATTAGATAAATAAACAGATTGATCTAACATAGCTATAATACTTTGATCGAAAATTCTTTAGTGATAAAAAAAATCGAATTTATGAACCCAAAATTTGATATTTTATCAAATTTTTACCGACCCATGGTTTTATATCACTATTTGACTTTTTTAGATACTTTACAAACCAATAATCCATTTTTTCAACTAAAAATCAGATCTTTTTCTCCGAAGAATCTCAAGATCGTTTCAAAATTTCGTTTATATATTTTCTCATATCATTATCATTACATTACATCAGTATCTCTATTATATCATTAAGAAATATACTCTCGTTCATATCATCTGAAAACACTAGAATTTTTCATTCCACCAAAACAACATACCACTATCAATTTTTCAATAGAAATTTTACCAATTTTCATACATAATTGAAAGTTCACATCATTTTACAATTTTTCCACTCCAATTTCAACGATTTACATTTCAAATTCAACGTTTTACTCTTCAAATTCAGTTATAGGAAAATATTATTTATACAGTTGTCATTCCAATCAATGAAATTTATTACATACTATGAATTCTTGTTGATTTGTTAAATTAGAAGTGTAAAAAATATAACACTTCTAATAATACTTCAATTTTTTTTTCTTTACTAATTAAAACATATAACTCTATCATATTTAAATCTTAACACTATCCAAAAAAATTCCAACAATCAAATCACCGAATAACTCCACTCCAATTTAAGACCATTTACAAGGGATTATCTCAATATTTCATCATCAATTTTTTTTTCAAATTTTCATCCTCCCATTGTCCCACCTGGACACACCACTGCATCCATCGCCTCATTACGTATGCATTGAAATGTGCTTCATTGCTCCTTGTAAAGTTCCCTTTATTACCATATATAGGATATAAAGCGTTCCCGGTCCGGTGCATCTCTTTTTACACGTTGATTCGGTTTTATTTTAATCATAAACGGTTGATATATGATCCCGAAGTGTGCGCCTTGTTAATGTTAAGTTTAATTGAAGGTAATATATTTTAATGAAATGAATTATTGTTCGCTGCGTGATTTAGTACTCGAAATGTTGCCGGTTATTTAAGTTTGATATTATTATATTAACTTTGGCATAGTAGAGTTTTGCTTTGAATCGAATTTCATCGGAACAAAAACAATTTCAGCAACATTGACGTGTGTTTAAAATATTATCAATATTTATACAATGCCTAGAAATAGCATCGAGAAAAATACCAAGAACAAAATCTAAGTCTTTAGAATCAACAAAATTTTATTGGGAATCGGTTGCAAAGCGCAGCGCGGACCACCGTTTGAGAATCGAAAACCAAACATCGGTAAATCATGGCAAAATTTAACTTCTTTTCTAAACAAACCATTCCGGATTGACCCAGTTTTGGATTTTGATATTTTTAACGGTTTCGGCTTCCGCTTCCGAAACGATATGAGATTTGAATTAGAACACCATTTTTGAAAACAAGAACTTGAATAATTTTTTTAATAAAAATACTACTTATTGTTAGAATGAAATTAAATGAAACTTATCATATTGATATCAAATCATGTATAAAACATTTTCATACAATCTTTGACTCATATCCTGGTCTATTTAATAACAAAAAAGTCTATAAACTTCAATGAAAAAATATGATTTCAGCACTTCATAAATCCAAGTGTTTGAACTATACCGTTTTACGGTGTATGAATTTTGGCATTTCTGAAGTGAAGTCATCGCATTTGCGTCATGAATTATTTATCCAAGATTCGAGAATCGAGATAGACTTTTTTTTTAATTTAATGAGATCGTCGTTAAATTCGGCTTGCAATTAAAGTCTGCCTGATGTTATTCGCTAATAGAGATTTAATGGTAATTGCATTACATTTGAAAATTTAATCTTGAATCTAATGTTGTAATAGAAAAATTTTTCAAATGGCATTTTTGAAAATTCAATTTATATGGATTGATACGAGTTATCAATTTGTAGAATTGTAAAAAAATATTTAATAAAACGTACAGCTTTTACATTCCAAATTCAATATTATACAAGTCAATTTTTTTTCATTTATTATTTTTTTATGATTTCATTAAAAATATAAAAGAAACATTAGGTACATATCCATGGCATCTATTTTTATATTGATTTTTTAAAAGAAATAATTAATTATGTATATAAAAATCATCAACTGAGATTATCAAAGTAAAATCGAAGAATATATTGTATTTCTTTGATTATTATGGCAACAATCATAATAATACTTTCTGATGGTTGAATTTGATTTATAAAAGGTTTAATTTGAAGTTAAAGGGTATTTGAAGTTAAAGGGTTAAATTTGAAGTTCAAACGGTTGAATTTGAAATATAAAAGCTGTTCAAAGTACAAAATGTTAAAATATACAAAAATCAAAGGTCTCATAAAAGGAAGAGTCTTAACGTCATAACATGGCCGAATTGATGTATTACGAAATAAACTTTATCAATAATCAATTAAATCATTATTTTAATAACCGACATCAGGAAATAACTCAATTCCCTATCATTAAATACTAAAATAGACTTCTCACCGAAACAGATGGTCTTAAAAGCAAAAGTCTCCATAAAAACACATACCTGCAACAAAATAAAAAAATCAAATTAGTACGCATTAATAAATTCAAATTATTTTTGACCCCCGCTGAGGAATCCTCGGGATCGTATTGACCATAAAATAAAATAATTTTAGATCTTGGATGTTAATGTTGAACGTAAAATGAACCTTATTTGACGTAACCAATGACAAATCGTGCGAAATTGTCCACTTTATGTCTAATCTTTATGCGTTGACGTTTATTTCTCATTACGAGAACGTTTCAATTGATTTAATAAAAAAAAAGTGATGTCAGAAGTATTAATTTGTCTCTAAAAAGTTTTAATGAATTGAAAGTTATGTTGAGGCCGAATTTTTTGACTGTAATGTCATAGAAACACTTTTTTTAAACGCACTTGTAGATTAACGTGTGAAAATTATGCGACGAAATATTCAAATCTTTCGTATAATAAAACCGTTTTTATTTACCGCGAATTTGACGTATATTTAAATTCGTACGAGTTTGCGAAATTATATGTTTTGCGAATAATAAAAACCTGTATTTTTTCATACCTTGTTGTGACATAGTTGGAATATGTAATAAAATATTACGTAATATTTTTTCATACTACTATGGTACATACATATGTTAGATTCAATATGGTGAATTTCCTGTAGAATATATGATGAAAATATATTTCTACTAACTCAGCTAGTGAATGTATATTTGACAATAGACTTTACACAATCATTTTTCACTATCAGTGAATTTGTATTTTTAAACATTTACGTATAAAATATACTTTCACTTATTGTTAGAATGTTAACTACTGTAACAGATATTGTGTTACAGGTAGAATATTAAATTAAAACTGAAGTTCAATGTCATATGTAATCAGCATAGTTTTATAAAAGTAAATTTGAAAAATGAATACAAAAAAAAACAAATTTTCACTACACTATTTACGTTTAATCCATCGAAAATTCAAAAAGCACTAAAAAGGTTAATTATTTCGCAAATTAAAATGCTATTATTCACTAGAATTTAACGTCATATACAATCACTTTTTCCCCCAATATATCCAAGACATCAAAAGAATTACCAAAGAATTCACTAAATCCTAAAGAATTCAAAAATTCTTTAAAAATTCAGTATTTTTTTAAGAATTCAGTTATTTCTAAAGAATTAAGTAATTTCTAACGATTTAGTAATTTCTAAAGAATTTAGTAATTTCTAAAGAACAAACTAATCCTTTAAGAATTCACTTATTTCTAAAGAACTAACAAATTCCTTAAGAATTCACTAATTTCTAAAGACCTAACAACTTGTAAGTAACTCCTTAAAAATTCACTAACTCCTAACGAATTCACTAATTCCTGAAGAATTCCGCAATTCTCATCCTACAAACGAAACGCGAACACAACACCACCCCAACACCGACTTCCCACACACACACCAACACGAAACGTCACCGTAAAGTTGGCTAGCATGTGTGCGTAAGCTAGCATAGATGGCGCTAGCGTTGGTATGCGTGTTGCACTCTGCGTTTCTGGCGCCCTGGTGCCGGGGACCTCCACCACGTGTTGCGGCAGGGGCGCGTCCTTACCGGAGAGCGGATCGATCGGCCGAGGGCGCCGCCCCACGCGCCCCCTAGGGCCCCCCGAGACTGCGCCCCCCGTTCGCTGGAATACGGTGCAGAACCGCACTCGGAAATTTTCAATATTGGAGGAGGTGCAATACAGGAAGTAGGGCTTGCAATACCGGTAAATTGTCCAAAATGTGTCCTCGGTTTTTACCGGTAAATTGAAAAAAATACCGGTAATTACCAAAAACGATTTTATTGCGAATTAAGGGCAGATATAGATATATTATTAGGGCTTGCAATACCGGTTAACCGGTTTACCGGTCATTTTATCTTTTTTGTAGGAATATTTTTAAGCTACAAATTCTATGTACAATATTTTTCTGTAAAAGTGATAGTTAACGAGGTATTCACAAAAAACCGTTTTCAGCAACCTTTGACCCCTTGTAAAATTTTATGCTGACCTCAAATTGATATCAACTTTTGATATTCTGTTTAAAAACCATAATATTAAACTTTATACCAAAATTCAACTTTGCAGTGGTTTTAAGGAAGCAAATATCTTTATTCCATGGACTAACACGACAATTGTTTAATGCGTATTTCAGTTTCGTTTTCGTACCCTAGTTTTTCAATTTGGTTAAATATCTACATATTTAATATGTCAATCGAAAGGGCTTTAAACAGAGATGTTTTTACAAATACTTGAAATCTTTCATCTTCGTTTTTTTTTTAAACAAGAAATATCAAAAAACACTGGTTTTCCTTTACTTCAACACATTTTTGATAACTAATCGTGTATTTGCAATAGTTTTGTGTAGATCTAGATGTTTGTACTCATATTTATGGATGAAATACACTGTAAATAAACAAAAAAATAAGATTTGTCTACCATATTACCTTTCATTTGGGAATTATCAGTGCGCAAGTGCCAGATTTTGGACTTTTTCTTAGAAATCGAAAAAATATCAATAACTCGAAAACTATAATATTTTGGATTAAGGTATATTTACTTTAAAATATTCCAAACGATATGACATATCTCCCTTTAAAAGCTTTGCACTCCGTTGCAGAACACCCTGTATATAACATATGATGGATTTCCATACCTATCCCCCCCATGGATTTGTATACATATATTTTATATAATGTTTAGGTTTTAATCAAGGATACTGTTTTTTTAGTAAAAGTAGCCACATACAGTCATACTCGTACATCTCAAATTGACCATTTTTCATTACAAATTGACTCTTTTGCTGGAAATGAGAGTCAATTTAAAATAAAAAAGGGTTAATTTGAAATGAAAAACTTGTATAAATGTAGAAGATCATGCTACAAACGATCAATTCATGAATATGATGGAATTTAATGATTTTTAAACGTACGTATTGCAAATCAACTAATGGAGAATTATATTTGAGAAAATCAGATTAAAATTGTTTGCAGTGGAGTTGTATTGGATACTAATTGTGTTAAACGGATGTGATTTATTTTATTACTTGAACATATGCCGATAAAATACATTTTAATTGATTATTTTAAAAAATCTTGTTCTAGAAATATTGAAAAATGAACGAATAATTCCGGCTGAATTACTGATTAGTTACTGAATGTAGAAATTTGTGAATAAAATAATTTATTAAAATATATCAAGATTTTCCTTGCGATCCGCCCCTGTAGGATTCACGTGAAAACCGCAAAACCTTCAATAGACTCACCGTTCGAGATTGCAGGTGAGCTACGTCGAGACGAAAGCACAGGTAAAATGTCTAAGAGGCACGAAACCTTTTTCTTAATTTTCCGAAAAAAAATTAAATAATCTCATACATTTAAACATCAAATAAGTTCAACGACTTCCTGAAATATCATCAATTAGATTTTCATTTCAATATTTAATCTTTTAAAAATTTAGTACTGAACTATTCTTTGTTGAATAGTTGCACATTTATCTATTATACTAACCCCACATATTATTTAAATTAAATTATTTAAAAAAAATATTATTTTGCACCATCCAAAGGTTGGCAACGCACTCAGGGGGGTGTGACGTGTAGCGTTACCTGTGGCATGGTGCCAGACGAGTACCAGGAGCGCAGAACAACGAGCCGGACTATGGGCGCAAGGTAAGGCACGTGGGCCACCTGTGCGCATGCGTACCAACGGCGCCGCGCGCGTGCATCGCACAACAGGTGGGCCAACCTGCACCGACCCCTCAATAGGGGTTGCGCCCTGCTAGCGAACGCACCTGTCGAACGCACGTTCGAGAACGTATCGAGCTGTCAAATGACGCGTTCGGAAATGCAATATCGAATCAAAATAATGTCACTTATTATCGAATTATTGTATCGTCGAATGTATTGATTAAGTTAAGAGATTTGTGGTGGATATGGATGAATGTATAATAAGGTGGAGTTTAGTACGCCAAATCTTTGAGAGTTATACGATTTTTAGGTAAAATAGAGTTAGATGGAAAATTTTAGGGCATGCACTGCATCTACCCCATCTATGGATCAACTGATAATATCAATTTCATAATTAGTCCTTTTTGATATATTTTACTAAATAATAAGGTAAAATGAGATTTTAGCATCCTACATTTATACAAAAGTAAATTGGCAGCATTGATTGGAAAACTAATATCGCTAGGCGTAAGACATCTTCATTTCTTATGTCGTTTAAACATAAATTTTCAGCTGAAAGTATAATCGTCATCAAAATTTATCGTCTTTATTCTGTTTGGTGCATATTTGAGATTAAGAAACTACAATAACAGCAAAGTGACAACAATTCAAGACAAATCAATGCTGCTAACTCATTTTTGTATAAATGTATGATGCTAAAACCCAATTTTACCTACTTTTTTAGTATATCAGAAAGCATTTATTCAGAAATTGATATTATCAATGGCGTGCGGTCCATAGATGCGGTCGATGCAGCGCATACCCTAAAATTTTCCATCTAAAAGTAATATTTTTCCATCATATCATATTCGATGCAAAATTTAAAGACATGCTCCTCACCTACCACATCTATGGACCACAAACCACTGCATATAATAACGCAAACGATTTAATATTGTTGCATTAAACATTTAAATATGTCACATGTCAAATGCAGAAACGGATGCGTGTGGGCGCCCTGCATTTCCGTCGCTTCGGGTATTTTTCCAATCGCACTCTAATCATTCGCAATGCACAATTATAATACAATGTTATGAAAAGCGCTTAATCATCTCGATATTCGAAGAATCTGACGCCGGTCCGTTCCCGCGCTTTTTCACGTCATAATTTTTGACAAAGGTCCTGCCGACTTCCTGGGCAATGCGTCTTCATTACATGGCCGTTGAACGAGGTCCTCGTAAGGAAAAAAGAAGCAAATTACACACCGTCGGATAAATAAATAAATAAATTGAAAAAGGCGCGACAGGTAGGCTTCGTAAAAAAAAACGGGATGCATAATAGATTGAAAATATTTTCAGTGACGAAAAAAATTATATTTACATGTGAATGGATCAAGATGGCATCCATTTGATCCGTATATTAAACCCGATTTTTTTCCAGTTGGAATTTGAAATATGTCAAAACTTTTTTATAATATTAATCCAAAAGATGTAAATTAATATTTATTCAAAACTGGAATCGATTAATTTAAAATATTATTGCATTTACGAAATTTTAATTGCTTGTATAGAAAGTGAATGTTCTTCAATACATATTTTCATTTCATTACGAATCTTAATCAATATTTGAAAAATATATATGAAATCAGAATGATATTCAAAATTGATTTCATATTATATTTCGGTCCTTTTATAAATTTAGTCCATATTATTACTGTGTAGACATAATAAATGATACGTGAAATTTCTCATACAAAAAATATGAATATTTTTCAATAATCTCGTTATATAAAAAAACGAAACGTCATTCCGAACCATGAATGGATATAAATCAGGATCAAGGGATGACAATCGCCTTCCTGCTAACTAGCTCGAAGCCAGGGTGGTCTTTGAAATCCATAAAATTTCAATCCTCGAGGAAACCACGAGAGTAAATCATCGTCAGATTATACTGGAATAGAACTGAAAGACTTCCTTTTCTACATAACACACCTGTTCAGTTCCCACAGCGTATATATTATGCAATTTGAATCGAGTATATAAATCTCCATATATGTATGTTAATGTTGTTGAGTGAAAACTTCTTATTTGTGGTAGTGTAAATTCGCTTAATCGTCATAAAAAATTTTGTGTATGATTTTAATAAATTTCATATATAGATTTTGATCAATTGCTTGATTTTATCGAACGAATTGGTTCTCAATGATTATGTAACAATAAGTTAAGCGATAAACGTTATGGTCAATACATTGTAATCTTATCTTATTTATCTGATTATGAAATTATTCAGTAGATTTTTTTCAGTATTTAAATATTTTTACAGTTACTTTTTATTATCATATAACATATGGTAAAGACGGTTCCGAAACTTTTGATTTTCGTTTATTTGTATCAAAAAAAGTATAGTAAACAAAAAATGACTCCAATACACAAATTTTTGATGATGTATTTAAAAGATTTATCTTTATCTTATTTGAATTGTATTGGATTTTTATTATCACATGTGATATAGATGATTCCAAACATTTAATTTTCATTTATTTGTACCGAAAAAAGTATACAAAAAAAAATTCAAAAAGACAGATTTCCATATTGTATTAGATTATTTTTATCTTATTGTTAATGTGGACTTTATGTGAATTATATTAGATTTTTTTTATCACGTGTGATAAAGATGATTTTAAACTTTTGATTTTTATTTATAAAAGTATAAATAATAATAAATGGCTTTAAAAGATACATTTTTGACAGCATACATATTTGAAAGGTTTTATCTTTTTATGATTAATTTAATTTCAATTTCAAACACTAAAAAATACCATTCACAACACACAAATCCAACAATCCTCATTTCACACACCGAAACCACACTTTGAGAACCTTCGAAAGCAACAACATTCATAGACACATACACGTGTTCGTTTTATTTTCAAAACTAGAAAAGTACAACATGAGAAAGTCGGTGTTCTCACGAGCCGCATGCATATGTGCATTGTGACATTTGTGCCGAGATGCATATTATGCATTTCCTTTTTCTTTTACGTTCGAATCCAGATTTGTGCATCTGAAATGTTAGCCCTTCGGAATTCGAAGGGCCTGAAATTCGAGGCGATGGGATTAAATGAAACAATAGAAGGGTGTGCGAGTCGATATTATGCCTGAACGATTTCGCCATTGTGTCTGATCGGTCTTTGAAGGGCTAACCCTTTAAAGAAAAATTCGAATTTCGATTTTGGGGTCGAATTTCGTATTTTTTTATATGTTGAGTAGGTTTTTTAGTTGTGTTTTTGGAAGTATGACTTCTTTAAAAGTTTTAGATTCGGGAATTGAAGGGATTTTGATTTGTGGTATCGATATTTTTTTTATATTATATTATATTTATCATAGAAACAATAATACATATTTGAATATGACATATCTCCATTTTTCTTTATTTCAATATTTAAAAATGATTTGAACCTGTAATGAATTTATTGAGAGTTTTAAACATATCAAATTTAAAAGTAGTAATTAAAATTTTGGATTAAATATAATTGAAACAGAGTTTTTTGAACTGAATGTTTATTAAGTCACATTAATTTATAACAAAACTTGAAAAAAGTTATAAGCCGAAATATATGAATAGTTAAGCCTAGATTTAAGTTACATGGATGTCCTCTTTGTATATTTATAATATACAAAGTCAACGCAGTATAATATCCCCTTAAAATGAATGAAAGATTTTTTTTATAGAAATATATTATACAAAGAGGATGTTAACTTAAATCTAAACTTCACTATTTTTTTTTCAAAATTTGCATTTACATCACATACTCATATGGCAACAGTTATAAAAAACCACGATTTCCAATAAAAATTCATTTGAAATTGAACTCCCAAGAATACTATACATATTTTTCATGATCAAATTCAATAAAAACGCGAAATCCCATATTAAGACATATCAAATCACGATTCATAACATAACATAATAGCACATAACATTATATAACACATCACCAAAAAAATTCAAACTTTCAACCATACAAAGAAACACATGCGCAATCCGACTCATTCCCAAACTCCTAATCTTAATGGAAGCTTTTAAAAGCGCAGATAAGCGAAATTTCGCCTCCGAACAATTCGACACAACCCTTTGAGAAAAGAGCGCGCTTTTCGAATCTGTTTTCTTTCCATGTGTGTGGCCCTTGTGCACGCATGTGAAAATAACAGCACTCTCGGTGGCAACAGCTGCATACCAAATGTACATAAAATAAGTGTCGGAGTGTTTTGCGGCTTCGCAATAATTGTTTGGCGAGACGCTGATTTATGGCCGTTAATTCGTGGTCCGAATTATCCGCGGTGCGTGTGTGATTTGCGATCGCGGAAAAAGATCCGATAAATCTTTATGTGCTGTTAATTTTTGAGAACCGTTGGAGGAGAATGGGTTGTTTTGGTGGAATGAGGTTTGATCTTCCGGTTCTCATGGGTTTGTGGAGGTTAAGCGATGTGTGGTGCGGTCGATAGATCAATGTGACTGTGTTATTTGAGAATTTTGAAATAAGAATTTAGAATTTAGAATAAGAAATAAGAATTTTGTTTTGTCTGAGAAATTTAGCGCAATCTAGTGTAGGTGCATCATATAAAATCTTCTGTCAAATATGACAGTTGACGTGTCTTACAATAGGGGTGGCGATTCTTTTTTCGTTCACGTGACAAAATTTACAAATATTTTTTAACCGAGTATTAAGTGTGCCAAGGAAATTTTAATGTTTTACATATGTATGTTGTAAGACACCTTAACTGTCATATTTGACAGAAGACATTAAATTATGTGCCTACGATGCGCCTAAACACTAACAGATGTTGTTAAATTTCATAGACAAATCAAGATTATTTGGTTCGTTCATGGACGAAGCAATTACAAAAACGTAGCATAACAACTATAAATTTAACTCTTTGAATCTTATTTCTAATTTTATTGATTTTATTTAACTATTAAAAGGTATCTTCTCATAGTAATTTGATAATTCAATATCAAATTTATTAAAAAGTATTTTTTGATATAACAAAATCAACAGAATTTCCTCTATATACCGTTAAGATTTTTATCGAAAATGCGTTCGTCATATATGTACAACCAATATAAAATCCATTGCAGAACAAAACCTTTTCGCGCACCTTAAAAATAATTGAAAGGTAACCCTTAAAAATTTTCAACGGCAAAAAATAATCAATATAAGATTGAACTTAAACTTAACTTAAATAATCCGTGTGAACTAATTCATTCAAAAAGAAAAAAACCGTTAATCTTAAACATCCAATCCATATTTATGTTTCTCGAATGTTTATAAATATGTATTACAAGCACTTCAGCACTTGAAATTTTTTTATATAAAAAAAAAATGGTATAGTTTAGTCACAAGTTGACATTTGAATAAACCACACCGATCACCCGAGTTTACACAGAACTTCTAAACAAAAATCGAAAAATTCAACTTAAAATAATCACCGATCGCAAAATCGTGAGAACGATACGGAAAAACTAACGGAAAACTCGAACATACACACCTAAATATAATACAAACCGCCCATCAGCGTTAACCCTTTGGAGGCAAACCGGCCGTAAATCAATCTGGACCATTTTTAATACACGTTCATTCGAAAATAGCGCGAGATTACGAACCGTTATGCATTCTGTGATGCGTGTCCGAATGAAATTTTGAATAAACACTAAAGAAGCCGTGCACGTGTCAATAACGTGTGGTCAGTGTGCGTTTTTCACGTGTCAAAAGTGTGTGCGGTGTCTGGATTGGGTAAACAAAGGTATGTCGAGATGACGTTTCCTATATACTTGGGTGGTTTAGAGTTATGTGAATCGTTTGGGTGATGATGAAGTTGGAAAATTTCAGTGTGCGGAGGTTTTGTTTTGTTGGAGTTGTTTGGCGTGTCGAAATTGAGTGTAGTTTGGTATCCGTTTTTGGATGAGGGCTTGTCGAATCTTTCTTATTATATTTGCTTTATACATTTTTATTTTGTGTTGTCCATTCATTGTCCACTCAATTATTTTTTATTTATTTTATAATGTATTGAATATTTTAGAAGTTCATTCATTCATTTTTCATCCATTCGTCTGGCTATATGAACGAATCATTGCCATTTTAATCCTTTATGGACATTATCATCATATGTGACCTATATAATTTTTACATTCCAAATTTAACCTAATACAAATCAAATTCAACCTTTTAAACTTCAAATTAAACCTTCTACAAGTCAAATTCAACCGTCGCAAATTCATTTTCTTCATTTTTCAATTTTTTTGTGATTTCATGAAAAATATTTAACAACAATGTTCGATACAATATCGATGGTACCAATTTTCATATTGATTTATTAAAAAATGTAATAAATTATGTATGTAAAATATTGTAAAAATCATCAACTGAGATTATCAAAGTCAAATTGAAGAATAGATTGTATTTCATTGACCACTATGGCAATTACATATCTTAATAATACTTTCCTATGATTAAATTTGATTTGTAAAAGGTTTAATTTGATTTGAAAATGGTTGAATTTTGAATGCAAAAGTTATATAACGTCCATAATGGATTAAGATGTTTTTAATATTCCAACTTAAGTTTAAGTTTTATACATAATTTTAATACTACATAAAAAATCCCTCGAAAAATTGTCTTACATTAGATTAATCGTATCAATATCGCTTAACTTTGATAAGACTTATATCTTCAATCATTGAATATCAAAAATTTCCAAATTGAATCAATAAAAAAGCTGAAATTGCATTAGTTGGTCACCGTCTGGTCTTCCACGTGCCTCAAAGGGTTCCGCAGGAGCAAAAGCCCCAAAAACTCGTCGGACCAGATCCTGGGTTCGTCTTCGGCGACCTTTTGAACAAAGCCGAAGCAGACGAAAGGATTCACCATCGAGCCTCGAGGCTTCCCTCGAAATTACACCAACAAAAAAAATAATAATAAACGATCACGACGATAATACGAGGAAAAATTGCGCGCCATTACACAATTACCGTCATCTTATGCAATCGACTTTACGACTAAATATTAATTAAAATTCCCCACAGTTTCACAAGATTATTAATCGTAAACATAATAATTTATACTCCGACAATAAATAATTTGGATTGCATCGAAAAAATCATTAGTTCCGAATTAGAAAGCGTATCGTTAACAAGCTCGTTTACACGATTCGGTTTTTTTGATTAATTTTTTTAATAATATGCATACACGATGCATTTTGGAAATCGAAAAAAATGTCAATTGAACGCTTTCTGTGTCAAGTTCTCGGGAAGGTGAGCAAGTATTCCAATTGCGGTAATGTCTTATTACCGGTTATGCGATCGAAAAAGGCTTCATTCATTGAACTCGCCGAATCGACATTTTGATTCGGTAATGTGTCATTCATGTGTCGCTTTAATGTTTCAATTGCAATTTTTAATTGTTGCCGATTCTTTTATCTCACAAATGTATTTTATGTAAATGTTATCTTACAAATTGTTAATGTAAACGGAAACGTTCAAAGTTTAACGATTGGCGAGAAAATTTGTCGCAATTTTTTCATATGATAATAATAACTAATCGGGATTTGTTATAATATAAAATGCATGGTTATGTTTTAATTAGTTGTTTATATTAAAAATTTAAAATATGACGTCAAGCTTTTAATTCAGTCTGTGAGTTAATAAACAATACTGTTGCGGGTCTATTTATTCGATAACGATGCCCGTCGGTTCGTTTATACATTTTTTTTATATTTTAGAAACTTAAAAAATTTCACAGTTTACATTTTAGCCAGATTTACAACTAAATTAACGACCAGGTACCGAGTAACGACAAACTGTTTATATTTGCGATTTTTTTCATGCAAAAATTCAAACCTACGTACCGGCCATGTGTGCGAAATGACGAATATTAACGTTCTCAAAATGTAAAATATTATATTTAATTTTGAATCATTATTTTGGTGATTAAATTTGTTTTTAATTTTACACTTCAAATTCAACCTTTAAAACTTCAAAGTTTTATTTGAAATTTTTATTTTTGGAACTACCTTGGTTACATTTGAAACTTTATCCGTTGGATTCTTAAAAATTAAATCCAACAAATCCAACAATCCAACAATTGGATTTTTACAAATCAAATGTAACCAAATAAAATATTAAATTTGAAGTTTAAAAGGTTGATTTGGCGTGTAAAACCTAAAAAACCTTATCTGTAACTATCCTTGATTACTTTTGGAACTTTAGTATTTGTTTTTTCAAAAGGTGTCTCTTTTAGAAATCAAATCAAGCCAAATACTTTCTGATAGTTGAATTTAATTTGTAAAAGGTTTGATTTTAAGTTTAAAAGGTTGAATTTGGAGTGTAAAACATAAACTGCCTTGTTAGCTGTAACTACTCTGGGTTACCATTGGAACTTTACCATTTGGATTTGTAAAAACCTTCTACGAATTAAATTAATAATTTAATAAAATAAAAATAAATTTGAAGTTTAAATTACCTGAACAGTAATTTTTTTATATGTCATTTTTGAGGAAAAAAAATTATATGAAAGTTTCGTTTCCAATTTAAAATATATTTTTTTATTCGTAATGATTCATATTCAATAAATGAAAATTTTTGAAAAAACAGATTGATATTCGCACACTTTTGAATATTTACGCCACATGTGTTTGCCGAAAGTTACATACTCAGAACTACGTAAACACTTTAATAATCTCTAAAAGTGTTCTATGTTTATTAAAAAAAATAACCCATCGACTCTACCTCATTCAAAAATACGAAATTTGCCCAAAATCGAAGGCCAAACTCGAACTCGGTTTTATCTTACGTATCGATCTGATGAGTGATAAATCTAGATCCAGATTTCTGCTTCTGTTTTTCTATCTTTTTTTTTAACGTCGACCATAAATCGCTAACGATATGCTCGATAAACAAGTTAATTCGGGAAAACCCTGTCGAAAATCACTTTTGTACGAATCAAAAAGACATAATCTCAAAACCGCAACATATTATATATATAAAAGAAAATTGAGGAAAATCGTCGAAAACCGCACTTACGCACTTACGCACTTTCAAAATAAAACTTCATCTCATTGTATACTTTGCGGTTTTTATCTCAATTATTTTCATGTTCATACTATATAAATACCATTAAAAAGTATGTATGTCTTGCGACGATGACCACGTTTTCGATTTTCTTAAATAAAATAGAGCCTTATTGGCTCAAGGCAAAGTAAACACGGATCGAAGCAAACGTGTAAAGATTTTCGATCTGTGACAATATGCGTATATGTACAACTTGAATAAATATTAAATTGTGTGACAAAGCTTTGCCAATAATACGAATATTGCATTTGCACACATGGAAAAAATTAAATCGCAAATTAAACATTTGCTCCGGTGCATGTTTTTATAATCGATAAAATAAATAAGGATGAAACGTGCAGGCTTCGAAGAAACATTGAAATCCCAGTATGAAAAATTATTCAAGGAATCGATTATATTCTAAAACATTTACATTTTAAATCTAGTTTATTTGAAGTACTGACATTTAGGCCAAATAAATAAAAAAAATCGCTTTTCCTCGTTCGGAAAAACTATTAAATAAAACCTTTAACAGCGCCCGTTTCGTCAGATGTTTCTCAACATTTTTATAAACAAACACCAAAACTGACATCTCACAATGGGGGCGCTTGACGTGTAAACATATAAAACTTTTCAGAGCCGAAATAAAAAATTTAAAAAATCCGAGAGTTTCCGAGAAGCCGAACACGCGAGTTTCTCAATGATGGCCCTTATGCAAAAACGGAATCTTTTTCATGCCGACGGCCTTTTTGCGTACCTTTTTTTAGCGCTCACTTTAAACAAAGTTCAAAAAGAAAGATTCGCGATGAAATAAAAAATATTCAAAAGGAACGAGATTGCGGTCGAAAGTGTTTTGACTCGCAACAGGCTCTTAAAGTGAAAAGTGCACCGACATAAATCAAATGGGATCGCTTTGTTGAAATTTCGCAATGTAACTGTTTTATTTTTGCATCTTTCGTGTTATAAGTATATGAAGTTTCGCTAATTGAGATGAAATTATATTCAGATGGAACGAGATCGTTCATCACCATTATCTATTGAATTATAAGATTTTTTTTAATAATATGGGAAGTTTTAAAACTTTATCATATTACTTGTGCAATATATTTTATTAATCATTATTAAAATCATTCGAGTCAATTATTCAAAAATTAATAAATTAATTGAAAATTTTATATGTGAGAAACCCGTTTACACTCCAAGGGTTTCTCAATAGTATAATCATAATCATTATTATAATTACTATCATAATCATTGCTGTCATAATATTTATCAAATTCAATATAATTATTTAACAATAAACCTTTTATCATTATCATCATCTTCATCACCACCATTATCAATTAGAAAATCACTTTAAAATAAAACTCATACCATCTTTATCATCATCGTTATCATTTTATACAATTTATAAAACAAATCCTTTACGATAAATATCACCAGAAACTCGCCAAATAACTAGAAATAAATACAAAAACCAATGAAAATCATTAAAAAATAAATCTTATACCATTTTTATAATCGTTATAATTTCACACACTTTATAACACAGCAAGATCTTTACGATACCATTATAAATTCACAAAATAACTACATATTATACAAAAACTATCTAACACCAAACCATAATCATATCCATCTATTGACCTCGCCACTTACCACTCAACTCGCCCGATTCAAACGAACCATAGCAAATCATCGGCCATCATAATAATTAATAACATTATCATCGCGACACGCATCAATTCAAATAAAATCGATATAGATTACAAATCATTCACACATTTAATTGACCCACTCATTATCGGTTCAAACGGATAACTCGACGGAAACTACGGCCAAATTCAAGTGCACCAATTAAAATGGTGCCGCAACAAATTGGAGTAGTTATGACGCCGAGCTCATTAAAACCGATCCACGGGTTAACTGACACTTGTAACTTATATATATAAACTGACGGTTAGAACTGACCATCAATTGTTCGACGTCGGAGATCTGTTAGTCTTAATGTAGGTATATATTTCGGTATCGATCGTTTGTATGGTGATTAATAGGGTGGTGATGGGTCGATGACGAATTATGTATTAAGCCGGGAAATTTTATTGAATTATCGTATGGTGTTTTTGTTTAGATTGGAATGTGTTGAAGGATTCGTAAAATAAGAAGTTGATGATCTTGGTTGGTCGGTGTCGTAAAATTTAATAAGTCGTTAAAGATATTCATGGCTCTATTATTGTTCTACGATTTTTATGATCATTGGATATGCAATTGTTTTTATTCGGATGTATTTTTGATTGTGTAATAAATATAAGATTCAATCGAAGACCGTATGAATGTCATCGCGTAAGAATAAAATTAAAAAAAGATGTTATGCGACGCTGGAGTAATAAAAAACGAAATTCTTCAGACTTAATTTTTTTTTTCGATGCATCAATATTTCAATACATCATTTCGTTATTCGATCAAAATCATAAATTTCAATTTATTATTTCAAATGCTTACAAAAGCGTTAATTTATTCGATTCCAATCGAAAGAGTGATATATTGCAGTATTTTGTTAATTGAATATATGTACAGTAGAAATCTTTTAACGTGAAACTGTGGGGACCGGAATTTTTTTTATGTTAAAAGAATTTTGTATTAAACGTCACATTTTAAATTACAATATAAATCGTTTAACGAATAACGAATAAACGAATAACGTAAAAATCGGTTAACACAAAATCATACTGCAACATCAAAAAAATCTATGTATAATAGAAATCGTTTAATGCGATACTTTGGGAAATATTATATTTTGTCAAAACTACATTAAGATTTCATGTTAACCGTTTTCGTACAAACGATTTTTACTGTGAAATTTAACACAAAATTCTTTTAACATGAAAAAAATTAAATGATTTCCACTATACATCAATTTTGTCAAAACCGCAGAACTATTTCGTGTTAACCGATCTTTTACCATAAATGTTTTCATATTAAACGATTCCTGCTGTATTCTATTTCACAATTTTCTATACCAACATCTCATCATTCATCACTATCACAAACCTTCGAATCAATTCCCTCAAATTTTTTCAACAACCAAATCTTTTATCACCACACACAAACTCAATCCGAAAACCCATCGAACAACCAAACAAACACATAAAAAACCCAAACTAATTAAAATAAATAATTAAACCCCCCCTCCATCTAATTGATACACGACTCGGCCGATCAAACGCGGCCGTCCGTTAACCCTTTCGGGCTCGGATTTATTATAACGGCCGCGGTAAAAACGCGATTAGGCACCCATCCGAACCGAAGGACTCCGTGGCACATACACACATACACACACATCCTACAATCCTACATGGGTGGCTCGGGAATGCAGTCCTGCTGGTCTGCCAGACTCCCGTTGGTCCCGATAACCCCTGCTTCAACCCTTTGACCACTATCGGAGGATCTCGGGTTGTTATGGGTTTTTTGTGGGGTTCTAATGCGCGTGTTTTGGTGGGTGGGTTTGTGTTAATTTTTAGAAATTTGTATCAGTTTTTTTATGTTTTGGGTTAAGAATTTGATGAAATTTAAAAAAAAAAGTTGTGGAAATTTCACTTGTATAGTCCGGGGAATCGAGAAGTATCGCTTCGAGAAAGTTTTGGTGTGATGTTTAATTTTGTGGTTCTTAACAAAATGATAAAAACTCCCTGTCGATTAGACTTTCTAGCACTGATAATAATATCACATAATTGAGATTTCAAAAAGTTAAAAATTGCATAAATTATTTTCTAATAAATTGTTCTGTTTATGAATTAAAAACATTTTCTTAGAAATTTTTTAACGTACATACCGCTAAGGGCTGCATACAAAATAGTACCAATTCTATTAATCTAATTATCTCCAATACAGTTACTCTTACAAATAAATATTATAATATCAAAAAATTTCTGAGCTACAAATTTTATTTTCAATATTTTTCTATAAAAATGACAGTTAACGAAATATTTACGAAAAACCGTTTCCAGTAACTTTTAACCTCACATAAAATTTTATATTAACTTCTAATCGACAGAGAGATTTTACCATTTTGTTAAGAACCACAATACCAAACTTGATTCCAAAATTCAATTTGTCACTAATTTTTTCATAGATAGGGCTTTATTTTGTCTCCATTCGCCAGATTATTTAAGGCGCAGGAGTGCTACACGATGCTTTTATGATGAACTATTCAAGCGGTGGGGTATATGGAGATAAAAATTATAGTTCATGCTATAAAACCAGATTTATTAAAAAAAATATATGACCACAAATTAAACCGCAAACTCCTGAAAGCACCACAGGATTGTACATCGTCACGATTTTATGATATTTCAAACGGGCATAGTAACGAGAAACTTTAGCCGCATAAAATGTGCAACTATGGGGCTGATGCCATTATTTAGATTTTTTTTAAACATTGCGCAATTATTTTCATGGACAATGAATACGTACATACATATAATATACAATCAGACACCGCAAAATAAATTCGAATTTTTGCAGTAGTGTTCTAAGATGTTATGTCAATATTGAAAACCAGAATGTTGATTAAAAGTTTTAACATATTTTTATGATCTTATGCATATTTTATATGAGGTTTGCGAAATTGCTTAGTTTGCGTATGACGCAAAATATTTTTATTTCGTTTGTGAACAATATAGAAGAATGATTTTTCGTTGATGTTTTTTAAAACTAAATGTTGAAGTTTACACTTCTTTTTCATTGTCTTCCTTTTCATCTAATGAAACTTTAATCTTATAATTAAAAATCAGAGCTTGAAACTTGAAAAAATCATACTTAACCTAACCTAATCATTGACAGTTCTAAGACCATGAAAAAGAAAGGGTATGGAAATGAAGATAATGAAAAGAAGTCCAAATTTTGACGAATAATATCAACATTCTACTATATTTTTCAATTTCAAAAACATCGCAAAACACATATAAATAATTAAAAATTGATTTTTTTTTAAATTAAACCATCAAAAATTGTATAGAAATCTCACTTTCACATTTTCGATAATAAGAAATTCCCAATACAAACATAAACAATAATTTTTAACCCATCCGAGACCGATTCCAATCATTCGACCCTCAAATAGAAGAGACAACAGACGTGTAAAATCAACCTAATATGTCTACATCGATGCCGATTTACGACCATCCATTTTACGACCATTCCCGATACGCTTCGTGGAAATTGTCCGTTTTTATGACGCTTCATTATCGCTAGACCAGGTATATATAATATATAAAATAGTGCACTTTTATTTTCACGCAAGGATCGAATTCGAAAATGGCTAATTATGTGGAGGGTTTTTTTGCTTTCGGGTCATTTGCCCTTTTCGGCACTTTTGACTTTCGTGTGTGTGCGCAATTTTGACCCATTCGTGTCTCGGGTTTTTTTCGGGTTCGCAGAAATTTCGCCCGCCGAAAAAACAGGAATAAAATGAGGATTGTGGAAAGACAAAAAAATTGACAAAGCTCCGTGTGTCTATTGTTTGCAAAAGATCTTTTCGCCGACTCGAGGGCTGATCACAATAGGAGGCGTTCAACTCGATGCTACTACATATTAGTTCAGTGTTTCTAAAAGTGTTTCGTTTAAAAGTTTTTGAAGATGTTTCGGAGGGAAATTTATTTTTATGATGGTGTGAATCGGTTGAGTTTCATTGAAATTGTTGAAGATGCGAGTTACTTTTATTTTAGTTTTTTTTCTTATAATTGTTATTGACGAAAAATACTATTGTAAAAAAGCTTTTTGTATGAATGTTAAGAAAAAAATAATACAAAACTATTGAATCATTAAAAAAAATTCCGCTTCCAAAGTGCGAAAATATTATGCAATGTATTTTTTTATACTTTCATTGAAATCCTTACCAAATAATTTTGATAACTCAAAGGTAAATATAGGTAGGTTAAGTAACCTAATTTTTTAGTACTGAAAATCATTGAAAAATTAATTTAGCTCAAATCATCACAATCATTCTCGTCGTATGTAACTATTAAAACATCAACTGCTAGATAAAATCTTTTCAATATACAATTTTGAAAGTGTGACGTTTCTATCATCGTTTTATTTACACATTAAAGCTTACACGATCATCATTATCAACATCACTCTAATAATTTACGCAAAACTCTTTAAAAATAATGTTTATATTATCGTTTTCACTATTAACATTATTCAAATTATTAAAATCAATACAGTTATTAAAAAATAAAGCTTATATCATCATCATTGTTATTATCACTATCATCATCATCACACTTAGGTAATAAACAATTTGCATACTAAAAACAATATCTTCCAATTAAAATCCCATCAATATCACACCAACAAAACACGTTTTCATCCATCTAAAACACACTCCACATATCACTGAACTCCAATAATCAAATTAAACCACCAACTTAAATTCAAACAGTTTGAAAATCTCTGTTCGAATTAACAAATCCACAAAAAGAAACGGTCCCCGTATAAAATTCGCATTATAACAGTACATCCGATGTTTATTTATTGTCCTCCGAAAGTATGGACGTTATCAATAATTCGAAATCGTTAAACGTTCAATATTTAAATAAACCGACATCGACAACAGGTTGGTGCACATGCAACATTGCAATTCGAATCTCGCGTTTTTGATTTATCGATCGTTTAAACAAGATTAATTTCGCGCGCCGCGAATATTCGCGAGTGGAAATTTAATCATCCGCGAGGCTTTCACGCGCGAAAATTTTTGATTACAAAAGTTTCATGATTTAATCCCGGCTGAAAATCGATACTAATTTAGTTGCGAGCTTTCACCTGTTGTTGTACTTTTTCAGGGTCTTCTTGTTTATTACGTGGAGGGAAATCGCACTATGAATTTTAATGAAAAAAAAAGGCGTCGATTTTAGACGTCGCCATTATTTTTTTCAACGCCTATAAGTTCATTGTAGCGTAATTTATATACGCTTTTGGATTATGTTTTTTTAATAATTTTTTATAATGAAATAATTAATTTTAATTAATATTTTTTTATAATTTTGTATAGATTTAGGTTTTTTTTTTAATATACACCGGTTTTTATTAGTCAGCAAAGTTAAGCGACATGTGATTTACCTACCTATAAGATCGGATATCATTGACACAATTTGGAAATTTCTGATTTTCTGATTTTTATGGCTTTTATAAGTTGAAATATTTGACCGATTTTTAAAAAAATGATGTGACTGCCAGATAAATGGCTAATCGTAAGACCATTTAACAAGAAATATATTTTAATATTAAAATTCTTTGATAATTGACTTATCTTATTTAAAATGTTATTGATCGTTTATTTTTTTTATTAAGTTAAGTTATGCAAAAAATGGAAAGGTTTGTATATGGATGTACCTGAAACCTTTCGATAAGAGATAGTCTTTAAATATTCAATCTTATCAAAAATTAATTAAAATAATCAAAAAATATATATCGGAAAGGTTTCATCTTACAATGAACGTCAAATATATCACAAATGGTGACGACGACAATAATGACACAAATCATTAACGGCCATAATTTAAAAATTCAAACGCACTTCCTACAAACATCAAGACCATTGAACCCCACCGAAAGTGAAATTCCAACTATGACAAAAAGCCCATAAATTAATTACAAAAGACAACCGCATTCGGGACGTCCCGGCAAAGACACTTCTGAAACGTGCGAACTTTTCGCACGCGCCCAATTGGCCAATTAGCTAGGAAGTCTCGAGGCCGAATGACATCAGTGCCATGGCGAAATTTCATAATACACCGAAAACAATGCGGAAACGCTCTTTTCGGATATCGGCATTGGCGGGAGAGGATGTATGCGAATTTTTGCGAATTCGAACCGCTTGTGTGGTACGCCTGCCGATGATTTATTGCGGACCTCGTTTAGCGCACGCTGCGCATAGCGAAACAAGATCGTAAAGCTCGAACGAAGTTTCGTGTATGTAAAAAGGAATAATGGGTGTGAAATGAAGTCGTAAAGCCTCCAGGTTAATGGCTGACGCTTTCCTATTGTGGTGATACAATTGGAGATGTGTCCATTGTGAATGGATGAATTGGAAGTTTGGAAAAAATCGGTTGTCTATTATTTTTGAGTTTCAATTGATATTTTCGTAATTGTAATGGAGATGGTTTTGGTTTGTTACATGTGTTGGTTGCTATGAAGTTAAGTTATTAATAGTTTGGATAGTAAATGGCTGTGTTTTTAGTATTCAAACTTATTAAGAGTTGTCTTCTCAGATAAAAAATAATTTAATGTTTGAGCTTAAAATGTACTGATTTCTATGAAGTTGTGCTATAAATAGCCGTCAGTAAATGGCTATGATCTATCAAGGAACGTGTCATTAGTATTCATACTCGTTGAGAATATCTTATATAGAATAATTTCTTATTCGAGCTTACAATTATTATATATTGATTTCTATGAAGATAACCTATACATAGTCTAATCAGTAAATGGCTATCATCTGCTAATATATATCTTTAATAATTCAAACTCGTAAAGAATTATCTTCTCTTAAAACAAAAAATTCGTATATCTCAAACTTCCGATAATATATTTAAAAAGCTTCATACTGCAACGATGACAATCTATAAAAAAAATGTTATAATAAACCATCAAAAGTTTATAACTCGAAATGAAAGAAACTAACTAAAAAAAATCATAATCAATCAACTACTGACCGCACAACTCATCGCTTAACATAGTCGATTCATTCAAAAAGACAAAGCCAATGACCGTTTTGAATAAACACCGAAAACAATACTCAAGTTTAGTCATTGTTTAAAATAAATATGCACAAAACTCGTACTAATGAATCTTACAATATCCAAATAACAGTTTAAGCATTCGTAAAAAAAATCAGGAAATGGAAACATTAAACAAGTCTAAACACACAATTCGAACTACAAGACATAATGTTTATAAATCTCTGTTTATAGACGTGTTCCAATAATCTTCCGATTAACATACACTTTTTCAAATTGACTCACATAAGCATCCAAAAATAGGAAAATATGCGTAAACATTCACCATAAAAAAGACCAATTTCACAATCTCAATTATATTATATATTTCCTATTCAACAAATCATCTACAAACACACTATCGATTTATCAGCGAATGTGCCAAAATTCGTGTTGATTCAAATTACAACATAGTCTGGCATAATGTGCTAACAAACGGTCATAAAACATCGATAAGTGAACCGAAAGTTCTCAAACTAAACGAATTTGCATTCGTTTTATTTATTTTTTTAATCCGAATTAAAAAGCTTAGGCAAAGCTTCGGTAGAAATCGAAAGTCGATTCGGCGCAAGAACTCGTTCTTCGAAAAAGCACAACAGTTCGGTTGTCGACAAATATTGGCCTATGTGGCCGAAGGTTCTTTATTTTTATGCAAACATGGAGTTAACGGCTTAAGCATTTGTATAAACGAAAATTAAACACATTAAAATTCCCGAGAAATTCCCTACGCGTGTTGAAGGGTAATTGCTCAAATTTGGCTTCGCAAACAAAACGAAAGCATTTGCAAATTCCAATCATTTCAATGATTAACAATGTCCATAAAAGTACCGATGATTCAAATTTCCAATACCGAATTTGGTATCGAATTACATAAAATTTTTGATATGATTTGAAAAAAAACTCACCGCTTGTGCGTTGAAATATTCATCATTGTTGCAGCATCACTTTTCGTCTTCGAACCTTCGAAAAATTGAAGTGGACAACTTCAGACCGAAAATTCCACTGGTTCTTCTGTAGACACATACAATAACACTTTTCTATTCACACTCGAATAATACAAAAAATATATATATATAGATATAAAAATAAAAAGAAAATCATGTGTACATTTGAAAGTGTCAAAAGCTATATTGTCCAAAACGCGCGGTCATTAGTGTGTACAAACAAAAATCGTGATCGAAATTTTTTTTACCAAAAAGCACGATGTTAATTAGTGTAATTATAACGTACTGAATGCGACTGTAGGTCTTTGCACTTCTAATATGGAAATTATGATAATTTTAATGGCGATTTAAAAAAGTTATGGTGAAAATGTGAAATGTTTCAATTGTAAGATTTTGTTTTTATAATTTTTTTTTTTAATGAAATTTTTTTTTATAAATTTTTTTTTTAATTTATGAAATAATATAAAGATCAAAGTTTGAATTTGTATTAAAAAAAAAATGTGTTGGAAATGTTGGTGTATTACCGGGTGTTTGAGGTGCGACCGCGCGACAACACCGCAGGAGTGGAACTGCCGAGCGGACCAGCTTCAATGACCACCAGACCACCAGCAACCCTTGCCGACGATCGGCCAGCGGTTCCCAAAGTGTCGGGGCCCCCACCAGAAGCTGCTGGGCCGCGTGTGTGGTGCCGATGAGTGTTTTGGGTCGAGCGTTCGAAAGGTCGGTGCGGTGGATGTTGAGGAATTCTTGTGGTTTTCGAAGATGGTGTTGGATTGAGGAAATGGTGAAATTTGTGATGGGAATTGTTGGAATGTGTTATTGAATGTGTTGATCTATCACAACCATCAAACAAAAAAGTTTGATGGTTGTGATAGATTTTGGTATGTTTATTATAATACTCTAATTGTCTAATTGAGCTTTATGCGTGACAAGCAGAACTTGAAAGAATACATAAAAATATTCTAATAGTCTAATTGTCTTATTGTCTAATAGTATAATAGTCTGATATTCTGATGGTCTAATTATAATACAAGACGGTCTAATACAAAAGTAGAAGTTTGTACGTAACAAACGAAGCATAAAATAAAACTAAAAATAAAATTGTCTATTTGTCTAATATAATAGTAGAAACTTTTAGTTTAATTTCCTAATAGTCTAATACTCTGATAGTCCGATTTTCTAATAATCTAATTGTCACAGTTTAACAGTTGATATTTGTAACTCAAAAGCAAGGTTTAAAATAAAACTAAAAAATTGTCTAATAATCGAATAGTCTGATGGTCAAACATTCTAACTGTCTAATAGTCTAATTGTAAGTCTAAAAATAAGTCTTATTTCTAATGGATTTGTAGTTAAATGGCATATGATTTGGTTAATGCATGGATTCGGTAATGATTTGGCATTTGAAATTATGAATTTTATTAATATCTTATTGTTAATTTTTTTTATGATTTTGTAAAGGTGTATGTAATTTTTATTTTGTATAGAGCTCATATTTATTAAAATTGCTTAATTAGTTAACCTAAAGCACTCTAATAATAGTTCATAAAGAATATTTTCTATAATTTAAAATGATAGCGAAAAACATTAAATATTGAAGTGATAAAATCGAAAATAAACCAGTAATACAAATAACATAGAAAATATTTTAGATCAAGGCAATAATATAAAATTTAAAAAATTGTAATAATGTAAAAAAAAACTTGTTACTAATCGCTTATTTCTATTTTTACAAAATACAATTGATTGATTTATAATTAATAATAAATTTGTAAAATAATTAATATAATATAACACACAGTTTGAAAAACACATAAATCATATAACTCCGACATATTGTAGAAAAGGCTCGCCTTTCCGTTTCATTAGTACCAAGAATCGGAAAATTCGATTACCAATATTTCAATTTAAAACAAATAAATTTTTATTTATTACCACAAAACATTTTCAACATTGCAAAACCTTCACATATACACACACACACACACACACACACACACACGAAATTAATTTAAACAACAAAAAAACCTATTTTACTATTCCGCGATCCGGCACAGCCAAAAAACATCATTTCTTTTTCCCGCCAACCGGAAATACGTTACAGCATTCAAAAAGCGTCTTCCGTTCGGCCTCAAGCCGCACACGTCCCGACCATAAAATAATCACACCTCATGAAACAATAATGCACATCTCGCTTTTTCAAAATAGCAAAGCATCAATTATAAAACTGCGTCATATTATATTATACATGCGATAACTGACATAGGTGGTCCCTTATCTGGCAAATTTATAAACCGCATACAGTGTAATCATTCGATTCATAGAATACGATTGCATTAGTTAATTTTTAAATATGAACAAACATATGTCTTTAAAAAAAAAAATAGCACTTTGGAAAATGTCAAAAACCCAGCTGTGAGTTAAAAAATGTATTCGTACAGGGCTGGATTTTACTTATAAATTGAACAGGTTGAAGTTTAAGGCCTCTCAATTAAAATGGTATTCAAATTTAGACCGATGAATTGATCGATATATTTTTAATTAACGATGACAATATTAAAATTAACAATATGTCAATCGATTGATGATTAAAGCGTAAGTGAAGTAAGCACGTGCATAGGGCATCAAGGAAAAGAGATCAACGCAAAAATTTCATGTTGAGCGATTTTTTTTTCATTTTAAAAGAAAAATGTACAAAATTATGTTATATAGATTTTGTCAGGATTGCAGAATTATTTCATATTAGCTGATTTTTTATGTTAAGCGTTTTTATGTTAAACGATTTTCACTGCATTATTTTAATTTTTGTTCAATTTCGAATTTCCGATTTATAAAATTTTATTTTATGGTTTATTGTTTTAATACTTTAAATTACTATTGTAAAGAGGCACTAAAATTAATTAATACTTGGGAACTTGAGGCATCTAATTGTAAGGGTTTTAATTTTAATGCCATGGTGGTGTGATTGTATTTGTGTGTACACAAATAAAAAATAAAATAAAATTTGGCCCTGATTATATTGTATAACACATATTCGAATTTTAAAGATCAAAATCTGACAGTGAAATGCTCAAAAATTATTAACTATTTTATTTTATCCTTTTTTCAATATATCAATAAAAAACGGAAAAAAACCTGTGTGCTTCACAAATGGAATAAGCCTAGGAGCTCTCTTCGTCTAAATACGGCCCTGTCTAATGTCTATATACCAAAAGTTATTTCCGATTAAATAAATTATACATAATGTTCACATAAAATTTGTCGTCGCTCTTATAAGGATTCGTCATATTGAATTTTAATAATTCGATTTGCATACGAATGCGATTTTTATTATGCGATTTAATTATACGTTCCGGACTCGAAAATGATTAAAAACCACAACTCCCAACTACCGAAACGTCAAAAAATTCTAACTAACGATACTTTCGTTTTTATTATATTATTCTTATATAAATAATCGTATAATAAAAAAGAGTGGATCCTTTGGACGGCGCCAGTTTATGTTTGCGCGACGTTCATTAATCACCTGATGCATCTTCGAGGAGTTGTCTTCATTCATCACCTCTTCACCAGTTTTGTATCCTTTGTATACTTCCACGTACATGTTACACGGGTGAAGAAAGATAAGAACCAATCGTCGACAGTCAAATGTTGGTGTGGTTAACCTTTGGATTAAATCAAATTAATTTCATGATGGAAATCAAATGTTTGTATTCCGAAAACTGCTAATGTAATACGTGATTGTTTATGAAAATATTTGTAGTATGAAAAAATGTTTTAAATATATGATATTGTTTGTATTATTCGTTAGACGAGTCTTACCAGTTTTTAACGCAAATAAATTTAAAATTCAGACACTTTTTTTTTCGAGATGCAATTCGTATTCGCTTTTTGTTTTGTTTGTTCGAAAAAATTTTCGATAATCGACAACACAAACGGCATATGCGTTGAAAATTTCACGTGTATCTATCAAAAGAGAAATCTCACATGTTTCGAATTACGATAATGTCTCAAAAGTACTCAGTTTCTTTTATAGAATCGTAAATTTTCATAAAAAAATGTCATTGAAATCTATCAAGTATTTTCATAAAAATCCTTTTCAAAATATTATAGAATTTATAATCTCGATGTTCTTGAACCTGAAAATTTTTTTGTTTTTTTTTTTATTTTTTATTTTCAGAATAAAATTATTATATATTTTGTTGTGTTTCAGATTATATAATCGTATAACCTTACGACTGAATGATACCATGATAAATATACGTTGAAAATTCAGATTAAGGGACCAATCTGACTAATTGCGGCCATTTGGCACAATCAAACGGATGCTGAAAAATAAGCTTTTCCGTGTTTGTGATTTCGAATTCGTAAAATAAAAATAATTTTGTAAAGTAGATGAATGAAAATTGACGATAAGGAACCCCTGCTCCGACCTTTTGACCACATATACAAAATTGTATCACTAGAAAACCATGTGGTTTTACTTTATAGAAAACCCTTTTATTTTTTCATCATATGAATTATAAAGTATCTGAATCATCATCAATATTCATTGCTAGATGAAGTCATTTTCAGTATTATATTCTCAATATTTTGCATTTTTTATTTAATTATATTCTTCAGATCTTTCAGATTTCATTCATCCATTGTCCTTTCAATCTTTGCGTTGTTTCATATTATCATATTCAATCGGATACTATTCAATTATCAATCTTCCATTTATACATCTTATCACATGACTAACTTGCTACTGTTTCAATACCTTTATTCAATATTAATACTTCGCATATATTCCTTTCATACCTATTCTATTTATTCTTAAAACACATACATCCGTTCTTATAATTAAACTGAATTTCCTATATAATTTTCGCACAGTATCCAAATGGAAATGAGTCAGAAACCGCTCAAAGATATCAAAATATCAACAATAATTAAATTGAAACATTCATTCATATTTATATATGGTCGATCCAAAAATTTCATCGTATTTTTGATCAAAAATCGTTTTTTAAAACCAACTCAATGAGATGAAGAATCCGCACTTTTTATCAGTTGACTCCTATCTTAAATATGATCTTTCTGATATTTTGACGTGGATCAGCATTAATTATGACCAGTATCATGTTTATCAGTAAATGAAAAATTGCCTGATCTGAATTTTGAAAACCACAACTGATTGTGAGTGATTCTAATGTTAACTGCAACCCTACTGTACACGTTACAAGTATTTTCAGTCGTGTTATTATTTATACATTTTCACAGTGAAAAATGCAATAAATGCGCTTTATTATTATACATTTCAAAAATTTCTACGGTCTGTTTACTATTCACAGCCTAGGCCAAAACTTAACAGATAATGAAAAAGAAGTATCCTCCAAATAATAGAATAGTTTGAATATAGAAGTTGACCTTTGAAAAAATACGATGAAATTTATGCATTGACCTAATAATTCCCTTAACATCAACTAAATATTTAATCAGCTATTCGCGTTTTGCATAAAATTCGTTCACTTCCGAGAACCTCCATACAAATAGCTTTATCGGTTCGAAAAAATAGAACACTCATTCTACGATAGTTTAACCGTGTAAATCATAGTGCGGCAGGAAGTCAGGAAGGACATCAATACACAAATCAGCTCTGGCCAGGATCTAGCGTAGGAAGCACACACGTTGGACGCGTGTGAAAATTGCACAACGCTCCTCTGAACAAATACTGTCACAACTCTAGACCAAAAAACACTGTCTGGAGGTCGTGTCCCCGATTTCTTCCACGAAATCTTCAAATTGGACAGATCAAATGATAAAAACAGTCGAAAAATTGTCGAAAGCACGCGATGTCATCAATTGGAATAAGACATCTCATAATCGACACGACGCTTTTTAAAAGGATCAAATAACAAGATTTATGTAAATATTTATATAGCAAGGCTTCTTCACCCCCGCATCTAAAACGAGTAGGAAGCACATTACGGATTCGAGTGAAAGTTTTTTCCAAAAAACGAACCTTGTAAAACCCACGTTATTAAAAAAACCTGAAATTATGACAATGAATGAAAACCATCGATAAAATTCACGCACTATTCTACAACTAGGAAGTATTGGCGTTACGCAATGTTATCTGAAAACGCGGAAGCTCGTTTTGGACAAAACGAAAATCGGGCAGGGCTTCGCGGATACGTGGCCATTGTTATATGTACTTATTGTGATAATGTTTTTACATAAATACGCGCAATAATCACACACATAATAAACGGCTTCAATTAAATTGGGGCCGAGCGGGGGCGGCAGGAAGGGAGATAACACTTCCACCCACCAACAAAGCACCACAGGAAGTCAACAGAGAAAGATCGACACTGAACCCAACCGCGGAAAGAGTAACGACCAATCTGGTATTATGGTCTCGGAAATTTGTAATCGAATTTGAATTCGGTGGCGGCATTTCGGAGGGATGAGGGGCTAATGTTTGTATTTTTTGTGTGTAAGAGGTATTCTTAGTGTAGTGAAGTTTTGATGGTTTTTCTTGGCTTGGTGAAGAAAAGTAACTTTCAAGGTACTGAGTATCAAATATCAGCTTCATAAGTTTATAAAGATAGATACTGAATCCAATCGGATGCTAAATTTGAATCGGTCCAATTTTGCTCTTCATCATCATGGTCTCCGTTGTGAATTTTTGATGTTTTTTCTCGGTAAAATGAAGGAAGGTAATTTTCATTTTTATTTTGATCTCACAATCAGTATCATATAAATTCAATAAAGAATCTAATTTGATACTAAATTTGAATCTGTTTGGTGGAAGAATTTTGGAAGGATGCATGGTCAATGTAACTCTTTATTGTGTGTAAGAAATATTCCATATGAAGTTTTGATGGTTTTTCTCGACATGATGAGGGAAGGTAATATGTCATATATTATTATGTCATTTGGATGCTAAATTTCTTCATTTAATGCATATTTAAATCCAAAACAATAAGACTAGTTCATTTTTTATCAACTGCATATAAAACGATATCTGACTTCCAAATGTCAATTTTTTAATCATTTCAATCAAAAATATTATATTAAATCTTAATGCATCTCGTTCATTATTTTTTTAAATCACAATATACGTTATTACTTTTAAATTAAGTCAACCACAAAAACATATGATCACAAAAAACCCAAATCTAGATAAAACTATCAACAAAAACGAAACCAAGACCCGATAAAAGTCTGAAGCTATTGAAATTTGCATTCACAGGAAGCGCAATGACGCCATTACACAATCTAAACATTTAAACACAAATCACGCGATATCTCCGATCTGAGATCACTTTTGGCAATTCGAAAACCAAATATGAATGACTAACACATTTTTTTCGCAATATGCGAACAAACCAACGGAATGGACGAATTCGACTCGCCTCTAATCGAGACAAATTCGAAAAGGATTCATCCTAATATTTCCAATTACATGAAACATTCAATTCTGGTAAGAATTTTTTTTGGAGGACGAGAAGTGATGAAGACTGACCGCAGGAAATGATTTTGACGTGCCGCCGCCAATTTCTAGGTTAACACAAAAAACGGGTCAAATTTGTTAAATTACACTGTTAACGTACGCATTTTTTCAATTTAATAACCGAGCCGCTGATAGCAACTATCACTACACGTCATAAATTCAACAACAATACGAAGCTTGTGGACGTTAAATGGGCGCTGTTTCCGACGGCACAAATTCTGATTTTGAAAATCGAACTCTTTATTAAGTAATTAATATAAAAAATTGATTATAATTGATTTTACTGAAAATAAGTAACTACTGCTGTCTTGCTTCTGCGGGACATATAATAGTAACTATCACTACATGACTTAAATTTAACAACAATACAAAGCTTGTGCATGATGAATAGTCGTTGGTTCCGATTGGACAAATTCTGATACTGAAAATCGAACTCTCTATTAAGTAATTAATATCAAAAATTGATTATGATTGATTTTACTGAAAGTAACTATTACTGTCTTACGTTAGCTAGAAATACTAGTAACTATTATGATCGAAAATTTTACAGCAATATAAAGCTTGTGGATGTTGAATGGATGTTGTTTCTGATTGCGCAAATTCTGATATTGAAAATCGAATTTTTTATTCAATAATAAATATCAAAAATGTATTACGTTAACTTTTTCTGAGAGTAACTATCACTGTCTTGCTTCAGCAAAACATATACTAGTAACTATGTATCATGCATATCAAAAATTTTATACTAATATAAATTAACGTTGTTTGCGATTCTGATTCGTAATCTTAAGATTGAAAATCGAACTTTTTTTACAAATAATAAAGTATTGTAATAAATGCAAGATATTGAAAATATATTATGATTACTTATACTTAATTTTCTGCCAATGAAAATTCGATAATCTCACTTGAAAGGACGTAATATGATATTCACTCAAGAAGATTAATTGTTTCGTGAGCTTTTCGTAATATGTGTTTAATTGTACATTTCGAAATTGGTTTTGGTAAAATAAACAGTAAATTTCATGATATTATAGAATAATTTTCCGAATTAAATATGAATTTGAGTTCTTGTAAAGTTTTTCAGAACAGAAAATCCCGACATCTATAAGCAAATTTAACAACTATTGAAAAATTAAAAAAAAAAAATTTTCTTTGTTAAATCATATATTATTTTATTTAATAACTTATACAACTACAATAGTTCAAATTAATATAAGGACACTCCAGCTTTAAATCTTTTAATAAATTATTATTATATAAAAAATCTTATTGTTAGATAACTTTTAAAATTTTCTCATAAACGACAAATATCGAACGTTTTTCTTAACATTTCCAAAAACTGAAACATTCTTATACTTTTTTTGAACAACTTCAGATAAAACAAATCAAAATGTAAAAAAAACACATCCATCGAATCGTATCAATTTGAAACGATCGAACTAAATTCAAAACGTAATTTTTCATAAAAAAACCATTCAACTCGCATCATCGTCCTCCGTGGATATTGCTCGAACATTTTCATAACAACTGTTCAAACACGAACGAAACGCACAAATCACAAATACGCATAGGTATTTCCGTACAAGTCCGTCGTGTAAGTGGTCTGCTGCTCCTGCTGCTGAAGAACCGCAGTCCTGGACCTGGTAGTCCTTCCTCGTTTTGTAGAATTGGCAACAGTAGCCAAAGGGGGAACTGATGTGGAATCCTGCCATTCAGATCCTGCCGGAGACATGAGCATGTATTGCAAATGTCTGATGTAGCAGATGGCTATTCTGGAAAAAATAATATAGAAATATGATTTTTTTGTTATAAAGTATATTATGGTTTAAAAAAATAAAAAGCAAAAGTAAAACATAACAAAGTAAAGTAAAGTAAAACAAAATGAATATGTGATGGTTTAAATTTATCGAAATTATTGATTTTAATGGTTAATGAAGTTGAGCGATCAATGTGATGGAAATTATTGAGGTTGAGTACAATGGGTAACGTTAAAGATAAAACTGAAGAGTCAGAAATAATTTTTCGAGTTAAATATTATAGTATTTTGTAAGGACCGCTATGTATTATCGAATTTTTACATTAAGCATTTTTGTGTAAACGATTTCCACTGATATTTAAGAAAAAAATATTTTTGATGATTCGAAAGGTTAATGAGCGTTGATTTTTGGCTATAAATGACGATGATGATTAAAAATATTGTTTATATTTATATGATTCTAAACATATGTATTTTAAAAGTAAAAAAATTGTTTTGTTTATTTAATTATAACATCAGTTTCATTCAAAGAAACTTAGATAATAATATGGTTGATTAAAGGAAAACCACATAATTGTATAAAAAATTCTGAATATTAGTTTGTTTATAAAAATAATTTAAAACAATAAAATAAACAATAGGAAAATGTAACAAAACATTTTCCATGAAATTTCTATAATTCAGCATAACAAAATAAATTTTTTTCATAAGAATCGTATCAATGAAAATGACCCAATTTACTTTATCAATATGAATTACTTTATAATAAAAAGCTTGAAAAATAATTTTAAATCCAAAACACGCAAAGAAACAATAAAAAAACGCAATACACAAATTCCGATGAAATATCTATAACAAAAGCACAGTTTTTCATAAGAATCGTATCAATGAAAAAACGATGACGAATACCTGAGGCACTCGATCTTCGAATACTTCTTCTTCGAAGGCTTCGTGACGGGCAGCTTGGACCTGAGCATGTCGAAAGCTTTGTTCATATCCCTCATCCTCGTCCTCTCCCTGTCGCAAGCCGATCTCTTATACTCTGAAAACATCGTGCATCGTTCAGCAGACCATGTCTGCACTAACGAAATCGAACAATGATCCAAAGTGTCACCTTTCTCCAGCTGTAAGGCCCTCTCCCTCCAGGACACATCCACCTTCATGATAGACTGGTCCACCGTGTGACTGGACCCTCTTGAACTGCTGGGAGCAGATATCATCTTGTCCACGCATCCGAAGATGGACCCTCTGAAATCCAGCTGACCCATCTCGATCCTGTGACTCTTCTTCGAACCATCTCCATGGTTGGGCAATTCGTAACCGATGCTGAATCCATGCTCGATACTCCTATCTATCCCATCTGATAAAGTTTCAGTGTCTTCGCTCAAACCATGCTCGTACATCCTATCCCTAGAATCGCCATGGGATCTCGTCATTAAACCAGGACTATCACTTCTATAGATCCTTTGATGTGGAGAGGTCTTATCGTACTTTTTATGATAGAAAGTCGGGAGATCATCGTATTTGCACTTAGAATCTGGTCCTCCTATATCTAAAATGACCTTGTCGTCTTCAGCTACGATTGGATCAGTATCAAAATTGTCCGAAACTCTTCTGGGATAGTTCCCGGTGCAAACTGGGACCAAAGGCACCGATTCCCCTATGTACAATTCGGTGTAGGGAGACGAATTGCTCATTGTTGTTGTTGATGGCTCGATATTTAGACACGGACTGAAATTCGGATTCGTTATTGGAGCGGTGACTAGTCGACGCCCCTGTTTGATTAAAACGTTTTGTGTATTCAAGTGTTTGGATTGAGAAAAGAATAAATATATATCGGATTGTCGCAGGTGACACGCGTCTAACATCCGTTCGCCATTGTCGCCAATGAAGCCTCCTGCATTGTAGGACAATGGGTGACAATGGATATTGTCCTCGTAGACGAAGGAGTTATGTAAACTTTCATATGACTAAAGGGAATGGTGTGCTTTTGAATATTTTAGGGATGCTATTGAAAATGAATGAGAGTCAACGAATGTTGTTTTCAGTAATGTATATTTTTATTTAACAAAATATATAAACAATGCGAAGCATTTTAGTATTATAAATTCAAGGTGTAGTAACAAGCAAAAGAATTTTTGCTTAAGAATATCAACAGTCTATTTTTTTAAGAATAACAATTTAAAAAGTACACAGGATTTTTATTTATTGTGAAAATGAGCATTTTATATAATACTAATTTTTTTAATGAAAAATTGAAAAATCAAGCCGATTATAAAAAAGAAAACAATTTTGATATTTTACTAGTTTTGTCATATATGTATATATATATTCAAGAACAAAATTTCATTTGAAAAATGCTTTCATCTTAAAAATAAATAAATAAATAATAAATTAATGATTGTGAAATGAAAATAAAAAAAAATTGACATAACCAATGAAAGATGATAAGACAGTGCAGTATTATAAAAAAATTCTGTGCACTGAAAGCGCCTATTCTGTGTTATCAATATCATTACATTAAGATATATTCTAGTTTTTATATTAAAAGCTTATTTAATATACACGTAAATAATCACAGGCGATCAGGGTACATAATTCTTTGAAATGTGTTATTTTCTTAGAAGTAATACATCAACTCGGTAGTAAAAATAAAAGCGTTTTTTGAATAATTATCACTATTTATAATCGAACTTCAGTTTTCTAATTGTCATGTATTGCTTTAAAACTTCGTCGGTGACTTTCGCTCTTCTTTCTTGATACTCCGTTATGATCGGAGTGATGCAATCAATTGCAGCCTTTTTCAATTCACCAGTCAACATTTCTCCTGATATATACTTTTGTCTTACCTTAAAAATAAAAATGAATTACAATATAAAATAAATTTCATAAAAATATCTTATTTGATATTCTAAAAATTACTTCGGCTAATTTTTCATCATCTTCTAAGAAAAACTTTAGATACTGATAAGATATATCGACATCTGGATTTCCTCCTTTTAGTCTGTGCTCTTCCACTGTTACTTGGCCGCCGGAAAATGCATGTTTGTTAATCTAATACGAAAACAGGTGTTCAAAATTTTTTGTTATTAAGTAAATCAAATTTTATCAGCAATAACTAATAATTTTAAACCTTGTTTTTTATTTGTTTAGGTGTGTCGTTGAGGAAAATAGATGCGTTTACGTCACTCGCGGACATTTTGGTTTGAGCTCCTTGCAACGCTGGAAGGAATGTAGAATGCAAAAGAGCTGGTTTGGGGAACTTTAGTCTCGCAGAAACATCTCGAGTCATTCTAAAATATGGATCTTGATCTATCGCACAAGGAATAAGTACTGGAAGCTGAAAAATGAATATAAATTGTACAAAAAAACCGATAAAATTTTCGATGTGATATGTTTTCAAATAATAAAAAGGTTGAAAAATAGTACTTTTTTGTCATTGAAAATTGCTGGAAAACTCGTGGAAAAAGCAGGAGCAGCTTGAATGGACGGGAATGTAATCTTGCCGATTACATCTGAATCACCAAAACCAAAAATACTTTTGACTTGGTTGAAATTCACACACTTTTGAATCCTGACCATATTTCTATAGAACTCTGGACATTGTCTAAAAAAATAAATGATGGAATGAAAACATTACAAATTAATTTAACAATTTAAAATGAAAAAATTAAGAATATAATACCCAATATAAGATAAGTCATTGAAAATGAATGTTTTATCCAAATCGAAGCCAACGGCGATGATATCTTTGGCATTATCGAATCCCATTTTCATAGCAGTTTCTATGGTCATTTCTTTCCAGAAAGCTTTCTCATCGTCAGTCAATTGAATAACAAGAGGAACATCGAATACTTCTTGAAGCCATCTATAAAAAATTATTTTAAATATAATAAAACGTTACTAAAATAATGATTTTAGATATAAAATGAATTTACTTTGTAAATAAAAATGGAATTAAATGCCCAAGATGCATAGAATCAGACGAAGGTCCACGGCCAGTATATAAATAGAAGGGTTTGCCAGCCTCGACGAGATTCAAAATAGAATGCATATCTCTATGCGAAAAGAATACTCCACGTTTCAGTAAATGATGAGCTAAAAATTAAATTTATGTTTATATTGAACTAACTGAGTTAATTATTATAAAACTATTGATAATACAAAAAATATATATAGCAATGTAGTACTTTATATTTTTTGTTCTATATTACATTGAGAAACAAATCGTAAACTAAATAGTAAAATATAGAAGCACGCACTATACTTTTTATGACTGTACGAATTTTTTTATGACATAAAAAATGCACAAGGTCAATAATTTCAAAAGGAAAGAATGTGAGTTATGTCGATATAAAAAATAATCGTAAACATAATTATATCAATCAATTGCACAATTAACATACCAGGTTTTCCCGTAACCTTTTCGAACCTAGCGATCAGTTCATCATCTACTTTTGTACTTCCAAACTTCTCTGCAAAAAATCAAAACACTTTTAAAAAAAACCATAACATGAAACAATTAAAAATAACAATAAAAAAAATAATACAAAAACCCATATTATATACAAAACAACATACTTATTAACTTATCATAGTCGATTCCCGTATCGGATTTACTAGCCACATTCCACGGATCCACAATATCATCATCATCATCTTCCTGATTGTTCAAATCAAGCGTCGAAATATCGACGGGCTGCGCAGCTTCCACCATGGCTGCCTAATACGAAGTGAATTCCTTTCTGCAATTATTTTTTTATGTAAATCAACATTTGCACACGTGTATGTCAAAATGTCTGACGCACGACTCGTCACTGTATTGACTGTTGTGATAATTGACTATTATATTAATTGACTATTATATTGACTATTGTCAATTGACCATAATTGTTGGGGTAAAATGGTAAATAAACAATTACTGAATGTTCGAAAGATGATGAAACAATATGGATAGGACGTAAGCACAACTAACCTCAAACGTAGACAGGCAATGTGTCAAGTGAAGATGGCCATAAGTGATGAATACGTGAATCGGAATTGTTAAATGAAATGTTTATTTTATTGTTAGTGCGATTTGTTGTATTTTTGATGGTTTTAAAAGGTAATTTTGAACTTTAGGTGTGTATTTAGGTGTAAAATTTGTATTGTAACGGATTCAAATGAATTATAGATGTACAATAAATTTATTTTAACGTATGTATTTCATTCATAATTTATGCATTATAAGTCCACAAATTTGGTTTCACAACGTTAGTACTTGTATTTTTTGTAGGAAAGTTATGTTTGTCAGTTTATAACAAATCATTTTCCCTTAGTTCGTATAAATTTGCACAATACAACAAATGTAAGGTGCTACTTTACAACATATAAACCAGAAACTTGTTGAAATATAGCTAAAAACTGAAATATAACTTCTAAAATTTGCAAAAATTGTAGAAAAAATATAATTTACGCACTTATAATGCATGATTCAAGCGTAAAATACGTTAAAAATCTTAATTTAAACATAGATAAGTAAAGTTCATGTTAAAATATTAATTTTCAATGAATAATTTACACACCTAAATGTAGAATTATCCTGCAAAATATTTTTTATAGTTTTATTTTAGTATTTTGATAAAATCTATTGTAATTGTGCAATTATCTCATTGTAAATATAAATCTCACAACTGGCTGTAAATGTAAGACTTTAGTGCGCCACTTGACAGTTGGCATTGTAGTGACTTTGTTGTTGCGAAAGTTTCTCGCCCAGTTATCGAAACGTCAATTTTTTTAATTACTCATCTTTATTTATAACAAAGGTAACTTTAATTTCTACTTTCTGCAAATATAAACCCACCATTGCTTTCGCTTATCTAAATTACGCATCATCGCCATCGTTAATCACTTGCTTCCGTTATTACATTCATAAAAAACGTACGCAAAATAATATAAATTTCACGCTTTTCCTCATCGAAATGCTTTGTTTATCAAATTATATTCATTGAATTGTTAAACTGTTGTTATTTGTAACGGAAACTTTTCGCGTTTGTAGTCGGAGGTATATCATATGACATCTGTTGTTGCTTTGACATTTGACCACTGTTGCTCAAATTGTTTCGTAATTGGACAGATTTCCATAATAAATTCGATTGGTAAGTCATATTTTGATATAATAATAAATTCGCGAATGAAAATTTAAAATATAACGAGATATACGAGTTGAAAAATTATTTCCCGTTTTAGGTTATGTTTCTCGTTGCATATTATAATTTTCGTCTATCAACTTGCACAAATATCGAATAAAATAACGTTCATGTCTATTTTTGCATATTCAAATGTTATAAATCGAGAATATATGGCTTTTATTTAAATATTCTTTTCTCATATTCGCTCGAATATTCTATATTTATATTTCCTGTATCTATTTAAGTAGATAACTAAACAATAACTGGTTTGGATCCTCCATTTTAGTTTAAAAATCAATTCAGCGTGGGTAGTTAACCGTTTCCGAATAACAATTGCTTTGATGAAGGCTAACAACGCCCACTTATAAACAAAAATCGAAATCTTTAACCAAAAAATATTTCGATATGATTTTTCTTGTGCAATTTAGAACCGGTAATTTATTATTATAATCGTTTGAACCATTTCGTATTAAAATTCTTATCGAAATATTATCAGTAGAAATTTTACGGTGTTTATTAATCATTTTATTTTTATATTTTCTTGATAAATGATTTTGAATTTGAGAATTTTTTTTCTTGAATATTTAAATTATCTCATATTCTTATCGGTCTGTGTATTTTTTACATCCGTTTGTATGTTGTGACAATTTAATTCCCGGAATAATTGCTCATGTGATAGTTTAAAATTTTGTAAATAATCGCTTGTTATTGTATGTATATGTTATTTAATTTTTTTAAATAAGAATTATCTCTATAAATGCTTTGGCGTAAAGATAAAAGACAAAGCACCAAAACAAAGCTGTATAAAATCTAAAATGAATCATCAACAACGACTCTCCAAAATATTATGTTCTTATCACAAGAAAATTTCCTAAAAAATATAAATTATGAAGTTAGAATATGTTATTTATCCAACTGACAATATCCTGTAGCTTGGACGTTTCTAAAATTAAAATCTGTTTTAAAAATAGATAGATTTTCTGACTACTAGTGTTCAACGTAATGTAACGAAAGAATTCAATTATGTTCTGAAAAAAGAAACCTAGAAATGTTCCCGGAAATGGGAATATTTTCTTATAATAAACGTACAATAATAACATAATATTTTCAATATTAATATGGCAATTATAATAATAAAGAATCACTGAAATGTTCATGAAAATGGGAATATTTTCTTATAATAGAAGCACAATGATAATAATTTCAATATTAATATAAAAATTATAATAATAAAGATTCCATTAATCACTCCGCGATTTAAATTGTCACACGAACAGACGGCACTAACAATTTGTCAAACATACAAATTTTCTCATCTTTCTTCCACATAATCTCTCCATCCGAGAAAGACATCACAATGAAAAATTTCACAAAAAAAACTCTCACACAATTAAAAAACAATATTTTTGCATCAATCGATAACAATTTTGAGAACCTCTCACACACATCAAAGCAAACCATTCCATTGCAATTATCTCACATTACACGATACTCGTTTTACAAATCGTCCACTTATACATCGATCGATGGTCAGTGGATATTTAGACCTCGATATGGTAATTTTGCGCAAATTAGTCCAGATTGGCATACCGAATGGACTGAAGTGTTATGGCGTAACTTTTGTGTGTTTTACGTGTGCATTTCTGGGTCGAAACTTTCTCTAGTTTGTCGTTGCCTAAATATTGATACAAATGTTGCGAATTTGATGGTTTTGTATGATGATTAAATTTAGAATTTTCGTGAAAAATTATGTATGAATGTTCTTACTTGATAAATTATGTAGATTTTTGGGTTTTTTTGGTCGTTTATAAAAGTTCTTGGACTGTTATGGTTGATTTTTTTTATATAATCTTGATTATGTGTAAGAATTGATTTCGCATTCTTTCTAATGAAAATTTAAACAAAATTGCTCATTTTTTAATTATTCATTGATCATAGTTAGTGTAAAATCAAACGAGCGACTTTTCAGCGACAAATTATCTATTAAAAATACTCACGTACGGACGTCGAGTTGTCGTTGATTTCGACGACTTTTATTCATTTGAAATTTCAGAAAATAAAAACCATATTTAATAACAGTAACAAATAGACAATTTTGTAAGTATAAAAGTTTTCTGTCTGAATCTAAAATAAAATTATCGACTAAATAAAAATGGGACAGATGGCTATATCAGTGGTTGCCATCGTAAATCTGTCTCATTTTTATTTTATGGTAGCACAATTGTCTCATCTAGAAACAGTGCTCATTCATCTGTAAAATATAGACAACGACAGTTTGTTTATTACGTATTATCGTATAGCCGCCGACACAACGACATATGTATTAGTTGCCGAAAAGTCGCTCATATGACTTTGACCCGATTTAGACAACGATAGTTAGAGTAGTTTCATAATAATGTAATTACAGCGACAAATCTGTCGCCGAAAAGTCACTCATATGAGTTTGACCTAATCCAATCTTTAAACCGTATAAAATCAAGTCCAATCAAAAGAAAACTCCCATAACTTTCCAATACAACCCACACCATCAACACCATCATCCCTAATCGTGATTTATAACATCCTTTTACCATAATGAATTTTCTTAGACGACAACACATCATCACGACACGCAACAACAAAATCCATCCTCCGAAGACCTAGCATATCAAATTTCAAATTTCCAACGATCGATACAACAGTTGTTGACCCTCTTTTCAGGTTTAACTTTCACTCACAACCCCTCGTGGTGTAAACACGAAGGTTTCAGCACGTCGCGTGTTACCCTCGATTCAGACGATATCAATTTATTTATCTGAGTCGAAATTGTGGACTGTAATTTCGTAGGGTTTTCTTGGGGTATAAAATATTCTGTTCGTCGTAAATGTATGGGATTGATGGGTTCGTACTTTCGGGGATTGCGCCTTTTTAATAATTTATGGTGGACGAAAAGTTTTTTGTATTAAAATATTTTTTATGGGTTTTTAATATATTCGTGATCATTGATTTGACCATCGTATCTATTAAATTAAAATTATAATATTAGTTGTACTTGCAAATGTGGTGTTAACTAGCCCTGACTTATACTAATGTCAATATGATTTGTTAAGTATTATTTTTTTCCTATCGATAAATATGTACAAACATGTTACTCTTCGCTTGTGTAATTACTTCGTACATAAACGAAGCAAAGAATCTTGTTTTGTCTATGAAATTTAATATCATCTATGGGGGGGCGAAGAGTTTTTTCGTATTAAAATATTTTTTTTACGTTTTTAATATAATCATGATCATTGATTTGACCATCGTATCTATTAAATTAAAATTATAATACTAGTTATACTTGAAAATGTGGTGTTAACTAGCCCTGACTTATACTAATGTCAATATGATTTGTCAAGTTAAGTTTTCAGTATTATCTTTTTTCCTATTGATAAATACAAATATGTTACTCTACGTTTGTGTAATCACTTCGTACATAAACGAAGCAAAGAATCTTGCTTTGTCTATGAAGTTTGACATCATCTATGTGTTACAGGTTATTAACATCTAACAATAAGTGGTGTATAGGTACCATTTAGTTTAGTTGCATCATAGGTGCATCATTTTACGTCTTCTGTCAAATATGACAGTTGACATGTCTTACAACTTTGGTTGCGAACTTTTTTTTCGTACTCTTGCCAAAATTTCCAAATATTTTTCAAGCTTTTTATTTACCTAGTATCAGCCGTGCCTATGAAATATGAACACCTTCCATAAGTATTATATATCGTAAGACACGTCAACTGTCATATTTGACAGAAGACGTTAAATGATGCGCCTACACTTATTATATTGTTTAATTTCATAAAAATGCAAAAAAATTTACTTCGTCCACTAACAAAGCGATTACACAAACGACATATAAAAAAATACATTTTCTGAAATTTTTTTAATGTAATTCATTAAACGAAGAGCTAATTCAAAACTTTAACGTTTCAAAAATAATAATAACTCAACTTTTTTTTAATAATATCTAAAATCCTAACCCCTCAAACGATTTTACCGTTTTATTTTTATTTTATTTTAATTTTCTCCATCGCACTTTTAATTTTTTTAGGCATAATCAATGTCTTATCACCACAACCGATAGATTCGACCGATTTCCGATGAGCCAGCCAAGATGATCTCCGGACTTACCAGCTACTTGGGCTCTTTCTACAACATGGTCGCCGGAAGGTCGGTGTCCAAAAAACCCAAAAAAAAGACTAACTCGATATGTAACTATAATGGGCGTGTAATTTCGGTCGGCTGTCCTTTTTGTGGGTATTAAATCGATTTTTCGATACAATTTGGGTTGACCCGAAACGAATTGCGATGGGTCAATGGCGGGTCACATTTGTAATGGCGTCGAGGAATTTGTCTTGTCGATTCTGAAATGTGTGCGAATTTTTTGTTCGTATGAGTCGAATGGGATTAATTTTTATATTTAAAAGTAATTAATATTTATTTTTTGTATCTAAAATATTTGATAGTTGTACGAATGTGTTTTTTTTTTAAGAATTTTAATCCCGAAATGAAAATTTGCTACTGTTGATGTAAATGTTTGAAATTTTGGAACTCCAAATGAAAATTTTATCTCATTGTCAGAATCCTTGGTAATAGAAAAATAATGCAGTCCCAAAATACCAGAATTCTAATTTTTATTTTAAGCTTCGAGATTCTAAGTAAAAATTTTCATCTCACAAGAAAAATTGTTATGTGGTTTCAAAAATATTGGAATTTTGATGTCTCTAATTTGAGGATCTAGTCCTAAAATTTTCTTTATAATTCCTGGGATTCTGGATGAAAATATATTTTTTTTAATTCTTGGATTAGTCACAAACTGTTACATATACCAAATATCGCGATTTTGATGCTAATAATAATTTTTTTTAGAATAAAACATTCATACAAAATTCGGGGATTACAATTTTAAATATTATTCATATTCGTTTTCGTAGGCTTTGAATTAGTAAAAGTATGCGTTTTCGTGTGTTATTAATATTAAATTTAATAGTAATTTTGATTAATTTTATACTTCAAAATATTCAAAAGTACTTGCATGTAATTTTTAGATTGTTTATGATTAAATACATAAATCAAAAAATTCTTGATGGTTTCGTGACTAATTTTTTTATGCGATATCGTTAAAATTTCAGACCTGTATTTTCAATTTAAATTTCGACACAAAATATTTCCAAATTAAACGAATTATTCAAGATCATAATAAATTCGAAATACGTAATCCATTCCATCGGGACGAAAGTGAAAACAAAAACAAATTATAGCGAAACCCGAGGGATACAAATTAGCTTTTAACATTAATATTTTACAATGTTTTCGTTATTATACTTTGAATTACATATATTCATAAATTCTTAACGGTTCCGTTAAACCGTTAAAGTATAGAATTTTTAATCAAAATCGTATTTTTGTATTATTTTTATTTGAACTCATCAAAATTTTCTTATTTATACGAACGACATTGCATTATTTTTTTTACAAAGTTACAATTTTTAATCAAATTTTATTGTTTTTAATAAAATTTTTGCACAAACGTGTGAGCAATCACCAAACTCGTTTCCATGCATGTAATCGACTAATTTCATATTCATATACGCCATTTTTTAATTCGATTATATCATACAATTCTTTATTCATATTCTATTTGAAAAAATCATTAACAAATGCCAACAAGAACAACATTTTCATCACTAATCGAATCGAATCTTTCCAATTTAAAAACTTCATTAACATGCCCCGACACGAACAGTACATTTTATGATATCGAATCTACCTTTTTTTGAACTACCTCGAATCATAAAATCTTTCTTATTTACTCAATCGTTTTCGAGAGCGCGCCCAACTTTGGGCATTATCTTGAAAAAGTGTCGATCTGAAAGCTCGTTCGGCCCCTTTTTCAAGCTTTTTCGATGTGAGACCGTTTTTCTTCGAAACTTTCATTCTTTCGTGTTAGCGGTCGACATTGTGCCACCCCGTGTCACGCGATTATGTCGGGAAAATCGCAATAGCTTCGGAAAATCGTGAATTTTCGCATAAATTTCGGTGGTCGGTAATTGGTGGAGTATGACGGTGCATTTTTCATGGTTTCTGGGAAAATTTTCGATTGGAGTTCGTCATGATTGCATGTTGAATTTTTAAACGTATCATGTGTATGGGGAGGTTCGTGTGTGTGTTGAACGTCCCTTATTTATTTATAGTTGAAATATTTCGGTGGATTTGTTAATTTTTTAGTGAGTGTATACATTTACCATTTTGTAAAGTATTCACTTTCGATCAAATGTGAAATTTTACTATTATGTGTATGGATTTACTATTTTGTAAAGTATTCACTATCGATCAAATGTAAAATTTTACTAATCTGTGTATTCATTTACTATTTTGTAAAGTATTCGCTATCGATCAAATAAGAAATTTACTAGTGAGTGTATACATATACTATTTTGAAGTGTTCGTAGATGATTGAATCTAAAATATTACGAATGGATACATATATGTATCTACTATTTTAATTTAGTGAAAGTGTGCATAACATATAATTTGAATATCTAAACTTTTAAACGAATACTTTTGGTAGTGAATTTATATTGTGTGCCGCTATAACGAAATTATCATGATTAAAATGTTATTAAATTGATACAGATTTGACCTTTGACAAAAATTAATGTAAACGTTATTCACAAATATTTTTGTAAAAATAAAAATCAAGAAATTTCTAGTAATCTTGATAATTTCGCTCATCAAAATATACTCATTTACAATTTACATTATTTTTATATTTAGTTAATACTTTTACTAATTTTTTGTAGCATGATTAGCATTATTTAGTAAGTTTTCATGTTTCCTAGGAAAATTAACTTTTTTATACTACATTAAATTTATTTTTAATAATATTCTTTAGTTAATTAAGTTAATTTTATACACTAACTAGTAATTGCATACATTCCACTACGTTCCAAATGATCACTGTAAAATATTCACACATAACATACATCACATAAAAAATGAAATTTTTTAAATGTATTCAAACCACATTTGGTAATTTAGAATTTTCTTTATTTGCAATAGATAGCTTTATCTCGTTGCTTTGATAAAAAATATTTTCGCTTACATATTTTAAATACATTAAAAAATATCACTAATTATGTAGTATTATTTTACACGTCAGTCATATTTCATACACTAATTATAGTTTAGACGTTTTAGACTAAGATTTATTTTTTAGAAAAAGAAGAACAGTTGATGGATGACGCGCATTGAAAAGCATCGCTTTTTAACACATTTTTTTATCTATTGTTCACTATTCAAATCACCGGAATACTTCGGCTTTTCGCACGTCTTTAATGACTTTTCTAAATACGTTTTGCGCAACCGCCGATCGCGAACATCCGAAAAATCGCACATTTTTTCCCCTCTAAACCTTTATTATGTAAGTGACGTCATATGGACGTTTACGATTCCCGTCTGGCAGTACCGGGCCAAAATTTAGGCAATAGGGCGCCTAAAAGCCTAAATATATTTGTGAAATTTGTAATAATTTCACAGAAGACTTGCTACATAAAATAATTAATGAAACTAAGTAGGAGTATTTATGTATGTTGTTGCTTTCTTCGAAAAACATCAATATGATATAAAATTAAAGGCACAAATTTAGTTTTTGCCTCAGGGGCCATTTACTCTAATTGTAAGCAGTCAGAAATGGGTATGGGGGTCTTATACCCTCCCTACTCTTAAATTTTGAAAATAATTACAAATTTTACTTAATTATGAGAATTATGCTGAGATATACGTATTACGCTTTGAATTTACACACTTCGTAAATTATTTATTGACAAATTTGCATTTTAACATGAATAAAAATACATTAGAAGTGCTTAAATTAAGACTCTTAACGTATTTCACGTGTAATTTATGCATTGTGAGTGTGTAAATATTTTTATTTTTTAACGAATTTCGCACATAGTTTGGAGGTGATATTTGTCAATTTTCAACCATATCTTAACGAGTTTTGGGTTTACATGTTGTCCAGTAGCATTTTTTGCTGTCCGAAGCATTTTTTGCTGTCCGAATTGTTAGCATGTGCAAATTTAGACGATCCAAGGAAAAATTATTGTAAAAACTTTCAACATCCTCTCTACAACACGTACAAATACAAACTACTTGCTAAATTCGTTATGAAAACTTAATTTGCGAACGTATTAATAAATTATGCGTGAAATACATTAAGAATTTTAATTTACGCCCTCAAAGTGTAGGATTACGTATACTTCAAATGAAAAACAACAGCATATACATACAAAAAATATATATTTTGGCCCGCCCTTAAAAAATCCTGATTACGACCCTGTCGTCTGGAACCGTCGTAGCTATCCCGGGAAGGGTAGTTTTCGTCGCCGTCGATACCTCCCCGCACACTAAAACCTACCTTATTTATACGCATACAAAGCACATATTCAAATGATTCCTATCATTTTTATTCATGCACACGAATTTATGCTTTATCACATTATTACATGAAGCCTAAAACCGATCGATCTTTCAAATTTATTCTTTGTCTTTTGATGGATTTTATGAATTTGTGCTTTATCGCATTATTGTATTGAGTTCTAAATCGATTTTATAGAAATTAAAATACAGTAAAACCTCTATTATCCGGGCATCGATTATCCAGATTAATCAAATAAATAATTCATTTCTTTTAAATAACAGATTTTATGATTATTTTTATATGACACGCTTTCAAAAATTTACGAAGACGTAACAAAATTATACGGATTCATAAGAGACTTAACTATGAAGGTGATCAAAATAAAATCTGACCGGAATTTTATTTAAAAATAATTGGAGTTAAAAACCTTCTCACAGATGGGGTTAAAAATTATGAATTCATTAATTATTATCTTGGGAACCGACTAATACACTACCGTGGCGATTTTATGTTATATTCACAAATTTTGCTAGTATCGAATAACCAAAAATAGACTGTAAAATACGTTCAAAAAATATTTAAAGGTTGTAAACATACATAATTATACACAACAAAAGTCTATAAATAATTTGATTTAATTTCAAATTTTTATTTAATTTTTTTTTCCGAATTTTTCACCATATTTCCAACGGTGACACGACAATTCGTCCAAAAATTTATATAAAATTGATTATTGTTAATTTTCATTAATTAAAAAAAAACTTTATAAAATAATTTTTTCTCGCTGATCTTTAGCTTCGCTATTGATAAATAGCAACAGCATATATTATAACTAGCGATAGAATTAATGAAAAATTGAACTTTTTAGCCCTTTTTGAATCTAATTGTAAGTACGTAATTATCTTGTAGATCAGTCGTATGCAGTTCAGCACCTTCATTACTTTCATGATCAGTGCCTGTAAAGGATTACACGTTTCCGATTTTTTTCATTAATTCTATCGCTAATTATAACATATGCTGTTGCTATTTGAGCCGTTCAGTGCACAGACTGATTAACTCCACTTTTTGAAAAATCTTGAATTTAAGTGTTAAAGCACTTCGTGTAGTCATAACTTTTTATGTTTAAAACAACTTTCCTGAATAATGAAGATTAACATAAGAAAACGACAAAATTTTTTTGCCCATTGAATAATAAATAATTTATTTCGGGGCCATTTTAATTAATTCCACACTCTAATGTAAATCATTGCAATAATGCAACTCAAATGCACTAAACCTGTATTTATGCATCCTACAATATTTATTTGAATTTATATTATAAAGGGAATTTAAAAAAAAACAATGAACATTGTTTCATCGATTTTTTCAACTTCGTTAAATGGAGTTAGTCATTGTGTGCACTGAACGGCTCATTTATCAATAGCGAAGCTAAAGATCAGCGAGAAAAAATAATTACATAAACTTTTCTTTTAATTTAATGAAAATTAACAATAATCAATTTTATATAAATTTTTGGACGAATTGTCGTGGAACCATTTCGAAAACCATCCATTTTTCCATTTTGAAACCTTCACGAAAGCGGTCAGAAGTTAGAAATTCCAACCCCCATCCATTCCTCCCAATAGAGGTTCCACTATACACTAGGTTCTCTTTTTATGCGGTTTTTTTTATGCGAATTCAGAGTTATGCGGATTTTTTTAAATACAATATTTTTTTTAATATTTTTTTTTGGACTATATGAACGTACAAATGTATGTACAATGTAATAACTTAACTAAGAGTACATTGTTAATAGAAATACATTTTTTTATGCGATTTTAGGTATATTTAATATAGCAGTTTCACTTTTTCATATCTTTTTTTATGCGATTTTTTTAATGCGGAACGGAACGCATCTACCGCATAAAAAGAGAACCTAGTGTACCCAACTCAAACCCCGCACCCCAATACAACTCCAACCTCACATCACCATAGAGCCCAAAACCCCTCAAACATTCCAAAACCCTCACGAAAGCGGTCAGAAGTTGTAAATTCCAACCCCCATCCATTCCTCCCAATATAGGTTCCACTATACCCAAATCAACCCGTGCACACTAATAAAACTCCAACCTCACATCACCATAGAGCCCAAAACCCCCCCAACATACCAAAACCTTCACGAAAGCGGTCAGAAGTTGTTAATCCCAACCCCCATCCATTCCTCCCAATAGAGGTTCCACTATCTAGATTCTCTTTTTATGCGGTTTTTTTTATGCGAATTCAGAGTTATGCGGTTTTTTTTAAATACAATATTTTTTTTAATATTTTTTTTTGGACTATATGAACGTAGAAATGTATGTACAATGTAATAACTTAACTAAGAGTACATTGTTAATAGAAATACATTTTTTTTATGCGATTTTAGGTATATTTAATATAGCAGTTTCACTTTTTCATATCTTTTTTTATGCGGAACGGAACGCATCTACCGCATAATAAAAAGCTTGAAAAAAGAGAACCTAGTGTACCCAACTCAAACCCCGCACCCCAATACAACTCCAACCTCACATCACCATAAAGCCCAAAACCCCTCAAACATCCAAAACCTTCACGAAAGCGGTCAGAAGTTGTAAATTCCAACCCCCATCCATTCCTCCCAATAGAGGTTCCACTATACCCAAATCAAACCGTGCACACTAATAAAACTCCAACCTCACATCACCATAAAGCCCAAAACCCCTCAAACATTCCAAAACCTTCACGAAAGCGGTCAGAAGTTGTAAATCTCAACCCCATCCATTCCTCCCAATAGAGGTTCGACTATACCCAAATCAAACCCCGCACCCCAATACAACTCCAACCTCACATCACCATAGAGCCCAAAACCCCCAAACATCCAAAACCTTCACGAAAGCGGTCAGAAGTTGTAAATCCCAACCCCCATCCATTCCTCCCAATAGAGGTTCGACTATACCCAAATCAAACCGTGCACACTAATAAAACTCCAACCTCACATCACCATAGAGCCCAAAACCCCCCAAACATCCAAAACCTTCACAAAGCGGGCACCGACCGTAGCCCGTAGCCCCAGTGTGCGTCTATCGCTTCCAGCGTGCGGTCGTGCGTCGGGCTCCGTCGCTGCGGTGGCGGGCGAGCCGGCGGAGGGCGCGGGCGGCGGGGGCGGAGGCGCCGGGGGCGCGCGTGCGGCTCCCGAAGAAGCGGGCGCTCTGGCCGCACGCGCGCCCCCACCGGCTCCGGCCGCGCTCCCGCCCCCCCCTCCGTGCACAAGCGCAACCTCTACGTCGTCTCCTTCCCCGTAGTCCTTCTATTCAACGTGCTAAGGTCGCTCATCTATCAACTGTTCGTCGTGTTCAAATATTTATATGCGGCGTCGCATAGGGTCTTCGCCCCCCAGGAAGCGCGCCCCCAAAGGGACTGCGCCCTCGATACGGTCAGAAGTGAATCTCAGCATCGGCTGTTGAACGAGATGGATAGTCAGCCTCATCAGACGCCGCATCAGCCTCCCGGGGATCCGTTGCTGGCTAAGCAGAAGCATCATCATAGGAGGGCGTTCGAGTATATATCCAAGGCGCTCAAGATCGACGAGGAGAACGAAGGTATGTCGTAGGCCGTAGAGCTTTTGTTTTATATGACCTGTCAGGAAGGGGGCGTGGATGCTGGTTAAAAACCTATCTTGGGGTACAGAGGCGGGTTTGCTCGAAAATTTTGGAATGTTTTGTAAAATTGGGCTTCAATTCGCGTTCGCCATCTATTTATTCCGTTACACGTGAATCGTGTAAAATTAAGGGCGGGTCTATTATGCTTCGGTAGGGGATCGAGGTTGTGGAACAGTGGTAGGTTTGTTGAAAAAATTTTGGGATGTGTGTAAATTGGTAAATGGTAAGGTTGGGTTTCAATTTGCGTTCGCCCTCTATTCTGTTGCACGTGAATCGTAAAAAATCAGGGGCGGGTCTTTTATGCTTTGGTAGGGGATCGAGGTTGTGGTGAAGGGACGGGATGGCTCGGGCGTTGAAAAATTTTGGAGGTTCTATCGTGTGTGGAAATATGTAAGGTTGGATTTCAATTTGGGTTCGCCCTCTCTTTCGTTTCACGTGAATCGTAAAAAATCAGGGGCGGGTCTATTATGTTGCGCTAGGGGGTCGAGGCGTTAATTTTTTTTAAGACCTCTACATATTTATACATGAATATATGTAGTATCAGATTTAAAGTATGTTCTAAATATTACACATGAATCATTAAAATTGTTTAAAAAAAATTGCGCTGCAGACGAAAATTTTATTATTTATTATCGACTCTCGATTTTTAATAATCGATTTCATAAAATGGTGATAAATTTCTTTTGTGCAAATAAATATCTTTTTTTTCTTCAAATTTCATGATATCTATTGAATTGGTATTAAAAAAAAAACATGATGATTCGTCAAAATTTTTTTCAAAAATATTAAGGGTCCTGAAGCAAGCGCCTCTATCACCTATAAACAAACCCGCCACTGTTTGCAAGCGTGCACTTTTCAACCCTTTCAATTTTACATATTTTTTCATTAATATTTATCGAAATCGATACGTTATCGATTTTGCGCAAAACTTTCAATTAGTCATAGACGTATTCGTAGATAAAATCGCGTAGCAAATGCGTCGAATGTCGAAGTAGAAAATGACAAAGCACGCTCCTAACTTTTCCGCGCATTTTCTCTCATAATTTTTAAAACGTCCTACGCAATGTCGACTAAATTTAGAACGACGCTTCAGTTTGCACAATGATAAAAATTTTGCGTATTATTGTCAAAAATCTTATGAAAAAAAGTTACCGAATCGATTAGCATTTTGTGCTGCAATAATTTCAGTTATTTTTAATTTTTTTATCGAATTTTTTATACGTCATCTGCAGACAATGAAAATATTTTCCATAGATCGGTTTGTTAGATAATTGAATTTCGCAATAGGTTTTACATGTTCATGGTCTATAAATCATGCAAACTTAACTTCTTCGATCTTCACGCTGAACGAGCACAGACTAAACCGACCAGGTGTTGTTTCTGACCCGAAAGACCTGAATGTCGAAATCCTCATCTCACCGTATTATGATTGCGACATGTATACTAGATAAATCTTCCATTCTATTGAACAAAACAACCTTTTATACTTCTATTCATACATATTATATTAATTATACATTTTGATTTCTCTTCATTGTCATGGGATGAGATTGGCTTTTATTTACCTTACCCCTTATTAATATGTGATAAGATACTGCTCAGACTTTCAACACTAGTTTGAAAGGACCTTGTCCTACAGTGGATAATTAACAAGTCGATCTAGACGATGATTATATTAAACCATAAAACGACCACTGTAAGACAGGGTCTTATCTACTAACGTCGATAGTCTGGTATATTTCATATTGATGAGGCAAGAATAATAAGAACCACTCCATCCCATACCAACGGGAAAAGACTCTCAAACACATATAGACATATATGCTAGACTTTAGTCACTGTCCACTAAACATATCACAATATATTATATACATTGTAATACTTATATGTTATTCTTCTTATTTAAGGTCAAAAAGAGCTGGCCATCGAACTCTACAAGAAAGGAATCGGCGAACTAGAACAGGGCATAGCCGTGGAATGTTGGGCGGGACGGGGAGAAGCGTGGCAGCGAGCTCAACGCTTGCATGACAAAATGCAAACAAACCTGGGAATGGCCAGGGATCGCTTGCATTTTTTGGGTGAGTCCGAAACCACAGTTTTATGAATGTGTATATTTTTTTTATTAATTTACTGCACGATTGGATGGTTCTATTCGCTTCTTATGTTTATTTTTTCACATTTATTTTTTCTTATATGATTTATTAGTGGTTCTTTAGCGATATCGAATATTTGTAAAAAATGCATTTTGATTAGTTGGTAGATTTAGATTTTTTTATTTATTTCGTTCTATTATCCCAGACGTAGTTGTAATAGTTTATTTAGATGAATTTGAATTAAAAAACCGTTCTTCTTTTATATAAATCGTAACGTTAACGACAGGAAAAGGTGTGCTTTCTAGTAATGAATTGAATGATTTTTTTTTTGTTTACGGTTGAATAATTCACAATTGTATAAACAATTTATTTTCGACAATGATGTGAAAATGCATTGAAGTCCCAATTCATTTTTGTGTGAAAATACTTTCATTTTCCCAAAAATTTATTTTGAACATTTTTTTATGTGAACTAGCCGTTTATTTTAATTTTCCAAAATTTACACAGGCTTTTTTTATGCACTCGATGTTTTTAATTTTTAATTAGGTCTTAATTAACACTGCATTGAATATTATTTTAAAGTTCGTTTCAGCAAATTTAATTTATTTCTTTAAAAAAAGGTATATTGTAGAAAAAATGGAGTAATAATTGTTAGCTTAAACATTGATTATTAAATATTTATTGAAAATAGAACATCCAACGTCAGTTACGATTGAATAATATATAAAAGATTAATGTTATTGAAAGAAATATTCCGTTCTTGTCCGCATACCTCGCGCAGTCAACTTAGAGGCGTTGCGCAAACTCGGCATGCCGGAAGACAGCTGCAATGCCGGTGGCCCGTCGACGAAATTGTCTTCCACCAATGCGAAGCCAGGCGTCAGATTCCGCCAGTCTGGGATGCACAATATGGTCGCAGACGGTGAGAAGGAAGAGCGCAATAAGCACCGCCTTAACACTTACACTTCACAAAATAGCACTAAAGTCAAACCGAACGAAGGTAATTGACAAATGATCGAAATGTTTTTGTCGATCGATAAAAAAAAGACGAGCTTCGCTGATTCTTGTTACACTCTAACATTGTGTGTCGTAAGAAAATTTATGATTGATTCTTAATAAAAAAACACTAGCTTTTTTAACTGTTTTGATGTGTTTTTTTAGTGACACGATTCGAGTCATAGCTTGGTTTTCTTTCTTGTTGAATTGTTTGAGTTTTTCTAATAATTTCGTTGTATTTGTTTATACAAAATGTTGGATGTTAATAAGAAAATGTTGATTTCATATAATAGTGCCTAGATTTTGTTACATCTCTTCGTAAATTTAGAATTTAATATACTTATGATTTTAATTATTTTATAGCTCAAATATGTCTTCAGTTGATCAGTAATCCTTTTAATAGATTGTATTTGTAAATTATTCTATTTTTATTTTTCGTTTCTAAAACTTTATAGATTTGACGCTTCTTCTATTAATTTGTTGTATTTTTGTGACGTTATCGCACAAAAAAATAATGTATCTATCAATGTTCGTATTCGAATCCAAAATAAACATCGCACTCAACTAATCGATCATATTTCATTTATTCAGTATCTGGAAGAAAACTGACAGTCGCCGGAAGACGCGTACCAGGCGCCGGAGGTATCATGTCCAAATCCTTGACACTTCCTCGTTCTATGGGACGCACTTCGACATCGACTCCGACACCGACCACTGGCTCGTACATGTCTTACGGAGGCAATCGTCATCCAGTAAAACCAGCCAGCACACCTCCAGCTGTGAAACGTCAACTATCGGTATTATTTCCTTTTAAATATAAGGTCGTTTAGTTCCACATATGTGCATTATAAACCTTGTGTTCATTAATTTGCCATATATGGCGATTTATGTATAGTTTCCGATTAATTATGTATTCAGTTTATCTTTATCATTATCATTGAACTTATTTTTTTAGGTCGGTGCTAATGGTTCTCCCGTTCGGCGTGCTGGTGGCGCTAACAATGCGACGAGTCGTAATGCACCAGCTCGTCCTCGCACTCCGAGTAATCAACCATCGACCACTCTTCGGGGTGTTGATTCGAAATTAGCTCAAATAATTTTAGATGAAATCGTAGACGGTGGGCCGAAAATTCAGTGGGAAGATATCGCCGGACAAGAAGTATTTATTTAAGTTTTATTGACATTCATTAATTTATTACGTTTTAACAATAATATTGTCCGTAGGCTGCTAAACAAGCGCTTCAAGAAATGGTCGTACTACCAGCGTTAAGACCAGAACTATTTACAGGTTTAAGAGCACCTGCTCGTGGATTGCTCTTATTCGGACCACCAGGAAATGGTAATTTACTATTTTTATCTTCATATCTTGTCATTTTGTTTAATTGTAACGTGATTGAATATTTTATATTTTAGGTAAAACTTTATTAGCACGATGTGTAGCTGCTGAATGTTCAGCAACCTTTTTCTCAATATCGGCTGCAACATTGACTAGTAAATATGTAGGCGATGGAGAGAAGATGGTTCGAGCGTTATTTCAAATAGCAAGAGAATTACAAGTAAATATTTTAACTATTTTATATACCTTTTTCAAACATTTGCAGTTTTTATTTACGTTATTGTTTCGCAGCCTTCTATCATATTCATTGACGAAGTTGATTCATTATTGAGCGAAAGATGCTCAGGGGAACATGAAGCATCGCGACGTCTCAAAACTGAATTCCTCGTTGAATTTGATGGACTTCCTGGTAGTGGAGATCATCGTGTGATAGTTATGGCGGCTACAAACAGACCGCAAGAGCTAGACGAAGCAGCGTTAAGGTTATTATTTTACAAAACACAGCAAATCTATTTTGTGCTCCTTTTCATGTTTTCGAAATTTACAGGCGTTTTCCTAAACGAGTATACGTATCGTTGCCCGATACTGAAACGCGTGCTGCTTTATTAAGACGTTTACTAGAACGTCACGGAGCACCGCTAGCGACTTCTGAATTAATCCGATTAGCTCATCTTACTGATGGTTATTCGGGCAGTGATTTGACTGCTTTGGCTAAAGATGCTGCTTTGGGTCCGATCAGAGGTATGATCTTTTTCGAAATAATTATATTTTCCTATCGAATTCTGTTATTATAAGGTTTTTTTGTGTATAGAATTGAACGCCGAGCAAGTCAAATGCATGGAACCTTCAGCCGTACGTAATATAACATACGAAGACTTTCTGGAGTCGCTCAAACGTATCAGGCGCTCGGTGTCGCCGCAAAGCCTCATAGCTTACGAAAAGTGGTCTCTCGAATACGGCGATGTTAGCGTTTGAATGAAAATTAAACATTTTCGTTCGCCACTTCCATCGGATGATGTACGATGTGATAAAAATTTACCGTTTGTAGTGGAAATAAGTAATTTCATAGACTTCTTGGAATTATTGTTTGTTACTGAACTGACAAATGTATCTTAGATTTATGACATTTTTATTCGTAGTATATGTGCTCCATCAAATTTTTACACAAATGGTACACTTTTAACATCTCATTGTGTCAATGTTGCTTGAATTATTATTAACTTTTTAAACACGATTGTTTTTATTATATGAAAGTATTTGTTTCAATGTGGACAACTGGTTTTAGTGATGTTTTAACAAATTGTATTTTTTATATATACTGTTGACATTTGTCATAAAAATTCTCTGTTGTATATTATAGACTCTTCGTTCTGACTCTGTGAGTCGTTCTGGTCATTTAGTTGTGATATACAATTTCTATTTAAGTTTAACACAAATCTTCCTTTATATATATATTTATTTGCTTTTAAGTTTTAGAAATAAGTGTTTTGTCAATTTTCATGCACATTAAGTCGAGAGCACACTAGGGATTTCAGTTTTTATCGAGTTTCAGCTAAGTACCGTTAGTTTCACCCCATGAATTTATACAATCCTCTAGATACCATTTTATTTTGTAGTTTTTTAAGTTTAGTTACGATGATTTGCTATTTGTATGGGTCCAAAAGTTATGTATTTAAGACCAAATTGTTTATATGTTTCCTCGTTGTAAATAAAATTTTGATTCGAGTTTATCCATCGCTTGAAACTAATTTTCTAATTATGAACATTTCGAATACAGGAAATATTAAATTATTAACTATTACTTTCGCGATTCAAATTTTAACGACGCAGTTTCGAATTACGTTCGTAAGCATGAAAAAAATTGTTACCTGTATATATGTGGTGAATAATTGATTTCTGAAAATGGATCTGGAAAAATTGTATTTGAATTAATTTTGGATGTAATTTTGATACTTGAAATATTGGAATGTATATCTTCATAATGGCTGTGAAATCGTTGAATTCTTCAATATATTTTCCATTACGAAAGGACCGGATAATATTTTGCATCTGCCGAAGAACAGTCTAATTTATTTTGTAAACTTTGTGATAAATTTGATATGTATACGTTTCGAATGAAGCGATAATCGATGCCTAAAATTTACTTGCTCTCTGTGGGATTGTTATTGATTTTCCTTCCGATTTAAACTTTAGAATGTGTACCTACATTTATTTTTGAGACAAAATCGTCGCAGAGTCATGTAACCCCGATCTAATCTTTCAATAGAAAAATTCGAAGTACAAATTGTAAATAATATACTGTTAAATAATTCCAATTCTTCCCTATCTTCAAATATATAATCGTATCCAATAAACAGCACAACTAAACATTTAATACGCATATGGCAATAGTTGCATAAATTTATTATATGACTCTGCTTTGCAGAATTCGTTTTTTGGTAATAGACATTGGTTTCGGCCGTGCAGACTTACCGGCACGAGCCTCATAGAAATTGTTTGTAAATACGAAGCTAATTTGGTTTTTAGTGATTCGGAAAGCGCATCTAGAATAGAAAAGTGGTACAGCCAACGAATCTGAAAATACGTATTGTGCGCTTGATAGTCGTTTCGTGTAGGAGTTCCCTTTTAGTTTGTTTCGGTTTTACATGCAAGTTGTGACGATACAGTGTGAGCTTATTATAATGTGAAAATCACGGTGAATATTGCCGACTTACTCTTCGGTCTTTGTGTATAAGATAAGCGAAGACTCTTGGACATTAATCGAACACGATATTTTTTGAAGCTTGGCTTTTGCTGATGCAAGATCTGTTAATTTACTGTCTGAAAACCTTTCACACTGTTAGTTGAACTGTTACACTATTATATAAAATTTGTACATGTGCATTATTATGTATCAATAAATTTTATATGCGATGTTTGTTTTATCATTCAATTTTGAAACATTCATAGATGCTGACTTGTATGAAAGTATAATATTAATGTATTTACAGCAAAATATATAAATATTGGTTTCCATTGTTCGCTGAAGTTAAGAAAGAAGTGATGTAATCCCTTACAGAATTTATTACTTATTGTTAGGGTTGGAAAGAGATCTTTAAGAACCGAGTACTCACAGAATTTTCACTCAACTTCCATTTTCTTATAGTAGTAGTGAGTTACTTTCTCTTCATCAGTAAGTAATAGACACATGCAACAAGGTTAAAATTCTGATGATTATCAAAAAAGCCTTGTCCTGTAATGGACCGTTAAATAGGCAGCTTGTGATGTTATATGAAATATTACAGTTTAACATCAATGATTTTTTGAAGATATCATATTATTAATGGTTTTTGTGAAAATATTTAATGGAGGTAATAATAGAAAATGCGCAAAAAATATTCAAAAATATTTATTAACATAATAATTATAAATTCAGAGAAAATATGTAAGCATTACAAATGTAACTATTATAAATTGTTACATTTCAAGATAGAATAAAATTGATTAAAAGTAGCTACGAAATCAAAAAACTTACACAAATAGAGGTATTATTATACATTTACTTAAAACTATCACTAATATTAACTTAAAGCTATGAGCCGTTTTTATTCCTCGGTGTCTTTTTTATTCTTCTTTTTCTTTTTTTTCTTTGACTCACCGTTTTCACCGATACTGTCTCCATTTCCAAATCCGTTTTCGGTCGAAATGTTATTGTCTTCCTCGACTTCGGATGCCTTTCGCTTCTTGTTCTAGAATTAAAAAAATCTCAATAAAAAATGTTAAAAAAATATTAAACAACGAATACTGAGCATTTAATACCTTCTTCTTCTTTTTAGCACTTTCAGTCACTGATTGATCGGTAACGATCAATGCAGCTTCTTCCATAGCTTCTTTCATAACGTCAATATTTTTCTTAGGAATGTCACCACACTCGTAAAATTTCAATCGATCTTCAACCTGTTGTTTTAATTTTTCTCCAAACACAGAAGCTTGGACCTCTGAAATTTAATAAATTACATAAAAAATCGAACATAATACGATAAGAAATCATAAAAAAAAAATCACAAACCAGAGAAGCAATCAATCCTAGACGCTATCGAACACTTATTGGCGAGATAACGGGAGATTCTTCCTTTATTTTTAAGCCCAGCCCTACCGATGAAGCTGGAATGATACAAAAGACCATACTTCGGAGTATTTCCTTTGGTTTTGAGCGCTCTGAACAAAGCCTTTTCAGCACCTGTAAACCAAAAACATTATTAAAAACAATCCCAACTAATCACAATCACTCGATTATTCTATACAAACCTAAAATTTGAACAGTCGAAGCCGGGAATTTGGCAAGATTAGTTAAGCTACCAGCTTTCGAAATAAGTCTCGCTCCGACTTGATCGCCAATCAAAACAGCTAAGTTCGGAGCGACTCCGTTCATTTTCTTGTGTAAATATTCAGATATTTGTTTTCTGTTAATATAAAAATAACTTGAATAAAATGTATTGGTTATGGTAAAAAAAATTAGAATAAAAAGTTACCTGTATTCGCTTAATTTTACCAATCTGCAGGCAAACATTTCTATGTTAATTAAGTCGACGGGTGATATATCCATACCCATCGACATTTTTGAAGCGTCGATGATAGCTTGAGCCTTTTCGCTGTCCATCAGAATTTCTGTGAGCTTATCTAACGATTCGTCGTTTAAATCTTTACGATTTTTGATGAATTCGGCCACTTTAGCATACAAATAATTATCTGGTACAATTTTAATGAGCTCTGGGAAATGGTATGAATACCATTCTCTACAAAAAAGAAAAAAATATATAGTTAACTGTAAAAAAAAAAAAATTAAATGTAAGGAATAAAAAACGAACCTGATTCGCATAGAAAACGTATTAATATCTTTGTCGAGTTGATCAAGCAACGCGATGGATTGAATGATCATATTATCTGCACGATGAACGTTGAACTTCACTTTAGCACGAGAATACGAGTGACCTAAACCGAGTTGGGCTATAGCTGCAGTTTTCGCAGTGAATCCTTTCACGAGTTTCGCAAAATGGAATCTTATACCTGTTATAAAGAAGAATTTAGTAAAAAAAATCCAAAATGTGTTATTCGAATATACATATAAAAGTGAAGAAACCTCTCATTATTTCTGGAACAGCTCCGATATGTGAACATGGTATCCCTAATACCTCACTCACTGCTGAACCGAGTTTCGGATCGAGTACACCGAGTGTGGATTTTGAACGTTTATTAGCTTTCGGCAAAGCTCCATCCAAAAACAATTGTAAATCATCCGGAACCACACCTTCAAATATAAAATAAACAGTTAAATAGGCCCAAAATTAAAGGACAGAAGAAATGATCGGTGATAAACCTTCGGATATGCTGTTGATGTTTTCCAACGCTGAAACAGCCGTCTTGAACGGCTGGAACGCTGTCAATTTGACCAAAGTGTTGAATCGGTCGAGTTCGGTGACTGAGTCTTCGAGTTGGGGAAGGAACGTGGCCACTTCTTCGAACTCATTGACTTTGAATAGCGCATATCCCGCAGCGTGCTCATATAGCACTAATAGCTTAACCTTTTGAAGAAATAATCGATTAAAAATGTAGAAAGTTTGAGAAACGTCTAGTCGAATGGTTGATCGATGACAATAAGCAATAAACGCAGTAATGAAATTTGTTTGAAAACGTAACCTCAAAAATCGAACCCACGTGTGTGATCAAACATTCATTGTTTATACGAAATTAATCATTTCGATGATAATCAGCAAACATATAAACGTAACTGAATGAAAGTAGGAGAAAATTAATCAGTGAAATAATAAAATACAAACCATTTTGAAGCAGCCGACACCGCGGTCGGCGCATTGACAACACAAGTATAAATCGCGTGGTCGAATACAGTACTGCCAACGTCACATGTCAAAAATAATGAACAGGAGTGTCAGTAAAAAAACTCATTATGGAGACTTCTTATGTGCGCTTATTGTTAGATCTGAGCACCATTGTTTTGCGTTTTTTTTTTAAATGTAATATTAAAAAAGGTTGAAAAATCGATCGGAGGTGTAGTATTTAAGATCGAGATCGATCTTTTTTTTTTTTAGAATAATAAACAACCAAACCTACGCCTCAGAGCAAGTTAATAAAAAGCTTGAAAAAATGGTCATCATCATCATTAGCAGCCTGTTAGTTATCCACTGCAGGACAAGGCCTTACCAGACAAATGCGGCAGTCTAGGCTATACCTCACCGCGCTAGCCCAAGTCGTATTTCGGTGAGGGATCGAAAAAATGGTAAAATAGCGAAAATTGGAAGCAGTTGTCTTTTTAATATCCATGAGCCGATATATCGGCTTTCATAGAATTTCCAAAAATAATTTGATCCGATATATCGATTTTTCAAAAAAAAACCTTATGGTTCGAAGCCCTGATTGCAATTCAAAATTACAAAATAATAAAAAACTTGAAAAAACGTAACATTTACACGCGTCATATTGTCGGCACTTAACTTTGACATAAGTCAGTTTATTATATTTTTGTGCTTTCACGGTTTTATGATTTGCTCAATTCAAATGGAGCAACTAGTCAAAGAAGAACACCCCCAGCTCACAGCAGCTGAACTCCTCAATCTATGTCGCTCATGCTTGAAGCCCCACAAGCTCGAACCTGGCGATACATCCCCGCTATCCTTGGAAACCTACCCTCGAGGAATGCCCACCTTGAACATCATGCTGATGGAAACCACTAGGCTCAGGGTTCCTCCAGACAAGCTGATGCCCACTCATTTGTGTGTCTCTTGTGCAGCGTTACTTTATTCTTCTTTTACTTTCCAAAAGATGTGTATAGAATCTCATGAGAAACTCATTGTGTTAACTAATCAATTAGATCCTATATGTGAAACGCTTAGTCCAACGCTTCCTAAATCTGAAATCGATCTAAACATGAACTGGACGGAGCAAAAAAATGTTCAATTGCTTCCTGTCGTTTTGCAAAATCAATCGATTCAGACCCAATTATCAGGAGACGTTTGCAACGTTTGCCAAAACGATTCTAAATCACTAGACAAGATTATTGCTTGTGTAAATTGTAATGAAACATTTAACGACCAAATTCATCATGCTAAACATATGTTAGATGTGCATGATGTCGTTCATAATGTCGATTCCGAATCGACGTATACTTGCCAAGAATGTAATTCTATTTTCGACGATTTTAAAGCTTATAATGACCATATTGTATTTTGTAAATGGAGCGAGTTGAAATTGAAACCTGAAACTGTTAATGTTTCACACGACGAAAATATGTCTGTTACTGAAAATTTCAAAAATGATTTTTCTGATATGGAAGATAGTTATGTTGAAAATACTGATGACTTATGTGAATCTGAAAATATCAATGTAACTCAAAAGACTGAATGTAGTGATAAAAATGTAATTATAAACACTGAAGATCTTTCGGACGAAAAAAAAACGAAAAGTTCTCCAAATTGTGATAACGCATATTGTGACATATGCAAGCGTCAATTTCCGTCTAATGCCATTTTCAAACAACATGCTGTAACACACACTCGCGAAATACCCATATATCGTTGCGATATATGCGGCAAAGAATTCACTAGAAACACTCACAAAAAACGACATCTTGTAGTACACCAAACCGTCAAAAACTTCAGTTGCCATTATTGCGACAAAATATTCTGCCGCAAAGACAATTTACAGAGACACATAATGTTGCATACGACTGCGAAATCTTTCGACTGTGACTCTTGTGACAAAAAATTCCTCACCGAATTCAAACTGGCCACCCACATGGTGGTACACGGCGCGAAAAAAAAGTACACCAAGTCTTTCCAATGCGACGTATGCAGTAGATCGTACGCGCTAGAAAAAAGCCTAAAGGTCCACATGAGAGTCCACAACGGCGAAACGACAGTAAAATGCGAAATGTGCCCCGCCGAGTTCCACACCAAATGGCAAATGAAGGATCACACTTTCAAGTGCCATAACACGGAAAAGCGCTATCTATGTTCTGAATGCGGCAAGAAGTTTTATCGTATTGACTATTTCAGAATACACATGCGGAGACATAAAGGAGAGACTCCGTATAAATGCAGCTTTTGCAATAAGGGCTTTTTCCGGACTACGGACTTGAGGGCTCATGAAAAATATCACACGGGTGACAAAAATAACATTTGTAACATATGCGGGCTCGCTTTTACTAGGCCTTATGCTTTGAAGGTTCATTTGAGGGTGCATTCGGGAGAAAAGCCGTACTCTTGTAAGGAGTGCGGGAAGAAGTTTTCTCAATCGTATGATTTGAAATTGCATACGCGCAGACATACGGGAGAGAGGTTGAAATGTGATAGTTGCGATGAGGAATTTATTAGGGAGTATCTTTTGAGGCAGCATAAGAAGAAGGTTCATGGAGTTGTGACTGAAAGTCGCATCACTCGTTTGATTAAGAAAAAGGATAAAAAGAATCCTACTGTTAAACAGGAATTGTCGAGCCAAGATTAGGAATTAAAATTATATATATGTATTGCTGTTTTAAGATAAGATGATTCCATACGATTATATAAATTATTGATGTATACCTTTTTTGTTGCTAGTTTTATAAATGTACTGTAAATATATTTACATCTATATATTATTTTTGAATGTACTATTTTAAGCGATTTACATGTGCAATAAATCATATTTTTTGAATAAAATATTGTTTTCTTATAAGTATGATTGAAAAATATTAAAATTTTAAAAGTTCATGTCAGTTTTACGAATAATTTCAATTAAACATATATACTTATATATATAAGTAATCGAAGTATTCATTCATATAATAATAATGTTCTGGTTATTTAATTTTTACAATCGATCTTCTAAATTTTTTGAATAATATAGTAAACTCCGTTTTTACGTTTTTGAAGGAACTGACAAGAAATGTAATTATGTAGAATGAAAATGTAAAGCAAGGGTACAAAAAATAAAATGGATTGAATAGTCAGATTAATTATTGAATTTCCGCAAATTTGTGAACGTGAGGTTTTTGTTACACCCCCCTCAGTACCGAGCATATTAACTAATATCTATAATTCTCATATCACCCAAGTAACAAGAGACTTGGATGAATCCATAAAAGATTTTGTCAAAATGACGATAATAATAATACAAGTATTTCAAAAATTTTCACTAATTATGCAATAACGTCAGTATGCGCTAGTATCGTGTGCGCCAGTGTGTCATTTGAGCAAAAATCTGATGAACAATATTTTCTGTAAAATGTATCCTGAAAATGATTTCGGTTATACAGTGGTGAAATATGCATTATAAAATTTGTACTCTTTGGCTTCAATTCGCTTGAATTTCGATTCAACTCAATTGACGCATATGTCAACCGCAAATTCGTTACCCGGCATGTGAATATTGTGAACTGACAAAATATATTCACTGATTGGTGAAACCATGGAATCACCATTGACTCCAATTACTCCACGAGGAGCACGTTCAAGGCCACTTTTAGCATCTTACAGGTAAATAATCTCGTACATACATAAATTTGCCGCCAACTGAAATTGTTACAAGGTTATGATTTGTATTTACAGAAAATTCAACACTCCTAATCGCATCAACCAAGCTGCTCAAATTTTGTATAAAAGTTTGCACAACACTGTAGAAAGTTTTGGCCTTCCTCTTCCCGTGCTGGTCACGGAGACGCTCACTTTTGCCGATAGTGAGCAATTATTTTTGTTTATTACCCGTCCCGAACTTCATTCATAACACTTATTATTTATTCAATCTAAAGGTAACGCCCAAATATCAGCCAGACTATCCCCCGAAGGATGGGGACTGGTGGTTTGCGGAAGACGATTATTGGTCTGGCAGTATCGCGATAAGAGACAAAGAGGCGCTCCGTCTACACCAACAACAGCTCATCCTGTTACATGTTATGAACTTACATTACCCCAAACAGATTTGGCACATAAAGCTGGTTTAGTTTGTGTTTACACTACAGAAGGAAATCAAGTATGTCATGATTTTATTTTTTCAATATAATGTTACTTATTGTTAGATTTTACTACAGTATTTTCGATCGATCGGAAAATATGGATTATCTAAATTATCTTCTTTTCAATTTAGGTACCCAGCTGCATCGGAATATCTCCTGAAGGTGTTGTACGGTATTGGCATTCTATCGCTCACGATGGTGGATACGTTGAAAAAACGGCAGATCTTCACGGGCAAGAATGTGATTCTTTGATCAATGTTAATCCTATCGGTTGTATTTTGGCTACCACAACTTGCACAGTTGTATTAGTGCAGTCCAATATAACTGGTAATTTGTTTGTATTTTAAATTCAATAAATATATTGATCATAATCGTTAAATTTCCTCATTAAACTTTTAGGAGGACGTCATAATATTGTTACGCGTACACTTCAAGGTTCAGGAGGATGGTTAGGTGGATTAGGTCGGCGAGTTTCGTCATTATTTTTTTCCGCGATGCCGTCGTCACAATCTGCTGAAACAGTACATATAAATCTGTTTGTTTTTTAGTCAATTATCTTCTATATATAATACATATTTTGGGTTATATTTTAGAAATTAGTTGGAGTCGTTTCGTTAAGTGAATCTTCAGAAGGTGAACCTCGGATATGTGTCGTTGCCGGATTGTGTGCTCAATTCTGGCATCTCGGATCACCAGAATGCATGATAGGGGAAATAGACTTGCAAAGAATGTTACGAGACGCTTTTCTACACGCTTCAATGTTTCCTCCCGGTTTGACTCAAAAAATATGATTTAACTTTCAATATATTTTGATAATTTAATGAAAAAATTTATAAATTATTTAGGCGATCCAGCATCATTGGATGTTCATGTCCTCGATATGCAGCCGTGGAAAGAAGGATTACTTTTATTAACTGCTGCCGTTAATACTGTCAGATCGCCTCAAATGCGTTATGCATTAGGTATTGGTTATTTTATTCATTTTATGTTTATTCTTTTAACTTTTTTTCAATTAATATTTCTTTTTCAGCTCATATTTGTACCGATGAAGGAGCTACAGGTCAGCTTTTAAGTCTAATTCCAATACAAGCTGCTATCGGAAGTAATAATAGATTAGGACTCGAGAACAATACTAGCGAACCACATTTAGTGGCGACGTCCACTTCTGCATATCTATACGACCATTCTAGAATCACAATAGTATCGTGTTAGTATTCTTATTTCAATTTATACACATGTAATTTGTACGAGATGATCTTAAAATTCGAAATATTCACAGGTGTGGTTCCTAATGATAAACCTGATATTATAGAACTGAATTCTAATGGAGAAAAAATACTTGGAGCTGGTTTGTGTTATGGTCTACCATTATTTTTTTCGAAGCTGCACGGTGTGCTTTCGATTATCTCCAACGAAAAACTGCAAGATCTGTATGTGCTGCAGATACATTAATTTCATATTTTCTGAAATAATAATAATGATTTTCATCATATTTCAGAACCATGTGTGATAGTCCTGTTGCGTCACCTCGTCCCACTGACGCTTTTGACGGTCACCTTTCTTTCTATGAAATAGATCCACGTACAGTTGTTGAAGCTAACGAAAACGCTGGACAAGGTTCAGCAACAGAATTATTGAAAGCTGCCTTTTTGCATCATATGAGGCGTGAATTTTCTGCAAGCAAAACATTATTGAACGGACTATTTCCGCCCGGTGAAGAAACTAGCGAAATAGACTCGCCTTTAGATAGAACTGTTTTAGCAGTTGCTACTGATCTCGTGAATGATATACCTGCTAGTGATCCTAGGTATATATATATATATTTGAATTTTGAATAATATTATAAAAGTTTGATGGTACTGAATTATAATTTTTTTTTGAGATGGAGCCAGGCTAATATTAGTAATTGCGGGACTGCACTAGGAAGTTCTAATTCGGTACAAATTGGTCTCCAACTGCAGGATAAACGGCGTGCGTTTTCGCTACTTCTAGAATTTTTACAAGCGACACGTCTTTGGAGTCGTCTGGGTGGTGCCACACCTTCAGATTCCGTTCCAGCTCCGACTGTGATGCTTTTGAGAGGATTAGCTGAAAAACTCACAGCCGCACTAGCTCTTCGTTCGCTCCAACAACAATCGCAACATCAACACGCCATAGATACAACAATTCAACAAGTATTTATTCTTTAAATAAATCATAAATCACCATTTCAGTATGACTAACAATGTAAATATTTTTAGGTGATGTCAAAATCAGCTGAAGAAGAGGAAGAAGAAACAATCAACGCAAGTGCAGTGTTATCCCCATCAGATTTATTTTACAAACAAGTATCTAGGATTGAACGTGCCGTTATACACGCTACACATTGGTGTAACGAACAAAGTGCTTCTGGTGGAGCACCGCCAGCACTTTCTCAACTCATCGCAAAAGTCAATAATGTCATAGTCGTAAGTGTTTCGACAAATCGATATTCTACCGAAGCCACATTCAACATTACTGCTTTATTTCTAGACTGTTCTTCAAGAAGTCCTCAAATATAGACATCAATACAAAGATTTTTTCGCGATAACTCCGCCGGCTACAAAACTCAATTTAGATTACATCACGTGGACTTCTTGCTCCAAAGCTGGCAATTTACAAAGCGCATTATGTACGCAACAAGCGTTATCGGCGAAACGTGCGCTTAGAGCACCTATCGAATTGCGCGGTGAACTCAAATCGCAGGCTACGGCATTAGCAGCGATTGCATTAGAATTCGCTCAAGAAAGAATAGATGCTTTTCCCGTTGGAAATAAAAAGAGGGATCTGATCGTAAAAGAGTTTTCTCAGTTGCGTACTCAAATGATACAACCACTCGGTATGTTTTGATGTATAGTTAAAACTATTATCATCCACATCTATTGTTACTTGTAAAAAAATTATTATTAACTACATCTATTGTTACTTATGAAAATTATGAATTTCAGTTGATGATGGTGATTTTGAACATGCTACAAATTTGGCTGAAAAGTTTCATGATTTCGATATATTAGTTACTATATGTGAACAGACAAATAACAGAGAAAAGCTTTATCATTATATGGATAAATTTGAGAATTTAGTAAGAAAATATATTTTTTAACGATATTAAATTTCAAAAAAAAAAATGTTTTAACAAAATTATATGTGATTTTTAGGGTTTTCATCAATGCGCTTTTAAATGGTTCATGAATCGAGGTAGAGGTGGTCAAGCTGCTTTATTAAAAGCTTTCCCACATCATAGTGCTATTTTATCTCAATGGTTGACAGAACAAGGGGCAGAAACTCAAGATGAAATGGACCATATTTTGAACGATACAGATTCAGAAATAGATACGACTAGTAATAAAATTTCTGAATCAGGCACAGTAGTACCTAAAGACGGAACAGAACTTCTGTGGCTGCACGAGTTGAGAGCTGACAGATGGTTACAAGCGTCTAATACTCTAATACAACTTTCTGAAAATGAAACCGAATCTGTCAACAGAATGACGGTACAATTTAGTTTCTAAATTATTCCAAGATTTAGAACTTTTTGAAACGTTATCAATAACTTTTTCAGATACAAGCTTCTCTCGGAAAACTCTGCGCTCTGGCAGCGGAAGAAGAAAGAGAAGGACATAAACAAGTCTGCGAAAATTTGATTGAAAATGCTAATTGTAGACTTTTGCTGGCGGAACATCATAATTTACCACCGCAACTATTATCCGCTTATGGTTTGGAAGCGGAAAATTTGAGGGTCTTGGAAGCGAGAGAGATCATTGACGTAACATATTTTTTATTGTTTTGTTTTTTTCATTAAAACATGCGTAAAAATAATTGTATATTCTGATTTAGATGTTTATTAATTCGTCTGGAAGTGGTTTGTCTGAATACGATTACAGTAGAGCGTTGGCTTTGTGCGAACGCGTAAACGGCATAGAACGAGAAATAACTATGAACGATATAATGGAACTGCGCCGTAAAATTTGGTGTTCGATCGTACTGACGGATTCGTGGAACGAATTTGACGTAAATTCTCCCATGAGTACTTTAGAAAATATGATGTTTTTCAAAGTCGTAAACGCTGTGCATCTTTTATGTAATTTCAATTTTTGTTCATAATCTTTCCTATATGTTTGGAAATATATTTATTTTCATACACTTTTTCATGTTTTAGATTGCAATTTGGATGAATATTTAGTTCCATTAGATAATCTTCTGAGTTCGGAGGAACTCGGGGAACTCAGAACTGATAAAGCGTTTCAGTATTTAATGAAAGTCGGATACGAACATGTTTATGAGTCTCGGGACGAGGAAATGGTGTCTCCCGAAGAAATTGTTGAATAAATTTACATTTTAGAATTTTATAATTTTCGATGAATAAAAAAAAATATTGAATTTACATCCAGTTATTTTAATATTTTACAAATATGACTTGTTTATTATTATTGTTTAATCTGATATCTTCTTGTGATTCAATGTTTGTGTTCATTATCTTTTTCCCTTCCTGTTGCAGTTTTCACAATGAATACTATTATACAACCAGTAATGACTAACAATAAATTGCAATACCCGGCCAATTTTTAAATAATTACATTTAAAGTTTTATCATCGTTGCATACTGAAATATTCCACCATCATAACCATCGTATTAGTTATGCACTGCAGGACAAGGTCTCGTCAACTAGTTTTGACAGTCTGAACTTTATCGTGTCTAAGACAAAGGGTCTAGAACAGGCTTGTCCAAAATTTCAGTATGCGGGGGCCACTTGCAAATTTCAAATCTCAAAATTTCAATTATTGTAAATTCAAAACGCAATAAGTATTAAAATATTGATAAAGTTATTTATTTCCATTATAAAACTATTTCGATGAGTACATTTCGGAATAAATTCTGTTTCTTATGTTTATTTTTGTGTGAAAAGTGGGGGCCACTTTGGTACCATAGTGGCCGTTTGGACAAGCCTGGTCTAGAATATTTATTGTAAGATGATTAAGAGGATAGCGCCCCTGTTAAAATACTCCTACCATCAATTTATAATACTAGCAGTAGATAATAAATCAGGACTTTGGAACTAGAGTAAGAGTACGGAGCAATATGTTTTTATCTGGAGTCATGGAAATTTTTAGTGCCTTGCGGCTCCCATTTTATATAGGCAATAAATAAAAATTTTGTAATTTTATTTCCAAAAATTGGATTTTAATCTGATTGTAAGATAATCTATTATTTAGGGCCGATCTTTCAATTGTCAGTTAAGAGTTATTCTCGGAATAAGTTTTATGGTTTTTGTAGTTATTCGCGGCCGGTCACGGATAAAGTCACGGACAACTAGCTTATACCTAGTTGTCCGTGACTTTATCCGTAACCGGCCGCGAATAACTATAACCGACAATTGAAAGATCGGCCCTTAATAGATAATATATTATCTATCTAATCCATTAGATATTTATCCATTAATTAAATATTAATCTAATTTTTAATTATAATTATATTGTACTGATTTTTAACATTATTTTCTCCCACTCTATATTAATATATGTAGTCAGGGATGTAATTTCAGATTTTTCCAAGTGGGGGCAGGCCAAAAACTATTCGGCACTTTTCAAAATGATTCAAACCCCAAAAATTTAGGAAAGGCAACTACTCCGGAGCCATTATGCTATCACCCCGCACTGTGTCAATAAAGTGACACCTGTAAAATATATTATAAACATTTTCAGGTAAAGGTGATCTTTGGCATACATACGAATTTACGTTGGCACCTCAGAAACATGTTTATACACGTACATGCACCAATAGTCATTCGCAGTTTGACAGCTGGTTGAAAATATTCCGACGTTTGCAACGTTAGTTTGGAGTAAACTACGCTACGCTAAACGACGTGTTTACTTCCACTTTCCTTGCAGAAAAACTGAACGTGGGGGTTGGGCCAAACGCCGCATATCTCATTGTCAGTCGAAAGTCCGAACGTATTTATTACTAAACGCGTGTTTAGGTTAGGTTAGGTTAGCGTTTTTTGCATCACATTTACTGAACGTATCTTATTCAATCAGGTATTCAGATCGAAAATATTTTATAAGTCTCTATCGTAAAAGTTTCCAACCAGCTGTCAAACTGCGAATGAGTATTGGTGCATGTACGTGTATAAACATATTTCTGAGGTGCCAACTTAAATTCGTATTATGCCAAAGATCACTTTTACCGTACTTTTTTTGTGAACTGATATAAAACTACCATGTAATAAAATGTTCAATGTTAAAGAGGATATTGATTATATTAAATATATTGTATGTATAAATTTTGAATAAAAGTGATATTTGACATCCAAATCATTTAATAAAAACTCTGTTTCTTCTAATGTAATATTTCTTTAATTATTAACTATGTTCCCTCACGGTGAGGTATAGCCCAGACTGCCGCATTTGTCTGGTAAGGCCTTGTCCTGCAGTGGATAACTAATAGGCTGCTAATGATCAAAATTAGTTGTATTATTTTGGTCATTTAAAATAAAAAAAATACAGTTTCACATAAAAAAAAAATTAAATTTTCTCAAAAATTCCAGTTTTTTCCCGTCCGCTCAAAATCCCCATTTCCACCCATCCCTACCTTTCACCCCACTCATAAAAAAACCCACCCATCCGGCAAACGAACAAAAAGCGCCAGGTCGCCCCCTCCCTCGGTTGGCACCGCCGTCGCATTGGAGCGGGCGCGGCCGGCGGCGGGTGTCGGCTGGTGTGGACCGTCGTGCTTGTCCGCGGACTCCTGTTGCGGAAACCAGCCCCTCGGCCCCCCTGACGACTGTGGCCCTAGCGGGAGCGCCCCTCGTGCGGGGCTCCGTCCGCCATGCGCGAGTACAAGATCGTGGTGCTGGGCTCCGGCGGCGTCGGCAAGTCCGCCCTCACCGTCCAGTTCGTGCAGGGCATCTTCGTCGAGAAGTACGACCCCACCATCGAGGACTCCTATCGCAAGCAGGTGGAAGTGGACGGACAGCAGTGCATGCTGGAGATCTTGGACACCGCTGGCACGGAGCAGTTCACCGCCATGAGGGACCTCTACATGAAGAACGGACAAGGGTTTGTTCTGGTATATTCAATAACAGCTCAGTCCACTTTCAACGACCTGCACGATCTTCGCGAGCAGATCTTGCGCGTCAAGGACACCGACGACGTCCCCATGGTGCTAGTAGGCAACAAATGCGATTTGGAAGCGGAACGAGTCGTGGGCAAGGAGCAAGGGGCTGCCCATGCGAGGGACTTCAACTGCGCGTTCATGGAGACGTCGGCGAAGGCGAAGGTCAACGTCAACGACACGTTCTACGACCTCGTGCGCCAGATCAACAAGAAGTCGCCCGAGAAGAAGCAGAAGCAGAAAAAGAAGCCCGTCTGCGCGCTGCTCTAAGCACCGATGCCTTACGGACGACCGTCTCCCGTGAACGTCTCGCCCTTCTGCCCCGTTGTATATCTTGTATTATATCGCCGCCCGCGTCCACACGGCTCACGTTCTTCAAACGGGCCGTGCGAGTCTCGTAAACGTTCACGCAACCCTCCCGACAGACCCGGTCATGTTGTAAACGCTGCGTCATCCTGAGCCGACTAGTTTAGTTGAAGTGTGGGGGATCGAGTCGCGATCGACGTCGCTTCTTATCACTCTGAAGTTTAGATAGATATCTGTTGTATTTCATCGTTTCGACTAAGCTGGTCGGGGTAGGGTGTCCGTATGCTGTGGTTGAACTTAGACTGATCTGATTTGCATAGTTAAAGTCATAAAATACCGTGATTCGAGTCATAAATATCGACGTTTTCGATCTACGTATTGTATTTTGTAGTTTCGACTAAATTAATCGGAATACTATGTACAAGCACTAAGACCAAACTCGGAACAATCCGACTGATCTAGTTTAAAACAAAAAGTACAATGTATCGAATTCGAAACATTACCGCTTCCGAGACACTTATTTTACTCAGAAAACTCATTTATAGTTTCGACTAAACTAGTCAGATTAGTCTATACAAGCTTTAAGACCAAACTCGGTCTAATCCGACTAGTTTAGTTAAAGACAAAAAGTACAATACATCGAATCTCAAGCATTACCACTTCCAAGACGGTTATTTTACTCAAAAAACTTGTATTCGAACTACATTACGTATTTTATGGTTTCAACTAAACTAATCGGGCTGGTGTGAGTTCACCGTAACGTTTCAGACGTCCCGAGTACCAAAATTTTCATTTACCATTTCGCCTCTTCGTATCGTTTCGTTGTTTACGGTGTAAACCGACGTTAGGAGTGCTCGTCTGACGCGCGCCAACACCTCGAGGCGCTCCGGCGCGTCTCCGCCCTTCCAAAATTGTTACAATTTCTATGTGAGATGCCAATTTGAAAAAAATACATGGCCAAATGTTATATTTTTGTAACTATAAATTTTCGCAAAGCCGCAAGGATGTCAATTTGCTCAGTCATTTTAGCGTATCCGCGTTCTTTCAATTTTGGTCCCGTTCGCTTTCGGAACTGGAAGATCACGGAAGACGTTCAGTTTTCTTTGATAATTCGGCGCCGACGGATGAAATTTGTCGCGTTCCGTTTAGAATTGTTTTAGATCGATACTACTGTGGCAACGAGTACCCTGTAATTAACTGTACATAGTGTCGAGGGGTCCAATTGAGTCCCTTTCCCCTCTCGATTTAGCACCGACGGATGATTCATCACGTTGGGTTCAATTGTGGGCTGTCTTTCGATTCCGTTAGTTTAATTTTTCGTCGTTTAAACAATAAAATGCATTTTTTGTCGTTAGAAGTTTATTTGACCAACAGTTACAAGCGTGAACTAAAATAATTCCATAAGAAAATATTATATCGAGACATCGGCGTCGATGTGTGTATCATTTTTGTATGTCTTTCGCGCACGCGGCGAAAGGTCGTTCCAAATTTATTATTGTAATGTTTATATGGCTTATGTTATTCTTTATGAAAGTTATAATATGTAAGATGTGACGCTGACGAATGGCAATATAATAAAATGTATGTTTTTTTAAATGTTTTCAATTTTTATTCGTCGGTCTCTACCCCCAAGACTAAACGTCTTAATTCTCGTTTCGAAGAATCGACACAGTCTATGATTTAGTTTGCGACGAGCTCAAAAATCGGCGGATTCGTTTGCGCTAACTTATCGTTTACTCGCTATCGAGTAGGGACCGTTAACTTGTGACCAAATATTTTGATAGAAAATATGTATAGCGAAAAATATTAATTGACCGGCTTGTTTATTTCGCCCCCGTAATGTGGCGAGGTCTTCCCAGCGAAGACCTGGCCCAGGCCCGGGGGTTTCGTGTGTCCGCCGTCGACAATGTTCAATTTTCTACACGCATGAATATTAAAGCAATTTTGTATGGTGTAAATTTACCAGCGTTTCGTAACCTCAGTCACATTGTTCTTCCATTGTAGTAACTTTCGGAGAGTTATGTACGTTTCCAGTGTGTATTTATTAACGCAGCGAAGACGAGAACTGTGAAAACTTGAGTTCCACTTTTGAATGTGATCGAGTTATGCAGAATGTAAATCTGTGCTTAGTTTAAGTTATGATGGCAATCTTAAGTTTTTTTGTATCGAAGATTTATTATAGATTTGAACAAATTTTCAAAATATGGCTTCGAGTCAATTATTATACATTCTTAGTACTTTTTTATTACCATTGTTTTGTCTTTATATATAAATTTTTACCATGACTATGTAAATTTTTTTATAATCAGTGATTTGATTCACGTTATTTTGAAGGCTGAATTGGACACCTTAATGACATCCCATGTGTGAGTCATGATGTAACAATTTTGTGACTCATGTATGAGTATGAACATTCTTTTATGTCAGAAGAATTCTTGGAATTTTTCAGATTCATTCTATTACCAGTTCAACCTTTTTGCTTTATTGTTTAAAATAAAATTATATATATATTTATATATATTATCATTTAGCACTAATCAAAGCATATCTTAACAAAAATCACTTGGTACAATTCTATGTGACTTTGAGTTACATTTATCTAAGGAAATGCTTTACTTTAAATGTGTAATTTTATAATCTATGCACAAATAAAATCAAATAATTTATTTTGAATGTTTTTAATGATCACGAGTGTTCCTTCTTGCTCTCACATTTTCTTTCCGCTCTTTCTGAGGTTTAAAAACGCTGTACATTTCCGTATTCGAGATATATAAAATAAAAATGTAGATAGTCGATCATATTTTAACAGAAAAAGTTTATTTTCGATTGAATCAAATAAAAAATTGTTTTATCATTTTGATATATAGGTGGATTATAAACTTAATAAAAAAAAAACATTGTTACTATTGTGAAATGATTGTTTCAGTTGTTACTATTTAATCGCATGCTAGAAATGTATGTCGATTCCGATAATTGTGTAAGAAGATTATGAAAGTGGTATCACCGATTTTTTCATCATATTTTCGTATAACCGTGATTGATTTCCTTAAATGTATAAAGGGTTTCCAAAGCTCACCGTTTTATTACTATAAACATTTGATAACTACAACATTATTAATTCATATATATGAATGTTTCCATTTTAAATTTTACGTACATTAGGTATACGCGTTCACCTTACATCTCAATATATATTATATATATGTATTATGTGCATAATCACTAATATGCCTGTATGTTATAAACCACAAAAGCTGTTATAATAAATAGCTCTTGACCGCATTTCAAAAGTTGATTTCCCTAATTGTGAATGAGCCCGAGTACATCAAAAGTAATTTAGTGAACATATTTTTCTATAATATGTATATGTCTATTAATCTATATAATATATATATTTAGTTGGGTTTGATGTGAAATGAACTGTGTGAATGGATGTTATTACTTGTTCGATTAGAATGCGAGTTGAAAGAAATTATTTTATTATAATTCATGTCTTAAGAATATATTTGAAATGGACCGCTAATCAGGTCGTTTATCTAAATTATACACTATTTGTTAATAAAATCAGGAACATTTGATAAAGAATAGAGTGTTTGTTTTGATAAGAAATATATGAGTTTTGTCTTTGAAAACATACCATTGTATATTTTTTTAAGTATGCTGTTTCTTTCGACTAGAAGTACTTGTTATTTCTATTCTTTTTCGATGATCCTGTATTTATCGAGAACTAGGGAAGTAAAAACAATTGAAATAAAATTAATTGTCAATAATAAATCATCTTGAAATCATCACTCTTATTAATTAACACTCATCATTTTTCATCATTTTTTTTTCATTATAAGGAAACAATTTAGCGGCTGAACTTCTCTTCAATTACATTTGTATTTTTAGAACAGTATAACAAAGCATTAGACTAAGTTTAATGGCAGTGTTCTTCGAGCGATATCTTAAATTATCAATATATAAAAAAAATAGTCCCACTGGATTTGACTTAACAAACATTGCGTAAAGTTTTTTTTGTAAAACATTCGAATGAGAATCAAAATTATACATCTATTCATATTGATTCTATGATGATTAAGATTGTGCAATAAAAAGAGTTATTATCTTTTTTCATATCAGTGTGCTTTGTACTGTGCAATGTTCATCGAAAATCTTAAAAATTGAACACATTTTAATCAAATATCCAAAAACGGAATATTCAACGATAAATTTTTTTCCCACATTAAATTCTACTATGTTTCTATGACTTTTTATCTTTTAACATGTATTTTTAAAAGCACTGGAATTCATGTGACTCTACACATCTAGTATTGTGATAATAGTTAAAATGTTCTATATCTAATCAACATCCTCTCTATTATTTTGAGGACTCGTAATCGTCACTGAAATGGGGCAGGCTGTGTGCGAGTGTGTTATCGAGTTTCCTCGCTTCGTGTTCCAATAGCAGAGAATCCAATGCAGGTTCCTGTTGACATAAAATGAGAACGAATTACAACTATGTGCAATACTATTGTTAAAAAAACTGGTATTTTATCTGTAGATCTAATAATTATTCTTCATTTAACAGATAAGATTTAATGAATAAATATTTATGAAACAATAGTCGCATGCTTATTGAATTACATAGATTGCAATCGATTTTTAGAAATGTAAGTATATTTTCTACCTGCGACACTGTGCGAAGTGAATCTCCGAGTGCTGTTCGGAGACGCTGCATATCTCTGCCGTGTCTTCCAGATCTTAAGACGAAAAGTTGTCGTCTTCTGGCTTCTTGAGACAATTGAGTACGAAGATTTTGTATCTGAAAAGAAAGTGATATGAATAATATGTATAGGAAATAATTTTATGAGATTAAAAAATATATATTTACTTGATTTTCTAATCGGATGATCTGTTGTCTGTAACTAGCTTCACGTGATTCAAGAAGTCTTTCTGACTGTAGAGCCGAAGCTCTCAATCTATCTATTTCATCGCGAGGTATTACGCCTCTTGGATTTCCACCGTCTATTAATTTCGTACGAGCTATAGACAACTCGGCTTCCTAAAACAATAAGAAAACATTTCGATCAGTACTTATTTTCATATTTTACTTTATTTCAAACCTTACCTTTTCAGCCAGTTGATTTTCCAATCTACGTATTTTGATTTTGAGTTCTCTATTTTCCTTTTCGTACATCGACGCCAAAGAATCGCCGACATCACCACCCAAAGAATGAAGAGCGATATTGGAATCTCTGAGTATGTTAGTATCGATCATGCTCAATTTCAAATCTCTCACTGAAGGTGAACCGATCACAGAATCGTTATCCGAGTAAAGAGATTTTTCTGGTCGTTCGTAACTTTTACTTCTTGATTTGGAAGCACGTTTTTCCGCTTCCAACTGCCTTATTTTATCTTGAAGAGCTTCGACTTTAGCTCTCAGCTCTGATTTGTCACGCTGAGTAGCATGGAGCTCTCTTTCTATTTCACTGTCAACATCTTTACCATCCCAGTTGCTTAACCGTAACTGGGATTCAAGAGTAGACCTACAAAAACAATTTATAAATTCATATTCAAAATATTATAAGAAGAACAAGTATAAATAAGAAACCTCTGCACTTCCATGTTAGCTAATTGATTGTTCAACCGATGAACCTGATCTTGTAATTGTTGTTTATCCCTTTTGACTTCGGACAGTGAATTTTTGATTACTTCCATCTTTTCGTTCAATATTCTCTTTTCGCTATCGCAATTGCTTAGTGATTTTTGCAATTGCTTCAATTTTTCAAGGCTTGTTTGTTCGTGACTCTTTACATCAGTTAGTTGTCTATGAACTCGGTTGAGTTCGCTCTTCAATTCACTTTCCGATGCGGCCGCCTTTTGAAGTGCACCGCTCAATTGATCGACGGTTGCTTTGAGCGACGTGCATCTTTCTTCTAATGTTACAATGGTACGGCATTGGTTGTCGCAATGCTCTTGCATTTTCTAAAATTAACATTTTAGAAGTGTTAATAAACGATAATTAACAATCTATAGTTTAAATTCAAATAAATTACTTGTATTTGAACGTCTTTGTCTTGTTTAGCTAACTGGAGTCGTCTAGTATCACCTTCTAAAGCTGCTCTTTGTAATTCGGCTCTTGCAGCTCGTTGTTCTGCTCTTCCGGCTTCTTCTGCAAGAGCGCGTCGTTCAGCTTCACAACGACCGAGTGAATTTCGTAGTTTTTCAGCTCTTTCCTTTATTAAAAAATGTATTGTTAAAACAAAAAAATATATATTTTCTTACATGCTGAATGGGTTTTTACCTCGATTTGACCTTTTTCTTCAGTTCCACTATTCAGAGTAAGTTCAAGAGTAGTTATTTTATCTTTAAGTGTATTAGCCTCGTCGCTTTTCTGGTTAAATGCTTCGGTCTGAAAAATAAAATTTAGAAAAACATTTCTTATGATTAAATTTTCAAAAAAAAGTAAGAACAAATAATCATTACTTGAGTTTGAAGTTGGATTTGTTTTTGTGCTAAAGCAGTTTGTAATTGAGCCTTTTTCTCTTCCAATGATTTTATAGCATTTAAAGAAGACGTTAGTTCAGTGTCGCTTTTATTTTTCGAATCGTTCACTTCTTTTAATTGTTTCCGCAATCCACATGCTTGCGATTTCAGTTCGTCCTATACCGTATCAAAATAAATATTATATTTTAACATAAGATCACAATTTTTTTAATACAACAAACAATAAATATCAAAAATTCACAAATTAATATGAGGATTTTATAAAAATTCTTTACTTACTCGTTCTCTTTCAATCTGGGCCACTTGCTGCATGAGATTTCTGATGCCTTTTCTGACAACATCAGGATCTACATCCAGTATAACTTCAACTGATCTATCCCGTTCATGATCTTGACCTGTAAAATTATTCATTCCATAGTAGCGGTCACAGATCATGATCGTTTCTTTAACTTCAAAAATTATTCCAACACCAAAGCAAAAGCCATTATGATCAAAAGCTCTTCAAATGTAGTGAACAGTGCTGAACAGGTTGCAGAATTTATCTACGTGCTTTTATGTGCTTATGTTTTTTTGATCCGAGTGCAAACAGTTTTCTTTGTACAAAAATTTACAATTAACAATATATTTCATATCATTTTACAATTGTCACAGTTTTTTCAGAGGTTTTTTTTTATCCTTTCTCCGTCGTCCATAATGTATGCAAGTTTCTTTTCAAATATCGATGATACGTTGGTCTGTAATAATCTTTATTACTCCAGTAATGCCAGTCATTTGATAAAACAAATTTATTTCTATGAATTACTTCTTGCGTGCTCAATTTGTTTCTCCTTTTGGGTTCGAACACTTTAGATTGTTGAGGTGATGCTGCTTCTGTTTCTCAATAAGATTGAAATTTTCAAACTATTGAAATAAAATGATTATACGTCCAAAGCATATACAAATGTAGAACATTGATATACATTTTCTTCAGATATACATCGGTTTATGCTTTGTATTTTTTTTACAAACAAATAATTACATTTTAATTTTTTACAAATAAACTATAGATTATCAAATATTTAAGCTAAAGTGGAAACTATGTGAACATAATTGGTGAAAATGATTTACAAATTGGATCATGTTTTATTATGGCAATTAAGCTGCAAACAAAATATGCTTTATAAACTTTTACTAAAGTGACAATGATGGTTTACCTCTGTGCGGGCTCCATCTCCTCGTGGGACTGGTTAATCTAGTACCAGTAGTTGCATTGCCAGATGCATCCAAAGGTATTCCAGCAATTCGACGCAATGCAGCTCCCACAGCACCTAATTTTTGCTCTGCGTTTCTCCTGGTAGATTCTGCTGTGGCAGTTTGAGATTCTAATGCTCTAACTCTTCCTTCAGAACCTCCGAGACGAGCCTGAATTTATCGAATGATTTATTTATTTCTTACATAGTATTTTATACGAAGAAAAACAATATTATTACTTTAAGTTCTTGTATTTGTTGCGTTGCATCAGCGAGGCATACTTCTAAGTTGTGCTTCAAATCTTCCAATCTTCTTTCTTTACCTCTTGAATCTTCCAATCTCATAAGAAGTTCCTTGAACATAATGATATTTGTATAAAAAAACTCGATTTTTATAAATAAATAAATTCTACTATGAAGTAAAACCTGTTCTCTGCTGTGACATCTTTCTTCGAGTTCTGCTCCTCTAGCTCGCAGTCTTCCGATTTCTTGTCTTGCATTTACCAAGTGATTTTCTAAATCAGCAGCTTGCCTCTTCATTTGAGCTAATTCTTGTTGGATGCGTTCACGTTCTTCGCTTTCGTTTTGCAATCTTAAAAAGATCACAATATAAATATTTCATTCAATCAAATTTATCATAAATAATATTTATAAATACCTTGCATGCAATTCTTTTTCTTCGTGATTTTTTGTAGCTAATCCGCCTTGTGCACGTTGTAATTGGTCTCTAGTAGCTGCGGCTTGTCGCGCTAATGCTGCCTTTTGTCTTCCGGCTTCACCTGCAGCAGCTGTCAATCGGTTTCTTTCTGCGTCCAAAGCATTTCTCTGTTCTTCCAAACCTAAACCATAAAAAATTGTGAAATATGACTGAAATGTAAGGAATAACTCATACTTTTATTATATTTATTACCAGCAATTTTATGGAAAGCCTCTTCTAAAGATCTAGCATGTTCTCTTCTTTCTTGTTCAGACCTCTTAACCTGATCTCTCAATTCTTTGTTGGTGCTGTTGTATTTATCCCTTTCTACATTACTGTTAGATAATTGTCTTCTTGCATCGATTAGTTCTTTGCGAATATTTTCCGCTTCGTTTTCGTCTGAAAAACCAAATATATTATTTGTGGATTCAAATATAACTATTCTAAATTGTTACGAGTTTAAATTATACAAACTTTCTTTGAGTTTTCTCAAAGTATCATTTAATTGACCATTCAAGTTATCAGATTTATCTTCAGCCATCTGCAACTGCAATCGAATATCTTGGCATTCTTTCAAAGTGTTGTCTTTCTCCGATAAAATTTCTTGGATTCTGATTTCTGCTCTCGATAAATCTTCTTCAGCTTTTATTCTTAAATATATCAAATGTAATAATTATTAGGGTTTTTATTCATTTTGTCATTTTTGAAAACACATACTTGGCTTCTTCTAATTTGCTCTTCATGTTTGTAATTTCATCTTTTAATTGATTTATGATGTTTCGGTCTTGTTCGCATCGTGCTTGAGCTTCTCGTCGAGTTCTTTCTAAAATGTTTAATTCGTTATCTAAAACTCGTTTAGTTTCTTCAAGTCGCTCTAATAATGCCTGTTGATCATGATGTGCTAAAATAAATATTTGAAATTATAAAAATTGTTATATTTTCAACAAATTTTATGATAAACTTTAGTACCGATTAACAAAACTTGTTGTTTATCATTTTCAGCCCGTAACAATGCCTCTTCATGTTGTTGACACAATGTATCAATGGCAGCTTGTAATTGTTGTTCTCTATCTTGTAATTCAGCAATTTCTGAATCTTTTTCTCCACCCAAACTTTGTATCGCTTGTTGCATTCTTTTTTCAAGGGATAATTTTACTTGTTCCTATAATTTATATGAAATTACAAAGTCAATCCATTGAAATTAGTAATAAGATTATAAAGTTGCAAAGTACACATACTCTTTCTTCTGTCAGTTTCCTTATATTTTCAGTATTTGTTTTGTTCATGTTAGTTATTGTTTGTTGATATTCTGCCTCTTTTTTACCCGCTTGTTGGATTAATGTGTTTTTCGTGTCACGGAACTTTTTGTCTGCTGCTTCAAGGTCTCTTGTTAGACGACTTACTTGTCCTAATTAAATAAATCAAATATATTTCATAATGAAACTCAGATCAAGGATGAGAAAAATATTTTCATTTCAATGATAAATGGTCACCTTTCAAATTTTCTTCGCTTAGTTGTGTTTTTTGTAATTCTTTATCAAGCTTTTGCCGTTTACTCTCAACGGTTTCTAGATTCGTCGAAGTATCAAACAATATACCTTCTAAAGCTTCTTTTTCACTTCGCAGAGAAGCTAATTGTTCTTGAAGATGTTGAATTTCTTTATCATTCCCATCTAATAATACCTATCAAATGAAAGTTATATATTTAAAGTTAGAGATATTGAGCATTCTTATATTAATAAATTTTGTATACACACTTGTTTTTCTTCACATTCTTTAACGAGCTCTTCTAATGTTCTGTTGAGTCGATTGTTAGTTTCAGTGGATTGTTCCAAGCGCTGTTGAAGCCTCATTATTTCTTCACCCAATGAATCTTTTTTGCGACCCAATGAACACAATTGTGTACTAAGATCGCTTCTTTCTCGGCACACTTGTGCTAATTCCATCTCCACCTATAAATCAAAAATATACATTAACAATATTTTCTTAAGTTATCATGAACATGTATATCTTATATTCATTACTTTTTCTTTTTCACTTTCTAAGAATTTTATGCGTTCTGCATATGAGTTTTTGTCTGCTTCCAAATCTAAGCGAGTCTGTTCTGCAGCAAGAATTTCTTTACGTAAAGAGTTAAGATCTCCTTGTGTATCACTGTTTTGATTTAAAAGAGATCCTTTTTCGTCTTCCACCTAAAATTTCAAATTATTATCAATTTGATATTAAATCTTAATAGTTTTTTTTTTTAAAGGAATTAAATCATTTCAATATACCTTTTTGAGATCGTCCTGTAGCAGTTTCTTTTCTTGTTCTAAAGTTTGTACAGCATTGTCCATCTTTTCTAAAGTGTCTTGTAAATCTGCTCTTTCTAGCACATTCCGTTCTAGTTCAATTTCCAAATCACCTTTAATAAAATTATGTAGAATTATTAAAAGTTTGAATTTCTCTTTGAATATTAATTAGCCATTTGTATATCAAGTAACCTCTATTTTTTTCCATTTGTGAAATAAGATTATCTGCTTCATGCTTGTTTTGTTCCAATATATCCTTTGATAAGTAACACTTATTTAATTCTTCTCTTATGTTCAATAATTCTTCTCTCATTCGGCTACAACGATCTTCTTCAGACCTAGATCAGTTAATTTTAAAATAAATATGATATTCTTATATCAAAAATTTCAAATATTGGAATTTTTTTCTAATAATAACCTCAGTAATGATTCTCTATTTGAAGCTTCTCTTTGCAACCTATCTATCTCATCGTTCGACGATCTCTTCTCACTTTCTAAAGATTCTATTTGTTTTTGCATTTTCGAACTGAATTTTTGCAATTTTTCATAGTCTAAAGTTAATGCTTCAAACTGAAAAAATATCACTTAAGAAATTTCATATATTGTAAGATTTTTAATATACTTTTCTTAAAATTTATATTAACCATAGAATTTATTTCCACTCTGTTCTTTTCCAAAGCCGCCTTATCTGTCCTTAAGGATTCTAAGGTTTTTTGATTCAATTCTTTTTCTTGGCTTAACTTGTTTATTTGACCTTTAGCTTGATCCAATTGCGTTTGTAAATCTTGCACTTTCCTTTCAAGACTAGCGACATTAGCATCCGCCGCTTCACATTGTTTCCGAGTCACTATCAACTGTTCGCGATTGCTTTGCAGTTTGACCTGAAACAAAAATATTATTGAATACAAATTAAATACTTATAATACCGCTCATTGTTATACACTCACTTGTAATTCATGAATGTGAGTTTGATGTCTGCGCAAAGCAGCTTGAACGGCAGAAACAGTACTTTCAGCCATAGCCGTACCAGATATTCCAGCTGCTCTTGCATCTTGCATTGATCTAAAAGTGATTTATTAATAAATTTATGATTTTGAATTCTAAATAAGATTAATTTCATTTAGTTTTTATAACGAAACGATAAGAGAAGTATGTATTTTACATCATAAGAATAAAATTTACCTATGTGATGATGGAGGCGGAGGTGGAGAAGGTGGTGGAGCATGTGATAGATGAAGATGAGGCGGAGGTGCAGGAATAGCGGCTCTTTCACTGTCTCGAAGAACTGCTCGAGCCACGGCTGCTAAGGCACCTCGCAATGCTCCGGATTCACTTCTGAGAACAGCTAGTTCTCCAAGAGCACCTTCAGCTCTATTATTGCGTTCTTCCTATTATTTTACAGTATAAAATTTTTATTTCCATGAAACAATAAAATATACAAAAGAAAATAAAAGATTAACGTTATTATTAATAGCAATGTATGCATATTGAGCAGGTCAATACACAGTAGGAATTATGTTTTTAAATAAATTAATATTTATTTTTAATAATCACCATTAGTGCTAAATTTCATATTATTTTCATTTTATAATCAGTTACATCCTTTTGTTGTAAACCAAAGTCAATAAGAATACCAATCAAATTCAATGACGTGTTTACAATCATTTAATGATTTTTTAATCTTAATTTTTATGAGTTCGATATGAAATTTTTAACAAAACGTTCAAAAAAGTTAAACAAAGAAAATTGTTATTATTTTTAACAATCTATATGAATTACGCAAATAGAAATCATCGTGACATATCAATTGTATTGTGAACTTTTCATATATTTATCACAATCGAATTTTAGAGTATCATATATCAATTAACACAATATCCATGATGTCAATTTGAATGTGAAAGTTTTAATTACCAAAACCCTTAATTCTCCGACAAGTTGTTGCAGTTTGACATCTCTTTGCTGTATTTCAGCTTGGTCTTGTTCTCGTTTGCGTTCATAATCAGCAATTTTTGTTCTCAAATCAGCCATTTCCATATCGGAAAGAACCTATAATATAAAAATCTGTCAATAAAATACTATATAAGTAATAAATAATATGTTATTGATAAAAATAAATTTGTGTACGTTTGATGAAGCATTAGTACTCATGGTATTAGAAATCGAAACCAAATCACGACAAGTGGATTCCATTTCATTTTTAATTTTTCCCAAATCTCTATCAGTTGCGGATTGCATTTCACTAAAAAGCCTTTTAACTGATACAACATCCCTCCACAATGATAATAAACGATTATGTTCTGTGGTATAGTAATCATTGAAAGCCTGAAATCCAAGAAAACGTTAATATTCCATCGAACAAAGAAGATACATTCAAACATCAAAATTCACCTGTTCCTCATCTTTCCATTCATCTTCTTTGATGATCATCTCTTCTCTAAGCGTTTCCCAATCGTTTGTCAACTTTTGCAAATCGTTTGTCAATGCTTCATTCATATGATGAGACTCTTCGAGTTGCTCCCGAAGAGATGAATTCACATGTATATATTTTTCACATCTAAAAACATCGTTATTAACATCAAAATAATACAAATAAACAAATTAATGGATTGAATTACTTTCTCCTTTCTTCGTCTAATCGTCTCAAAGCAGTTTCCAAATCATGTATGCGTTCTTCACGAGCTTCCCTCAAATGTTGTTGAGCTTGCTCCAATGCTGAAGAATGGGTTGCGGATGAAGGTAATGCGGCAGTCGTTCCTGATGGAGGTGGAAGAGCTATCACCGGCATAGTACTTGGATTAGAATGTCCTCTGTATGTATCGGGTTCTACCATGTGGTTTTCTAGATCAGCACAACGTTGCTTATATTGAAGGACCTAAAGAATTAAAAAATTGATTAAAGATTCTGATTTTGAATCACATAAATCATATTAACACATACTTTGGCTTGTAATCTAGCAACGAGAGCTGCTTGATCATGATGAGCTCTTCGGTAAGCATCCAAACGTCGTCTGTATCCAGCTTCACGCACAATATTTCCAGATCCTGGACCTCCTGGAGAATCTGGTGGACTATCGTCTGATCTCAGAGAGTCCATTTTGCTAGGCTGTAAATGAATATTTCATTTTCACCCAATTCTCAATAATGTTTTTGAATATAAATTTGATTACCTCTTTTGGTTGAATGGAAGTTCTAGCAGTTTCTGGTCTAGTTTTAGCTAAGACGCTAGCTGGTGGCCTCCTTCTGTCTGATGTTGTCCCTCGAACACTTCGAGGAGTCAGCTGGGAGGCGTCTCTAACCGCTGGAGCCTGATATTGATAAAGTTTTTTTTTTAAGTAAAATTTCTCATTAATATATGAGAATTATCATTTCTCAATATGAACGATTTGAAGTTTTACTTTAGCATTTTGAGTACACAAAATATTCTTGTTTACATAATAATTGTTTTGAATTAGAAACCTCAAAACATTATCTAATTTTATCTTCAAAATACAAATAATAATATAATAATATTACTTTTATATCGTACGATTCATTCAGTTGCAGATGGGTCAATAATTTCGTGTGTAAACAGACATTGCACAATTTTAGGTGTAATGTGTTAAATATTTCGTATTTGCATTAAAATTATCTATAGATATATATTTACACCATATAACATAATATTCGGTTAAATCAAAACTAAGCAAAAACATATTCTACACGTGTAAAGTAAGTTTCGCAATAATATTATGCATTTAGCGATTAGGTTACGAATCAATTTTTTTTACGAATCATCAATATTTTATTTTTTTACATATTTTTACGATAAGAATATTACGCAATTCGATTGTTAAATATGAAATTATTTCAGGAAATCATATATAGACTTTTAAAATGTAAATATGGTCAATTACGCAATTTGAAACTTGGAAAACTTTCATTGGGGTTTTTTTCTTTATTGTCATAAATATATGAAAAAGTTTGTGGAAATATTGCGCTTATCATTACATTAGTTTATTTATACAATACAATATATTATAGTTATTTGGTGAAATAGGGTTTTAGCGTCCTTTATTTATACAAAAGTAAGTTGGTAGCATTGATTGGTCTTGCATCTCTTGTCACTTTGCCGCTAAATAGCAGAGACGACAGGTTTCGACGACGATTATGCCTTCAGCTGAAATTTTATGTTTAAACGATATAAGAAACAACGGAGATCAGGCGTTTAGCGACATTAGTTTTAATTTAACTAACAATGAAATTACTCTGTTATCGATTTAATTAAAAACACGATGAGATGTGTAAATTGTGATCAACTTTGCACACTATACAAATATGACCTAGAAATAGATAGTTATTCCTTAATTCATGTTAATACTTATTAAAATACTACACAAGTGTCAGTGAAAGACATGCGATACCAATCAATGTTACCAACTCACTTTTATATTATATTTTAAGCACAGGACGCTAAAACCCTATTTTACCATTTATTATAGATATTAAAACTGCATGTAAAATATGAAAATTATAAAAATAAAAGCAAATCAAACGTTCATAAAAACGTTTTCCCACCTATACAAGTACCACGCTATGTTTCTTCAACGATTAAGTTTTCTTTGACAAACTCAAATTTTAACTTCACAACAAAACTACAATACTCATTTAACAGATAAAACAACTGCCGTTATTATTAAAAAAAACTAAACGACAACAATTTATACATCATCAAAAAACTTCGTCCCAACTTCGCCATATTAACCCAGTTCGACGAACAAGAAACTCCGCCATTTTAAAAAGCATGCAAATTCGCGCGCCTATCAAAAACTTTAATCGCCCGAACTCTCGTCAAAATCCGAAACTGTCACGACAATAACAACAACAACAACAACAACAGCCGAACAAAAACCGAAAGAATGTCGGCCATCACGAACTCCGGAAAAACTCCGGAAAAGCCGGTTCGTGCGCTCATCTCGAGCCGGACTATTTGCGTGCGCGAATTTCCCGCATTTTGTGTGTTGTGTCGTAAAATGGAGGCTTTATTATGGTGATGGTTCGTGATAAATGTCGTTTTTGTATTCGAATGAGATGATTGATCGGTGGGTGGTTTGGTTGATTCGGTTTGATGGGGTTTTGGATTGATGGGATTGCGTTTTTTAGATGGGTTGTGTTTGGTGGGTGATGGGTTTTTATGGATATGTTATTTGATTTGATTGTGTATGGAAATTTTGATGTTTTTTATTGTTCGATTATGTTGATTTTTTGTTTTATTGAAATTTTTATTTGGGTATAAATTTATTTGGAAAAATTTGAATGTTAAGTTCATGAATGCTTGAAAAAGCATAACGATCATTTCCATCATTTGTTCATCATTTTTATCAAAATTTTCATTATTATCATAATCAAAATTCATAGTATCACAATTATTTTTATTATCACCATCATCGTGATAATCGTATTGTCATCTTCGTTAATAATCATAATTCTCATGATCTTAATTTTCATTACCACCATTTTCATTTTTATAAACACAAAGTATCACAATTATTCTCATCATCGCCATCATCGTAATTATCATATTGTCATCGTCGTCAATAATCAATATTCTCATGACCATCATCATCATCATCATCACCACCATTTTCATCATTATCATTAACATCAACATTGTCATCGAATATGTATTATTAACTCTGAACTGATTTGAATATATTTCTTTCTATAATAATTAATAATATACGATCACATCCATTAACTAACCATACCACATACGACATAACTCCTTTCTCATTAGTTTATGTGTTACGTTTGTGTAAACGCTTCGTCCATGAACGAAGCATCTTGCTTTATCTGTGAAATTTAACAACATTTGAGAGTGTACAGGTGCCATTTAGTGTAAGCCCATCATAAGTGCATAATTTAATGTCTTTTTTCAAATATGGCAGTTGAACCTTTTTTTATTCACGTAAAAATATTTCAAAATATTTTTTACTGAGTATTAGGTGTGCCAAGGAAATTTTAATGCCTTCCATAAGAGTATGTTGTAAAACACGTCAACTATCATATTTGATAGACAATGTAAAACAATGCAATTATTATGCGCCTACACTAAATGGCACCCATACACCACCAGATATCAAACTTCATAGACAAAGCAAGATTCTTTACTTCGTTCATAAATTAAGCGACTACACAAAGGTAACGTAACATATGCAAATAATTAAAATTCCGCCTTCATAACAAGAGTTCTATTTATTGAAATAAATAAACTGAAAATAGAATAGATTTTCATTAACGAAAATATTTTCAAATACAATGATATATAACACGACACAATCATGTCGAATCCATAGATCATTTAAAACATACATACGTGAACAATCCGAATAACAACAATATTTACACGAAAATGTACGTCAATATTAAGAAAACGTATCGCTGTCTATTAAAATGCAGACGAAACAATAATTAATTGTAAAACATTACACTTTTCGACGACATTTGCAATTTTGCATTATTTATTGCATCTGTTTGTAGTCGATGAACCCGAAACGATTAATATTGATACGATAAGTAAAATAACATCTGCTTGTGATTCGATTAATATACATTTAGGGTGGTGAATGTTTGTGGTTGATTGTTCATAATATCAAATTTCATTTGTATAATATATCTGAATTTAAAAATCGTTTTAAAGAATAAAAATAATAAGGTTACATATGGTTTATTGGATAGAATGAAAATAAAATTTCGCATTGTGTACTTATAGCGAAATCGTTTATAACTAAAACGCTTAACATAAAAAATTGGTTAATCAAAAATAATACTGCTATCCTGAAAAAATATTATATACGTATTCTATGACGTTTAACAAGAAAAAATATTATTTCGACCCCCTTCAGTTTCATATTAAACATTTTCCACTGTACCATAATATTTTCTCAGAACCACAATATTATTTCTTGTTAACCGATTTTTCACATTAAACGAGTTCTACTATATAATTTTATAATAATTTATTCTAAAATTTTCCGCTATAATATTTCATCTATTATTTTTATAATTCATATATAATAATTCAAATTATACTAAACTATACATTCATAATCAATATCATCAACATAAATACAAAAAAAATTAAAAACCTCCCCACAAATCCAACAAAAAAACACAAAAATCAAAAGGAGCGTACCATAGCATCAACATCCCATCCATCCCCAACAATTCAACACCACGAAACCATCACTTATAAAATCCCACACACATCCCAAACCACAGACTCACCAGGATCAATATCCCACGACATCACAGAGCTTCCAAAGCACATGTTTAACCGCAGCAAAAAGTGAACCAATTGTGAGGTTAACCATGCATGCAGTGGACGCCAACCGGTGGCCATGGCAACGCCCCGTGTACCGGTGGTGATACATTCGGCTTTTTACCATAATATAGATTAAATATTACACGTTGATTAGATGGCTCTTTTTGCCCTACGGAGATATCGAGTATTCATTATTTTGTAGTTATCGAAACGAGGGTTGTAATGATTGGTTACAGGAATTTCATGGGGATTTGTGAAGAGATGTATGGTTGAACAATTATGTGTTTTTGATGTTAAGCGATGGATAAGATGGTGAAAAAAGGTTATTTAGTTATGGAAAGTTTTAGTAAGGCTGATCCGACATCCTCCTTTGAAGAAGATTGCTCAACTTTTGGGAAATTTGTTTTCTTCAAACGAAAATTTTTCTCCTTTGTCCTTCTCTACATAAATTTATCTCATTTTAATTAATTCAAAAGTAAAACTGATCAAATGCACCTTTAATTATTAACATTTGTTATTTAAATTGAATTTTTGAGTAACTATTTTTAGACCAACTATCTTAAACTAATTCTTTATCAGTGTCCTTTTTGAAGTTTTTAAAATCTGATTACCTTATTTTATTTTAGTACTCAAAACTCCTTGAGAGTTATTTTCTTCTTATTAGTACTTAATAGACATGTGTGTTAGAGAAAATTTCCTGATTTTTTCAAATGAATCAAATTTTGACTAATCGAATGGAATCAAACTATTAAAGTTTAGTAATATGTAGTATAATCTGTATGAGAACTTTTTATGACAACGATGAGTTGTAATTTTTGATTAAAATTGCATGAAAAAAGTTATATTATAAAAAATGACTAATGGATCTCTAAAAGACATAAAAGTTAAAAAGTAAGGATTTATAGTAAGATTGGATCGCGTGAACGTTTCTGAAGGTCGTGTGTTATCTTGGGGAAATATTTTTGATAAAATATTGCAAAGGTTGTGGATAGTTTAATGTTGTTTCAGTCATATTTTGTGGGTTGAGGTTTGCAAAGTTTATATAGGAAGGTCTTTTACAAAGAAAAAAAATATGTAACAAACATGTAAAGAAAATTCTAATGATTTTTAATTAATTTGATAATGTTTTGCTATCGGTCATTTTTTAAGATAAATTTTTAATTGCTAGCTAGTAATTATAAATTATAAATTTCGACATATGTATAATACATGTACGACTGAAGCGAATGATGAAATTATGAATAAAAATTGCTTGTAAAACGAGAACCATTCTATCGAATGGTGATTGCCTAAGTAAGAAACTGAAATTTTAATTGGAAATGTCTAAAAAAATTCTAAAATAATTGGATACGATATTAGTTATTTTTCATTGCATCGAAAAAACGTGACATAGCATTGCATCCCCTTTGATTAACAATGACAATAAAATTGAGGCTCTCATCATTCGGAAAATCGTTTACAAAAATGACATGACATGACAATTTTACTGTCTAAAATCATCAAAAAAAAATAAAATTGAAGGGAACGCACAAAAAATGCGTAATAAACAAATTATTAAATGGACAAATTGCATAATTTATTTTTCAAGCCAATTAAACTAATTTTCATAATTGGACCAATTATTTCAAAGTAAATAAATGATCGTTATCATTTTTTTTGTTATATAATAAACATGATAGATTTTCCACAAATTTTATGAACCAATTTGAAATATTTGGGTCAATGAAAGTGATTTTAACAATTTTTGTTTATTGTTTATTTGATGATAAACTAGTCTGCTCTAATTATAGTTTCTTTCAGACATTAAATATCATCATCATTGTATGCAACATGCATTCGAAAACAATAACCTTTTTCATAAATGGTTTCAAATGGTTCATCTATTGCAGCGACGGATCCAGGAATTTTTCACAGGGTAGGCGTTTTTCAGAATTATTTTTATTTGTTAAATTTTAAAGATTTTTTTCGTTAAATACAAAATCATTATAAATCATTATAATCAACAGTGGTTCATAAACTTTTTGGTTAATATGCCAATAATTATCTTATTTACAAATAATTCGTGGACCTCAAATAAAAAATAAAAAAACCGATTGGTTTCAAATAAACATTTGAATATTTTATACTAATAATTATTTCCTGATTATAAAAAAAAACCTGTAAAAGATTGTAATAAACGACAGGCTGGGTTAGGTTGGCTGAGAAATTAACAAAAATATTTCCCATACTTGGGAGTTCACGAGAATTCATTCATTTTGCGATGACAGGTTGGGTTAGGTTTAGTCGGAAATTCGCAAAAATATTTTCATTACTTGGGTTAGTTTTATGCGAGTTTCATCACACCACGACAAGTTGAGTTTGGTTGGGTGAGAAATTCGCAAAAATATTTCCGATAAATGGGTTAAGTACACGCGAAGTTTTTCATCCTACAACCACAGGATGGGTTAGGTTGGGTGAGAAATTCGCAAAAATATTTTCGAAACTTGGGTTTGGTTCACGCGAATTTATTAATCTTGCGAGTCATCATATTTGGTTACGTTTATCGAGAAATTCGCAAAAATATTTCCGAAACATGGGTTAGGTTTATGCGAGTTGATTCAAATTGCGACGACAGGTTGAGTTACGTTTATCGAGAAATTCGCAAAAATATTTCCGATCTAGGGTTCGGTTCACGCGAATTTATTCATCTTGCGACGACAGGTTGGGTTAGGTTGGGTGAGAAATTCGCAAAAATATTTCCGATACTTGGGTTAGGTTCACGCGAGATTATTCATCTTGCGACGACAGGTTGGGTTAGGTTGGGTGAGAAATTCGCAAAAATATTTAAAAGGTAAAAGTAAATGTAATGTGAAAAACGATCAATTTTCAAGCGATTCCAGGACAATAGTTCATCTGCTGATCGTATTATTTATCGCTTAACTTACATAATTTGAAGAAGCTGAATCATTAAAATATATCTATATAAAAAGGAAAGATCAAATTTAAAATACAATTTTTTAGCAAATAGTTTCCGGTTAATGGCTCATCTAGTGACCTTATTACTTATCGCTTAACATTGTTAATCAAGTAGTTGATATATTCAGCACAGACTCATTAACAAACTTCATGTACATATATAAAAAGAAAAACGAACCAAATTCAAAATTCAAAGGAAAAAACGATCCCTTGCTTCAGTTTGATCATCCATCTACTAACCCTATTACTTATCGCTTAGCATCGGTAATCGAGTAGTTGATATATCTAACAAGACTGTTTAATAAACTTCAAGTATATAAAAAAGGAACCAAATAAACGTTTTTATAATTTTCAAAGGACAGACCTTTGCTTCAGGTTGATCATCTACCTGCTGACAACATCACTTATCACTCAACTTATTGTTAGATAATCAAAAGAAATTAATGTATTTGAAAAGACTAAATCATTAAAAAAAACCTAAGCATATAAAAATAAATAGGAACCTAAAAAAGCAAAAGATTGCACTGATTCGAATAATTAAAATGATGCCAGCGACCTTTGACCTGGACCGCGATCCAGTTTCAAGGTTGCTTGACCCGCGGAAGTGTCTGGTCCACGTCTGGTGGACTCTGGTCTCCTGCACTTGTTGCATCAGACGACAGACAGTGCCGAAGTCCCAGAGTGCGACGAGGGTCAACAGTCGCGCAATCTGCCTACGTGACTGTGCCAAAATGGCGGTTTTTTGCCCTTTCCGGGAATCGGTGATGAAATGTGTGGGTGGTGATGGTGGATTTAGATTACCCGAGTGTCCGGTAGGCTTATTTCATAAGAACGTGATTTCGGTGTGGTGTTGATTTGTTTGAGTTTTTCGTTATCGCTCTTTCTAAACGAGGTGATTAGTGAATTTTCAAGGTGTTTATTTTCGGAGTAAGCGTAATTTCCGGAAATTTTGAGATTAAGTGGTTAATTAAGGGTTTTATTAATTTTTTTTTGTTGAAATTTGTGTTGATTTTTTTTAATTGTTGATCGTCTAGTCAAATTTATAATTAGTATTTTTTATGGTTTTAAAACAAAACAACTCATTATAAATTATTTTAACATTGATAACAATTTTCCTTAAAATTGGTTTCTATGCGAAATTGGATAAAATTATGACTTGAAATCTTAAGGTAAATGCAACATATTTAAATAAATATTGACAGAATCAAACAAATAACAAAATACATGACATTATTATAAAATCATCATCGCTAATTTTAACTATCAGATTCATCACAAATAACAATCAAGGTGTAACTCCATGTTGATCATAAGTGTGAGTATGGGTATAATAATAAAAGCTTGAAAAATTGAGACATTTGCGCTCACATTTATTTTTATACTCACGCTTACGTTTACGTTTACGCTCATACTAATGTTCACACTTAAGATAACACTCATGTACGTTTACGCTCATGCTCACACTTGCGTTTATGTTCAAGCTTTCGTATGCGCTCGTGCTTATGTTTATGCGCACGTTTACGTTTACGCTTACGTTCACGCACAATATGGAGCCTCATCCTCAAACAAAAACGATAAAATCCTAAAAAATAAACACCACCATCCAAATTTCAATCACTCTTCATTAGAAGACCCTCAAATCACAACAAAATGAATAAAAAGCCCCAATTAAAACCCCCCATCGATCAAACCCATAACATGACTAATTACCCCACTAAAACCCACAGCGATCGACCGAAGATGACCCAAAACGCCGAAACTCGAGCCGCCGCGACATTGTGGCAACACGTAATGGACTCGCTGAAGGAAGAAGGGCAGCACCATGTCCTGAAGTAGGGACATGCAATCCCGGAGGCATCGCCGGCTGGCACAATCGATACCCCCGGGCCCACCCTGCTGCGGCCCCCCGACCCGCCCCTGGCCGATGTGAATCTTTGGGACGGTTGCGCTTTCGGGAGGCTTCGATCGGTTGGGGTAGAGGGATCGCTGAGGAGTTGTCTGGATGTGGATGGTTTGGGGTTTGTGGCCTAGTTTTATGTGGAGGGAAAACGGTTGTTTCGGAAGTTGTAGGGAAATCGAGTTAAGGTTTTGGTTTGGTGTTGCTGAAGTTTGGGAAATGTGTTGTTGAGTTTTGAGGATCTTTGAAACAATGAGTTTAAAGTAAGGTTTTTTTTAAATGTACATTTTTGAATCATAATGTTCAACTATGAACAATTCGATAGTTTCTTTGTATTTTATATTTATTTACTCTGAAGTTGGACAAAGTTTATATAATTTTTTTTCTCTTGAAAAATATCTGACTTTTCTTATACTAGATTTTTAACAATTGTTGAAAATTGTGACTGAGCTTAAAGGTTTTCAGTCGAACTTAAACCAAGCAACTTCCGATCCCCAAAAATATGATAGAAGAATATTTTTTTAAATTATAAAACCAATACAGGCTTCATAAAGGAAAAAAATAAATGAAAAAAAAAATCTCAATTAGTAGGAATAATGAAAAACAGCGTCAAAAAATAGAGCCGAATCAAATTTTTGCAAATTGTTGTTTTTATGACAGTTTTATTGTATAATATGTACCTAATTTAGTATCAGATTATTTGTGAAAATATGAAATCGGTTTATGATAAAAGATTGGGGCCATTTAAAGTTATTCTGATTTCTGATAATAATCTATTGTATTATCAAATATTGCTAGATTGTTAAAAAAAAAATTGTACGAGATAATAAAAATAAAAATTGTAAAACGCGAATTTTTCAATTTATACACGTGTTAACTTCAACCCCATATCATATAAACGTACAAAACAAAATTATTAAAAATCAAGGCCAAATAATGATTACAACACGAAAATACAAGGTCAAGCCTTGATTACAATTACCATAATAACTTCAAGGCCTCCAAATACAATTACAACAGAAAACCACCACTTCCATAACCACATTCAAACCCATCTGAATAATGATTTCATTTACATCAATTCGCTTTTCATTAAACATCAAAGTTAAGCTAAATCGTTGCGGTGCGTTCCAGGATGAACCTCTGATATAACATTGAAAATTTATGATGTTTTTTAAAGAATTCAAAGAAAAACGTTAAAATTTCAATAAGTATAAAAAACTAATGATATTCCTGAAAATATCATATAAAAAAAATCCCGGTTTCCGCGCGAAAATTCGAATTTACATACGCCGATCACGTGTTCGCATTGTCCGGGTAAGTACACGGTAACGTGTCGATAACACTCATGGAAGACATGTGTCTCGTATCAGTCACGGTCCACTGTCGACAGTCTAAACATGATGTTGTGTGTGTACCTGAAAACATGGATTGCAAGTGAATAATAGCCGGGAATCAACAAGCTTATCGACCGGTCTGCGGGCCAAGGAAATCGAAGGTCCAAAGTTTTCAAGAATTCCCACATGGACTTGCATTCGTGTTTGCACTAATTGCTTGTGTACGCAAATGTGTTGATTGTTTCGTTGGAGAATATAGTGGAGTTTCGATTGTTGGGTTTGATTGTTTGATGATTTTTTAGTATTCATCATCATCGATATCGTGGCAGATAGAGTCCATTCTTTTTTCTTCTATAGTGAAAATAAAGTGATTCTTGAAGAATTGAAGATTTTTTTATATTTTATGTGTTGGGAGATGATTTTTTAGTATTCATCATCATCGTTGAAAATATAGTTGCTTTGATATCTCTTCAGACGTTTTTTTCTATAGTGATAAGAAAGTGTTTCTTGAGTAATTGAAGAAGATTCTATGTATTAAGTGTTAAGGGATGATCTTTTAGTATTCATCATCATAATATGCAGATAAAATTATCATCATCGTTGTCGCAGATAAATTTATTTCGACGCGTTTCTAGATATTATTTTTTTCTATAGTGAAAGAAGGTGACTTTTAAAGAATTGAAGAAGTTTATATGTCAACAATGTTGAAAGATAATTTTTTAGTATTCATCATCATAATACGTAGATAAAGTCGTTATAATCATCTTCACAGATAAGGTTATTTCTTCATATTTTATAATTTTCTATAGTGATAGAATTTAACTTTTTAAAGACTTGAATAAGTTTCAAATGTTGAAAGATAATTTTTAGATTTTTCAGTATTCATCATCATAATATAATATAAAGACGAAATCGTTTCAATTTATCAGAAGATTGTTTGTTTTATAGTAATAAGAAGAAGATAGTTCATAACCAATTTACAAATGATCTCATGGTCAGATCATGCGTGATAATATTCAAATACTGACCACACAATTTTTGGCTTAACTTTGATGATTGATGAGAACTTGTATGTTTGACAAGACTTAGCTGATTGTAGCCGATTAAGATAATATGAAGTAGAATTGTCTAATGAAAAAAAAAATTAAAATTAATTGGACATACTAACATAATTTTGAGATAATAATACAAAATATTTTGAAAGTATTCATTAACAAAATAAATATTAAAATATAATTAAACAATATCAGTTTATATTTATCACTAGTTTACTGTATTAAATGCATACGTGATTCAAAGCAGACATTCATTGAAAATATTACACATAATTGTTTACTCCTTTGATTGTTTATACATAAATAATATCTAAAAAAAAATATCAAAAATCATCTTCAATATTTATCTATTGAAATATTATAAATGGTTAGTGATGAAAAGGCATAGACCACACAGATTAATTCATTGATTAAAAAATATGAGCATTATATTTCATATAAGATATCATTATAATGGATTATTATTTAACAAAGTTGTCAATCAAATCTGCTAATTAACATAAAACTTATTATCAAAGATAAACAAAACGGCACCAACTTATGAATCACGAACTTCACTCGTGGCTGAAGTGGTTCATTATCATTATCAGGTAACACTTTGACCTAATTATGCCTCGGCTCTAATTAACAACGTTATTTTAAAAACGTAAACATAAACAAAACTCAAATACCCCTTCATACCGGATTCGTTCGCGGAAACGCTAAATTTCCATTCGAAATTTGCAACTAATGCGCAAAGTTCAATCTAATCTGAAAAAGGTTGTGTGCTTGGAAGTCGTTAAAGAATGAGAACTGCACCACCTGAACGAGCCAAGATTATGAAATATTGGCTTTCAGCTGAAAATTTTCGTTAATCGAATCGTGACTAACTTTGTTCCGAATGCAAAATCGCGATAATGGAGGAATTTTCTATTGTTGATGGTGTTTTCGGTGATTAGGTGATTGTGTTATCGGTCTCGTTTTTGTTGTTGAAAAAAATTGTGTAGACTCAAAGCAGACACGTTTTTTTTCAGATAATCTAATCGGTTTATCTGTGCTGAAAATGTGCGAAAACAAATGCGAACTTTCGTCGGAACGGACTGGTTTAGTATGTCATGGAATTTTGTTAATTTTTAGGGAAAAATTGTGACGAAGATATACAATTTATTGCATCATGAATTTTTAGAAGTATGTTGAAGTAAATAGATGAGAATTATTCATTCGGATATAAAGTACAATATTACCAGAAATAGTTTTTCTAAGAAGTATTTATATCACAACAAAGAGTTTTCCTAAGAAAAATAGAAGTGTAGAAAATTGATTAAATTTTCCTAGGAAAATAAATCGTTCATTATTGCTAAAATAATATGTTAATTATTATCAGTGTTTATTAAATGAAATTGATTTTTTAAAGAAATTTGTGAAATGATTGTTGACACTAATTTGACAAATTTCATTTGATAATATTAATTGTGAAGCGAGAAATTCATATTAATAGTTCGTTGCTAATCAATATGTGAGATATGTATTTTAATTAAAATGTTATTTAATAATATTAGTTCGTTTCTTAACAGTGTATGCGTGTTTTATTAAATTCATATATTAAAAACAAAATACATAATCCACATTACATATTAATTAATTGATTAAAATTTAAAAAAAATCTTTATGCTAAAAATGATAATGAAATGATGGATTTAAAAGTTATAAATAAAACATAAATTTATCAAAATAATGTAAAAACTCGAATTACGTAATAATATTTTATCATCGTTGAAATAATAATAATAATAATAATAATGATTATAATAACACTAATCAATCATCAAAAAATAATACATGAACGTCCTTTTCCTATCTAAATATTTTTCAAAATTGAGAATAATCACGACAAAATGCTTCAAAAACTAAATTAGCGCAATTAAAAAATCATCATAAAAAGTCAAAACCATCACAAAAAAAATCGTTCCCGAACCCACAAATCAAAAAACAAACATCTTCGTAATACAATTGTATCGAAAATATTTCATAAACATAATTAACACAATTAAAAAATCATCATAAAATTTAAAACCATCATAAAAAAATCATCCCCGAACCCACAAATCGAAAAACAAACACCTTCACAATACATTCGAACCTAAAACATTGAAAAAAAAAAAAAAATCACTCACCACAGGCATGATCGTAGATTGCAGCGAACCACTCACTTCAGCAACCCCTTCAGCAGATGTTTCCCTTCCAGCGGCAGATGACTGACTGAAAAATCTCCGTCCAGGGTTCGTCACCCCATCAACCAACCCATGGGTGGAGCCGAAAACCTCCAGATGTGGGTGAGGAGGCCCCGTGGAAGAGTTGAGGACGTCGCGTGCCCCACGATAGTTTGCCGAGAAGCCTCCATTGTCGGGGGAAGGGGGCGGGTTTGGGGGGCGGAGTCCCCTCGACAACAGGGTCCACAGGGCGGCGCCCCCTAATGAGATGGGGGCCCTTGAGCCTATGCACATCCATGACTTGGCCTTGTTGGTCGTGTCTGGCATTTCAGATTGATTAATTATAATTATGTAATCATTATTATATTTTTTTATGGATTAATAATAATAAGATGTATGATGAATGAAATTTTATATTGATGGAAATGCGTATTGATATTTTTTATAGAATAATTTTTTTGTATGAAAGTTATTTTTGATCCACCTTTATGTTTTGTATTAAATATTATGTGTTTTTTTATGATTTGAAATGATTAGAAAATGAATTGGATATTTTAATTTTTTTATATGAAAGTTATTTTTGATCCACCTTCATGTTTCGTATTGAGATTATGTTATTTTTTTTTATGATTCGAAATGATTAGAAAATTGAATATTTTAATAAAAAACTTTGATACAATATGTAAATTTGCTTTTCTTTTAGCCTGAAAATATAAACACTGACACCTTAAATTGTTCAAAGCACGCATTCACGAAAGCTTGCTTCCCCTTATTTGTACATTCATTATTTTGCATTACGAATGTACGAAACACGAAAATTCGAATATACTCGATACGATTTCGCGAAATCGGCAATAAAAACGAATTCACGATCCTGTGTTAATTCTAAGTAAACTACACGAAGACTGAAACTACCTTTGATGGACGCATTTTCACGCCAACGAAAAGCTGAAAGTCATCGAAGGCGTGAACCTCTGAAAAATTCTATACAACTTTATATAGTCGTGTCTATATCATAATATTATTATTAAAATCAACTTTTTCGTTTGGAATGAAAATTATATAATAGATAATGAACGATATTGGGGATGGTAAAAAAAAAACAAATTTAAATATTATATAGTTATTCATAGTTATGCGTAGTTATTCATAGTTATTCATAGTATATTCATAGTTATTCATAGTTATGCGTAGTTTACGAAATTTCTCAGTTCGTATAAGACAAAAAAAAAAAGTTTTGCGTCGTTTGGAAACAATATGGCAGAACGGCACTTTGTTGATGTTTTTCACTAAAAATCGGACTTATTTCTTTTCATTATCTTCAATTTCATACCCCTTTCTTTTCATGGTCTTAGAAGTTTCAATGTTTAGGTTAAGTATTTTTGTTTTTAGCTCTGATTGTTATCAATAAGGCTAAAGTTTCGTTACCCGGAAAGGAAAGTGATAAAAAAAGTTTAAATTTCTGATAATAGAGGCGTTTAGTTTTGAAAAACATCAACAATTTCCATATTTTTCATGTACAACGCAACACTGTTTTGCGTCGTACGCGAACTAAGCAATTTCGCAAACGACGCTTAACACATTTATGCATGAAATTGACATATAAAGTTGAATCTAAGATAATCTTAAATCAAAATTATGATCTCTCTTTAGAAAATAGCTGATTTTCATCTATCTGTCTGTGGTAACGCTCATAGTAAACCCCGTTGCTATGGAAACTAGCATCACCATAGCAACGGCTCTACTACTACTACTACTACTACTACTACTACTACTACTACTACTACTACTACTACTACTACTACTACTACTACTACTACTACTACTACTACTACTACTACTACTACTACTACTACTACTACTACTACTACTACTACTACTACTACTACAGCTACTATAAAATACGTAAATATTTCAATTACGTAAAAACAAATTTCATTTTAAACGATTCCAAAACACGCGTCCGTTGTTGATATACTCGACGGGACGTTGCACATAATGAAAAAATCCGAAATCAATCGGGCCAAAAAGTTCGCCACGTGGACTCGCGAGTCGTAAACGTAAATTGGCGAAATGGAATGGACTGAAAGCGAACGGGTGAAAAAAATTGGTTAGTATTGTAGAGACGTCGCCGCCTACCGCCGCCCACCGACGCACCTCAGCTATGCGTTTTCCGCCCATCGATTTGCATAATATAAGCGTATTTTGTAAACGCGCGTACCATTTACCATTGTCTATGTACGCGCTATTTAGACACACGTGTGTGTGTATGTGTGTGCTCGTGGTTTATTTCGCGAAAGTCGCATAAAAGCTTTCACGGTAAGCGTTATGGGTTGTGTTTGTTGTATGTTGTATTATTGTCGTTATTCAAGGGTATTCAGTTTCGATTTTCAGATGTGATATGGATCTGTTAAACGTAAAAGTCAGGGTTGTGCGTTAGATTCTAAATTTACTGACTCATTGTCAGAGTCCGATTCTGAAATTGCCTTTGGCTTTAGCTTTGACTTCGTCCGTCTCTGAGTCCATCTCCGACTACAACCACGACTCTGACTCTGACTTTGGCTCAGGTTCAGACTCTGACTTTGGCTCACAATCAGGCTCTGACCCTGACTTTGACTCAGGCTTATTGTTAGACTCAAACTTTGACTTCGGCTCTAACTCCAACTTGAACGATTTTAGTAAAATCACATTTTCTTGCCAACATGCAAAATTGATAAAAAAAGTAATAGAAATACATAATAATGGTTTTGAAAATAAATAAGCACCGCAAAATCTTATAAATTAAAAATTTGAAAAAAAAATAGTTTCTTAAACTTTTATAGTGTTTTTTGGAAATGTTTTATATAGAGATTACTTTTTTTTAGAAAAAAAAATCATATTTTTATTTTAAAAAACTGTCCAAAACGTATATAGGACATTGAATATGTCAAAAAAACATAAAGGATCTATTGTTTTAACAGAAGACGAATAAAAGAATCGTTTGTAGCCATAATATTAAAAATAATAAAAAGAATCGAAGTCGGTTGACTCTGACTCTAGCAGAGTCAGAGTCAGATTTGGTACAGCCCTATTTTAAAAGTAAAATTTATAAACGCACAACAATTTTACATAAAATAAAAAAAACGTATATATTTTACAACGCGGTCACAATTGAACTTTAGAATCATCTCGTAATTAAATAATCGTAAACAATTTATCGATTGTCACAAACAAAAATTAGTTGTAACTAGTTTATGATTTCTCCACACAAAATCGCCTTTTTTCCTCACATAAAATGTTCATAATGATGCAACACGAGAACGGATCAGCTATTTTTTTACATTTGTAAACTCTTTCAAACGAATTTATCAATTCCTTTGTACCGAGCGAAGATTGGCGTCGCAGGGGTTATCTGAAAACGGTTGACTTTGACAAACCGTGAAAAATATTATAATATATACATATATTATTGTAACGAACAATTGAAAACATGGTGATTGCCGAATTGAAACAATTACGGAGTAGATAATTTCGGAGTGTCAACATATTTTTTGTCGGCTTTAATTGGTGCAAACAGGAAAACCGTTCAAGTGACACATTTGTTGTTTTGTTGAAGTTATCGAAATCAAGGTGAAAATCGATGTCTGGGTCTGATTATGTGAAATTCGTGACCTTAAATTGTAGATGGATTGTTTTTGTTTATCATTTTGATCGTTGTTCGTGTAACGAAAATAAAATTTGATTCATTTGTGTATTTAATATGATAAGTTTTCGATGAATGTATTATTAATCCGATACGTTCCATTAATAGTTTGTGAAGAGTTGATGTTTCATTGTTTCTTAAAGTGTTTGTTTTATTAAATTTTTGAACGACATAAATATGTGGTCTACATAACTTCAATTGAACAAGGTCTTTTTAATATATAATCATAAATTCAATTATCTTTCATAAACACAACTTGAAAGTAACTCTCAAAGATTTCAGACAATAAGGACGATCCCCTATGACTAGTAATACAAAAGTGAAACCCTATAATGAAAAAAGTTTGACCGTTAATATATTATAGATATTTTTAAACTCATGCTTTTTAATATGCTTACTATGGAGTCTCGTCCTGAAATCATCCCTTTTCAAAGTACCACTCAAAGATTTTGGACAGTAAGAATAAGATCCCATATTTATTAGTTAATATAAAAGGGAAATCCCATAACGAGAGTGAGCATAAAAAAAGTTTTAGTGAAAATACAGACATATTTGCATTCATGTATTTTCACATTCTCACTATTGGGTCGCACCCTGTTTAATCGTCCTTCGTTAAATTATTTCATAACCAAATCAACATTAAAAAAAAATCAAATCCATCGATTGAACCATTTATATAATAGTTATTGAACTATTGAAAATTGTTTCAATTGAATATTTTTCCGCTCACCATGGGATCCCACCCTAAAACCACCCTGTGTCAAATTACCTTACAATCTGATCAACATTTAACAATCAAATCCATTGATCGATCCATTTATGGCTCAATTTCAAACAAATATCATTGAACATTTTTCCACTCACCATAGAATCCCACCCTAAAACTACCCTTCATCAAATTATCTCAATCAGTTCAACATTTAACAATAAAATCCATCTAAACCAAACCACTTATCTCTTAACAAATCATTATATCGAACATTTTTGCAATCTATACAAAAAAAACACCTCCAACCCTCTCAAAAACACCTCCAACCCACCCAAAAACACCTCAAAAACACCCACACATCTCGCACACGGAAAATTCCCATCCCAACATTTGAGAAGCAGAATCTGAACGAGATCTCCACTATCTGGGTGAACGCTTGTTTTGATTTAACCGAACGAGAGAGTAATAATATAAATAAGCGCGTCTCGTCTGGTGGACTTGGACCTTTGTATTGACCGCACCTCGCGTCGGCTCGAAGTTATTGCCACACACAACTTTGAACTCACGCACTCGTGTGTATGTGTGTTAATTGTAACAGTTCTGGGGTGAACTTAACCGGGAGGTGTGCAAATTGCGAAATTTCGCACGCGAGGTGCAAGACGATATCGCTATGTGGGGCGTTTATGAGGAAATGATGTTTTTGAATTGAGTATTTCAAGTCAAAAGTATGTGATTTTTGTCTAAATATTAGGCATATTATCTGTTGCTTAACTTTGGTGGTTGGTGAGAATTGTTTTGTTTGAAAAATAAAACAAATCAGTCGACTAAATTGTTTGGATTAACTTTTCCAATCAATTGTTTTGAACGATGATGAAATTTTTGATTAGAGATGAATTGAAAATTAATTGTATAATATCATATATGATCGGATTTAAGTATTGATCATCCCTCTTATCGTTGAACTTCAGTAATCGATGAGAATTGATAGGTTCAATTATCGAAAATTTGATTCTGTTGAGAGTATAATATAATAATATTTGATGTTTCCGATTCGAATTGAATTTAAAATTAGTTTCAGGTCAATAGCACACGATTGAATCTAAATATTGATTATCTTACTTTTCGCTTAACCTTAGTAATTATTTAAAATTTTTGCAATGAATAAATTGAAGATTTTATTCTGATTCGTAAGATAATATGATAAATCATATAAAATATGTTTTCAGAACAATGATACATATCGTAGTTACATCTAAATATTTACTATCTTACTTTTAGCTTACTTTAGTGAACAGTTAAAATTTTCATAATCAACAAATTGACGATTTGACTCTGCTTCGTAAGATAATATGGTAAACCATACAAAATAAGATTTCAGGTCAATACATGATTATTATACATCTAACTATTGACTATCTTAATTTTCGCTTAACCTCAATGATCTGTTGAAATTTTCGCGATCAACAAATTAACAATTTGACTCTACTTCGTAATATATTATAATATGATATACATCTAAATATTGACTATCTTAATTTTCGCTTAACCTCAGTGATCTATTGAAATTTTCACGATCAACAAATTAAAAATTTGACTCTATTTCGTAAAATAAAATGGTAAACCATGCAAAATATGGTTTCAGGTCAATGATACATGATTATTACACATCTAAATATTGACCGTATCACTTGTCGCTCAACTTTAGCAGTCGGTGGAAATTGCCACGTTCTCCAAATCAATAAATTATATCTCGTTTAAATATAAAAAATTTGAAATTTCCAATTTTATTTATGGTGCAATAAAAATGTACTGATACACATTTCCAAGATATAATAACGAACAATTTTTTCCCCATTTGCGTCAAAATAAAATTTTCAGGAATACATAAAAAAAACATGATTACGCAATTATATAAATAAATCTGAAAACACAACATTATCACTATCTCAATAGCAAAACGCTATTGTCGTGGAAACAATGAAAACCAACGTATTCGCACAAATTTCACTAATTCTGGACTCATGGATGATGTCAATCATTTCGAAACGACTCAATTGAATTATCTGGATGTGGACTTTCATCTGATGCTGCATCCACGCACTGCAAAAGTTCAGTTCCGTTCTGAATGGAGGTCGAAGAGTCGGAGGTCAAGAATCACGGATACTGCCATCACCTTTTCACTATCGCTCATATTGTTCATCTTTCAGCATTGGAAAATATTGATCAAAACAATTATTTTAATAAATTACAGATCTGAAAATTCGATGGAATTATCGATTATTTATACCTTTCGTATTTATATAGTTCATCTGTACTCGTTATCGAATATTTATGATATTTTAAAGACAGTTTAATTGCACAACATAACAACTGATTTCATATTGCAATGATAGCACAGATGTGCATCGCATGCAATGAACCTGAATAATTGTTCAGATGCTAATACAGCTTTTATACTCTAAATTCGATGTTATATAAATCAAATTCACCATTTTAAAATTAAAATTAAACCATTTACAAATCAAATTTGACCATTGCATTTTTTTTATTTTTCAATTTTTTTAATGATTTAATGAAAAATAAAGAAGAAATGTTAGATACATATCAATGGTACCCATTTTCAGATTGATTTATTAAAAAAATGTAATTAATTATGTATGTAAAAAATTGCAAAAATCACTAACTGGTTGTGAGATTATCAAAGTCAAATTGAAGAATAAATTGTATTTCATTGATTACTATGGAAATGGTTTTAACAATAGTTTCTGATGGTTGAAACTGAATTGTAAAAGGTTTAACTAATGTTTATAAAATTGAATTTTATTGGAAAAAGGTTAAATTTCATTTAAAAAAGTTAAATTCGTTTTGTATAAGGTTGACTTTGAAGTGTAAAAATCGTAACAATCAATGAAAAACTATCTATTCTTAAATTTGACTTTGGTAATTTCACGTACCACAGATACATATGTATTATACTTAACGTTTCTTTTAAATTTGTATTGAAATCATAAAAAAAGGAAGAAAATATACTTACAAAGGGTGAATTTTATTTGTAAAAGGATGAATTTGATTTGTATGAGCTTGAATTTAAAATGTAAAAACTTTAAAAATTCGCAAATTCGAACGCTGATTCATGGAGCAATAGAGTGATCAATTATAATAAAAAAAAAACGGCGCCAAGTAACACAACTGCTATCGTTTTTTTCCAACAATGAAAAACAATAAATAAATCTCAATTTAATTTAATTGTAGGAGCATAGTGACAAGATATCCGCAATTTCATTGATAACGACCCGCGCCATTTTTAAAACGCGACGATAAACCTCGCGTTTTCATATTCGAAACATTTATACATTATATTGTAACGACGGGTACGAGAAAGCCGCATTTTAATGTGTCGTAAATAAAGCGGCGGCATTATGCAATGGTTTTGGCCATTTTTGAAAATCGTGACGGCTTCGAATTTATTGATAAAATGTATATGGGGAAAAAAGGAAAATGGCGCGCATCACGCGACCATCGCGATATCGCTAAGTTCCGAAAAGCGATGTCAATCATAAAAAATGGATACATAATGAATTATAGTAAAATATAATTTTGTTTATTGTGACGTTTTATATGGATATATAATTATATATGTTGAATATTTGTGGATTTTTATATATTTTTTTAAAATCAAACATTCAGAAGTTAATGTGTTAAATAATCGAACAAGGAAGGTGATCAAATAAAATAAAAATTATAAATAAACTATTTATTTATTTTAATTAAATAACATTTAAATATCATAGATTATATAAAATATATATACAATTAAAATCTAAATCAAGATCTACACTTTTCAAATTCATATATGAATTTCCATTTTTTGGTCTGTTAAAAACGACTTTTTGTTCTTCTATCGACGATTCCTCCTGCTTTTCGTTTATAATTTGACTTCCTCATATACTATGATGAGGTTCGAGTCTTGAGTCTCTCTCCTTGTTTTATCCTCGAGGACTTTCACTGGATGGGAAGCATTTTGGCGGGAGTCGTCGACGAAGAGCGACTCAGGCAATCGCTCTGTTTTTTGTTGTTCATGTAATTTACAACGCTACTGAATGGTAATTGGAGATGGTAATAAGCGCAATACGGTAAAGGATCCCAATAGACGAAAAGAGCTTCTCTCTTGTCTAGGACTGTTCCTATTAGTTTGGAGACGGCTTCTACTCCTGGATGGCGAAGGGTGCTCATTACTGCTTCGTGCATCCAATAGTTTCCAGTTGGAGCTATCGTTGGACCTGACTTTCTTCTGTCAAAGTGTGGACATGGCCTCCACAGCAATCTGGGATGGACTGATGTGTGACAAATGTAAGGTAAAGATACTCCAACCCTAGCACCTAAAGGTAAAATTATACCAGTGATGCTATCTTTGACGAAACGGAAGCTAACATGTCCTGTTATTGGCTTTTGCACGGATAGTTTAGCGAAAAATTGTTTCATCCAAGCATCGATTTCTTTATTATACTCGTGAGTTAAGCCTTTATTCTTTTGGTCGATCTTGCATGTTACATTCGCAACGATTTGGGAGTCTTTGACGGTGGTGCAAGTTAAGAAGTGATCTCCGAGCATGTCTTGCACGATGACCCATGGTTTTTCTTCGCTGATTTCGCGACTGAGGCGGAAGTCTTTCTTGGTAGGAGGCATTATGAACTTGATGCGCTCCCTGATGCCCATGAGACCGGTGCTGGCCATGAAGTGTTTCATATTATGAGGGATGTTGTTGTTGTCATACCATTTGGTAACTTCTTCCTTGGACGTGACGGGGGTGTACATTGGGGTTGGTTTAGCCATTTCTTGGCATCTGTGCATCATTTCGGCGATGTCATCTAAATTGGTGACATCTTTAATTCCAGGAATAAAGCAGGAGCATCCCAAAATTTCCAAATGAGGTTTAGCAATGGCATCGAAGTAAGCAGAGGAAGTTGCGCAAACTGGCACATAGTAATTAGCTCTTTCGGCTTCAACGATATCACATAATGCCTTTATATAATTTTGAGGATAATCAGGACAAGGCTTAGCGATTGTATAAAACTTGTCAACAGCCGTGGAGAATTTAGCCAAACCAAAGTGTCCTTCTATTTCAATAACTACAACTCTCGCACCAGAGCAATAAAAGTTTCTAGCCAAATGCAGAGCTTGAATGGTACTTCCACTGCTGATGATGACCGTTCGCTTTTTGCGGGTTCTTTCCGAAGCAGATGAAAATAGCACTAAAAAACACCATTTGATTATGGTGAGCGGCCATTGTACGAGCTTCCAGAACATCCAAAGCCAAGCAGCTATCCAAAGAGTAGGCAAAACGACGAGCATCTGTCCCCAAGCGGGTTGAAAGGCAGTAGACAGGATCCATTGTATGGTCCCGAGTATGAAGAAGGGAAACCATGTGAACAGTTTGTATATGAAACTTTCATCATTTTCCAACTCCCGAACCGGAGATAAGGACCTCTCTTCAGGGATCAGAGAAAACGTGCTGGAGAAGCTCCTGCGGAGAGTAGAAATCGGAGGCGAAGTCCTCGGAGATACAGAAAGCGGAGAAGCCGGAGAAAGAGGAGAAGAGCTATGACGAGGGCTGCAATTGGAGCTTCCACTCGACCTCAGATTCGGAAAGTCCGAATTGGAGCGGATGAGCCGCGAGAAGTTGTCAGTCGTGCAGGCCGGCATTGCGATTGTTTTGGCCGTGTTCAAAGGCGGAAATTTCAGACCATAACACGGTCGCACACCGATGATGCTCAGTGGTCGCCCGCGAAACGCAAACTATTTGCATGTTGTTATGGCGGCCGTTTATGTACCGTCCGGAGAAACAATAAAAACGCGTGTACTCTGACCCGAAGATAATCTCACCGAAGCGCCGACGGTGGGGGAGCCGTTCGTCGCAGTTCGAACGAGATAACGGAAACGGATTTATTTTTTTATTTATTTATTTACCAATAGTCGATTGAGACGGGTTTTTAGAGAGAAATTAGTTTTTTGAAGTTTGAGAATAGGTTAGGTTAGGTGAGGTTATGTTCGGAATGGAATCTATGGAAAAGGAAAATTAGATTGTTTGATTCGTGGAAATTTAATCATTTCGAATGAAAATCAAGTTTGTTTTGCTTATAAATTAATTAGATTTAATTGCAGTTTTTAAGGAGAAATTGGAATTAGTTCTTTTTCGATGTTTGAAATACAGTTAAGTTAATTAAGTGAGGTTATATTCGGAATGGAATCTATGGAAGAGGAAAACTAGATTGTTTGATTCGTGGAAATTTAATCATTTCGAATGAAAATAAAGTTTTTTTTGCTTATAAAGTAATTAGATTTAATTCCAATTTTTAGGGAGAAATTAGAATTAGTTCTTTTTCGACGTTTGAAATACAGTTAAGTTAAGTGAGGTTATGTTTGAAATGGAATTCATGGAAAAGGATAAATTAATAGTTTGATTTGCGGAAATTGAATTTGTGAAATAGAATTTTCACTTATACAATTAGATTTGATTCCGGTTAAATATAATATACAATATTGTATTTCGTTATATTCACAAATGTAAATATGAAGGTTTCACCAACGACAAAATAGTCTCAATAACAATAACATTCAACGACTGATGCAAAATACATCAAACTACCCATTTGTATAAGATTAATAAACATTTTTCAATGTGCTTTATCTAACTGCACTTTTATAAAAATAAAATGTATACAAATAATTTCAGAATTCGAAAACCAGTTTATTGCCGCGCAAATGTGGTTTGAATTTCGAGCGCGGGTCTAAACAGCACGTTTAGAGGTCAACAATTCTTATCGCATGTTTGTTTTTTTAGCGAAGGGATGTGCTTGCGCAAATGTGGCGCATTATCGAATTTAGCGATATTCAATTGCATTATAAATGGAATTGGAAAAAATATGCTTAATCAGTTTTGTGAATGAGTTTTATAAATAAAATACGTAAATAATCACCAATAGTGTATTCAAAGGTCGTTATCTACGATACAAGCAATAAATTATACACATATAATTAATCTCACATAATATAATATTTGGTACTAGGAACTATACATATTAATGCATTAGTACAAAAAAAAATCAATGTAAATCAATAATAATACATTTTTTTGATGACCGATTACACTTTGGATCAATATAATTTACGATCTTAGCGTCTCGTCAATTTGTTTACATTTTAGTACAAAAAAGTGCTTTTCGAATAAGTGTTAAAAATAAAAAAAAATGCAGTAAAACATTTAAATATGCAAAATAAGTAACATTGATAAGTTTTAACATACTCGTTTTAACACTATTAAGTTTCGATACAGTAAAACAGTTTATTTTTAACATATTTATGTTATTAATACTCTAACACCTAGCCATATATTCACAAATAACAAATGTGTGTAAACTCTTCAATAAATTACACTTATATAAAAAGATTCAACAATTATTGCTAAATTATTGAACAAAAAATACATAAATTGTCAGTTCAGAAAGTCAACATTAAAGACAAATTTTACGTTATATAAAAAAAAAAATGTTTTGTTTATGTTATTATTATTTGACACACTTTCGTGCTGACTAGTTTCATGTAAAATGCCAAAGTCGTGCATTTATGAAATATCAAATCGTGTGGAAGACTATTTCATTCGAATAATTGAAAAATTTGACTATCGGAAACTTACGATATCTTTTTATTTTTGTTGAAACTGTTTTGTTCTATCATTTCTTTCCACGAAGATATGTTCACGTCTATATTTCCGTTTCTACATTCGACATATAGATCGTTATGCGAATGCGACTGATCGTCTTCGTATCTGAACTTCTGGTGTTGACTATCACTCAACATTTTCCCTTTTTTCAATATTTCCTCCTCGATATTCAATTTCCTAGCTATTAATTCTACCAAATGCATATCGTGGAATATATCAGAAATGGAAACGTCTACAGTACCGACATCATGAACGAACACGCTATTCTTTTCATACAACTTAACGGCCTGCAAATGGATATTTCCTCGTTTCAAAATAGCCTTTAACGTTCCGTCGAATCCCGTCATCGTGAGATCTCCACGTTCTAATACTTCGACGTTACAATTTCTATGAACGCTGCCGAGTCGAAGGCTTCCTAGCATCGTGATAAAATGAGACACATCGGAATAGCACGATTCGGTGGATATATCTCCTCCTTCGGTGACTACTTTTAAATTATTCGAACGTATATGACTGCAAGTGACGCTCGCGTCGGTACGTATATCGACGTCTTCGGCCAGAATCGTCCCGGCACACCACACGGTGCCTTCCTTGCTGCGAATTTTGATACTTTTCCCTCTGATGTTTTTAATAATGACTTTTCCTGAGTTGGTTTTTAAGTGGCAGTCGTCCGAATGCATGTTTTCGACTAGGATATTCGATTTTCCTTGGGCTACGATGTCGAAGCTGGCTCTGACGGGTGCTTTGATAACACACACGGCGTCTGAGTCCGGTAAAGCTTTTTTACCGACCACATCCACTCTTTTAGCAGTTTGTTTGATCGTGAAGTCTGAGGACGCTTCCGACGATCGACTGTATAGACTTACTAGTAGTTTATCTCCGTCCGGGTGTTCTGTGAGGTCGACTGGAGATATTTTGACGTTCATAGGGGTCTCTAGGTATATTTTGGAGTAGGGATCCACGCTTTTGTCGAAGGTCTTGACTATGTGCATGCCCTGGAGGTCGAATAGGTCTTGGGCCGTGTGGCAGAGTCTCAGTACTTGCGAGAGGGTTCTCAGCAGCGGCGCTTTTCTACTGAGAGCCAACATCTTCGTCTTTTAAGAGAAAACGAAGCGATTTGAAGGTGGAACATCTGACTCCAGGTTACCTGATTCAATTAGTACATTTTGACAGCCGGGTACTGATTTTTTGACATTGAAAAGCTGTACAATATTAAATTTGTAAAAGAAAAACGTATCTATTGTAATACGTTTTAAAGTATAATTTAGTATATCAAATAATAAAATTTTCGTATATATTTGGTATACTAATATAGTTCTTAATACTAATTACAATAAGATTGTTATTAAAATGATATAAGTAAAAAATAAATCACTGAAACGGCTTCGTATATTTATTTACGGGCCATAACAACTGATATTTAAACACAAATAATATTTTATATTAAAATGAAAAATCTGTAAAGCGTAGAACACAATGCGCGAAAATTTTCGTAATAGTATAATCAAAATAAATTATAAAGCATTAATTGGATATTTGACAATCGTGTAGTCCTCCAATTGTTCTAATCTAAAACGTGTCGAGGGTGCTATTGTATTATGTGCTAGTATCGTTTGGACAAATATCTGTTCATCCCTTTTCATATTTAGATTTGAAAAATTTTATGTTGATTTAACTTTTAATTTTAATTTTAATTTTTATATTTTATATTAACTAAAAAAACCGCGCAAAATCCGAAATTAAAGATATATACATATGCACATTAATTTAGTTCTTAATTTATATGATAATAAGGTTCTAATTACAATACTTAAATTATCCAAAAGACTTCGCACGTTCATTTGTAAGCCATAACAACTAATATCGCAACCATACTTATACACAAAAATTTTTCATAAACAAACAAAAAAATCAATTTACAAAACAAAAACGAATAATAAAACTTATTAAAAAAAACTCCATCCATAATATCAATCAACCATATTATTCTAAACATAACCTTCCCACACCAAAACCAGAAACGCACATCAACAACAAAAAACCCGCACAAAATAAAAAATCAAACATTCACAACGAACCCACACCCGAAAAAAAGTCGAATTTTGCCGCCGTTTTGCATTCGATTCAAACGTGGGTAGTCCGCGTTGACGTTTCGGTCGTGCGCTGTCACTCTGTCACTCAGCGCGCATTCGAATGTGTCGGCGAATGTGACGATGGATGCCGCCCACGTGAAGACGACCTTCATCAGGCTGAAGCCGAAGTGCGACGCCTTCCTCAACGAGCCCTCGAAGACCACCCTGGCGCCGCTGGTCTCCGAATACAGGGAGCTGTACCCCAAACTGCTGCAGGATATCCATCCCTACTTGCTCTTTCCGTACACTGTCCACCTGAGGAATCCTCTAGTCAAGTGAGGAGGCTTTATGCGTTCAAAGTTTGCTCGTATGTGTTGGAATGTGCAGTGATATGATAATATTATCACATGTTTGGAAAGTTTGTTTCAGGATTTTGTATGCGTTATGGTTTTTGTACGTGTTGTAGTTTTTGTACGTTCGGTTTGGTTGGAGTATGAGTTTGATATAAAAAGTATTTATTTTGAATTTGAATTTTTGTTCATTTGTTCTTTGTTTGAGCGTAATAGGGCGTGTTATCGAATTGCAATTGTAATGTGTTTTTACCGTTTTACAAAAAAAGTTGTAATCGGTAAAATTTTTACTTTCATTTTAACACAAAATACTAATATCCATCTGAAGAATCCTCTAGTCTAGTGAGGAAGTTTTTCTTCGTCAAAAGTTTACTTATATGTATGGGAACTTTCCAATATGTATTGCACATGCAATAAATATGATAATATTATCACATGTTTGGAAAGTTTGTTTTAGGATTTTGTATGCGTTGTGGTTTTTGTATGTTCGGTTTGGTTGGAGTATGAGTTTGATATAAAAAGTATTTATTTTGGATTTAAATTTTTATTCATTTATTCTTTATGTTTGAGCGTAATAGGGCGTGTTATCGGATTGTAATTGTAATGTATTTTTACCATTTACAAAAAAATGTAAACAGTAAAATTTTTACTTTCATTTTAACACAAAATACAAATATCCATCAGAAGAATCTTCTAGTCAAGTGAGGAAGTTTTTCTTCGTTGAAAGTTTACTTATATGTATGGGAACATTCCAATATGTATTGCACATGCAATAATATGATATTATCACATGTTTGGAAAGTTTGTTTCAGGATTTATGTGCGTTTTAGTTTCAGTGTGTTCAGTTTAGTTGGAGTATGAGTTCGATTGTTTTTGGATATAAAAATATTTTTTTTAATTAAAATTTTTGTTTATTTGTTCTTTATGTTTGTTTGAGCGCAATCAGGCGTGTTATCAGATCTCGCAATTATAATGTATTTTTACCGTTTCGCAAAAAAAATTTGTAATCAGTAAAATTTTTACTTTCATTTTAATACGAAAGTGAAATTTAAATTATGTAAAAGAATTTGTGAATTTTATAAAAATTATTATCACTATGATTTATTGTTTAAATCTTGCTTTTTAGTTCAACTGATGCGTTTGATTTTGTTGCAGTTACTTTTTTTATTGTTTTTTTTTTGTTATAAAAGTTAATTGTATTATGATTTTTCTTCATATTTCATAAAGCGTCATCATGAGTAATAGAATATGTTGTGCAATTGTAATTTTTTTCGATCATTTTGCAAAAAAGTTACAGTCGGCATAATTTTTTTTCTATTTTCAACACAACACTAATACAAAAATAAAAAAATTAGTCGACAAAATTTTTCACTTTTTATTTTAAATAGAATGTAGAATACTAATACAATAGTAAAATATAAATTGCGTGAAACAATTTGCAAATTTAAACAAAATTACTATAATTTTTTATTATAAACATACTTTTCAGATCGACAGAATTAAAAATGGCTATGGTAGACGCAATGCACGAAGTTTTTTCAAAGACGAACATCGACAGTGTGGATACCTATTTGAAATATTTAACACTTATGATTTTTCAAAAGTTCGATAAAACTACAACTGATACCGGTTAGTTCTCGAAATATTCATATTTCATTGCAAATTATCATATAACACATTTCGTTGAACAGGTTGCGTAGACGAAGATTTTGCTCTTAGCGTCATCAAAGTCATTACAACAATGACGTTGAGATTACCGAACGATCACCGAATCAAACTTTACACGAGAACTAACGCCACAAAACTCGGTCAAGGGATATTCATTTGTGTACAACTCGCCAAAAAAGAACGCTATAAAGCCTTAAGGTTTGTAAATTACAATACAAAATACGATGTTGTAATATGGAAATTTTTAGTTATTTTACTTTCTATAAAGATTGGCGGCCATAAATTGTATATTAGCACTCTGTTCCGTGCACGATAACCTGATGAAAGATCTGCATACTCCGAAATTCAGCTTAGAATACGCGAATTCTGTCGGCGATGTATTGATGTTTTTTTTGCCTGGCCTTTTAGGAGCCATGCAAGATATCGCCAAAGGAGAACAAAAACAAGGACAAGCGATTACTTGTGTAAGATTTTGTATAAAGATTTGATAATATTTGTATAAGATTTCGTAATATTTTTTTTATACTTTCAGCTGGCAATCTCAACTATAACTAGAGTACTATGTTTAACGCTGATGGATAAAATTGAGCCTGAAAAGGGTAGCGTGACCGATGAAGATTTTATTAGGCTTATCAAAACGCCTCCTGTTTCTGAAGTAAAGACTGGTCAGGACGAACCGGATCCTTTCGGTATGAAATTGCGTGCCAAAGGCATCGAAGGTATGAAGGAGCATTTGGAAAATGCTAAAAGAAATAAAGACTGGTATCATGCGGCTGGACAAAAGTTGATTTTGCTTATGAAAAGTATCGTTCCCGTCCAATATCATCCAAATAAATACGTTCGATTAGAAATAAGCGTCATGTGCGCAAATATTATTTTATATTGTCCTAAGTAAGTGTAAAAATTGATGAATGGTTAGTATAAATGTTTGTATTTTATGTTTTATGTTTTTTTTTTTGCAGAAATATGGCTCCATCTCTTAAATTTGTTTTGGAAATGTTAATTGTTTTATCGGAAGACGATGATGAGGAAATTACTGATATGAGTAAGAAAACATTGGAACACTTTACGAATGAAACTTCTGGTATTAGTCAAAGGCAATTATTAGACATATTAGAAGAAAATTTTAATAATGTTTTCACCAAGCTACCCCGATACCTAAACAAATTAGGTTAGTTTTACATTCTTCTATAGATTTTTTTGAATCTTTATTAATCCTTTGCATTTGAGCGATTTTGAACAGCAACTCAGACGGAAATTCGAGATTTTCGTAACATAAACAATCTACATGTACATGTTTTCGTGTTATAATATTCGCAAATTATTGAAAATGTAGTATATTATTGAAGAATATATATTCTATTTTATAACTCACAATCCGTGGAATGTTTATTTGATTTGTAGAAAAAGAATTTTATCATAAACAAAAATATGAGCTCAATAAAGAACAAAATACTAGTCGGGTGCATATATGGCAGAGGTCGAGTGCAAAGGGTTTTAAATGCACTGCAAATATTTTAAATATATGTTTTTTTTTATGTGTAGAATTGAATCTTCAAGTACGTGGAATAAGACTATTGAAAGGTTACCTGCGGTTGTTATCAAGCAAAGAAAAATCTAATCCACAACGTTTAACGAAAATTCTTAGCTGTCCCCATATCTTAAATCGTTTTGCGATCATATTAGTCGAAATGTTCAAATTGGAATCTAGCGGTATAAAATTATTAGAAGAATGTGCTTTAAGAGGTACGTTTATTTAAATTATGTCGACTTTATTATAAATATTTACATTTATGAAAATGATTGATTTACAGATGTGGATACTCCTGCGCAAGATAGTGAGCCTTGGAAAATATATATGTATTTACAAAACGAACTGAGTGTTAAAGACGCTTTGGAGATTTGTAGAGTTTTAGGTAAAAGCGATGCCATTGAAATAATCGTAGACTATTTGCTTGAACAGTATCGTTTGGATAACGAGTACAAAAAAGAGATTATTTTCTTATTAAACGAAATGTTATCAGGTAAAAAGACTCGCAAAATAAATCTACATAATATTTTTTCGAAATATAATAATCTATTCGTTTCCAGCATCGTGCGAAGACGACGATACAACACATCATCTTATCAGGAATGTTATATTAACATACATAGATTACGAAAACTGGTATCTGCCAACGACCGTTGATAAGAACGAAAAGCCTCTGACCAAAAACGAAACGTTAGATCCTACCATTTACAATCCACGAGAGTGGGTCAAAGAAAGTACATTTGATCTGTACGAAGGTGCTACCGAAACTAGATATACGGACATAAGTTACAGGCAGGATGAGGAAAGTTATAATAATCGTTTCGTGGACAGCAAAGATTCGTGCAGGACACTCGCCCAGGCACAGGACAATATTGTCAAAATATCGCTGATGACCGAAGGGATAGGGAAATTAGCGAAGAGTTTGAAAAAAAACTTCCAGCCGTATCTGTTGAAGACTTTGTATTTAATTTTAGAAAGAGCTGGTATTGTGTTTGTCGAATTTTGTTTTAAATGGCGGTGAATGCAAAATGATTGATTATTATTTGGTTTTTAGGTAGTGGAGTCGAGGCTGTACATTTGTCCGGAATCAAAGCGTTGAACGATATAGCCAAAGCTTTCGAATTGAAAGATATCACGGAACTTATCAAAATGAATGCCGATTATTTTACACACCATGTTAATATTAAACTTAGAAAAGTATGTTTTTTTATATATGTCATAGTCCAAGTGTATTTTAGTCCATGTATATTTGGATCGGTCGTAAATACACATTGTTAGGTTATGTTTCATTTGTTTTAATAAAAATTTTAAGTTATGTTAGATTAGGTTGGTTTAAATTTACGTGGACTAATAATATACATGGTCTGCAATATATACAGTGAAATCCTGATTTAACGTTTTTGAAGGGACTGACATTAAAAACAAAAACATTATTAGACAGAAAGCGAGAATTGAGGTTAAAATTCAACATATTTATGTTGAATTTTAACCTCATATCTTTCCTGCTATTTAGCAGGAAAAATATGAATTCCGGGCACGTGAAATCTGGGTTTCCTTATAATTTTGAAAAGCAAATTTTAAATATGTTTCTTGTAACATTTTGAATTTGTTGATAGATAACGGATAATGCCGACGTTTTAGACGTCTTATTGGTTGTGATTAGATTTAGTGAATCAGAAGTTCTTCCTTGTTTATATGATATAGTCAGTAATGTAAGTATTTTCGATATTTTTTATAAATTGAATCAAAATAGATAAGTTAATCATTCTTTTTATTGCAGGTATTGGAACAATATGGTGGACTGTATACGCAACAAAATGCCAAATTGTTTTTAAAGCTATTTTTTACTTTTATCAAATATATTGAGACTGAATTTTTCGAAAAAAATAATAAAAATGCAAAAAACACAGTTAAAAATGATGCTAAATATGATGATAGCATACTGAGCGATATGAAAGAATTCCAACAAAACATGAATATCATAAAAGATTTCGAGAATTCTGCCGATTCCGTCGATGATAAAAATATCAACGGTGATTCTCATTTAGAAGACGAAGATTACGAAAGCCTTAATGGTAAACGATGATTGAAATAATAAACTCAAACATTGTTTTTAAAATAAATATTTATTTCAGATAACGAAACGGAGAAACCAGAAGTTCCAATTCATATCAAAATGGTTATATCCGTTTTGAAGCGTACAATTAATTTCCTTCCATCGAACAATTTAGATGAAAAGCTTCTAGCTTTGGATATAATCAAAGATGGAATCGTATTAATCAAAGATTTCGAGGACGAATTGCTTCCGTTAGTGCACCAGATCTGGTCGCCTTTAGTTCCCAGATTTAAAGAAACAGCACAGCCTATTGTGATAAGCAGATCTTTCAAACTTTTAGCTACGCTAGCGTTTGTATCGAAGGATTTTATAAGTAGGAGAACTATGAAGTGAGTTAACAATTTTGATTTAAAATTAACATGCTATATTGTATAGGGATTCCAATACCGGTATTACTGGAATCAGTTTTTGGACAAAATTTATCTCCGGTATTATCGGTTTTAAAGACGATTAATTTCCAGTATTACCGGAATTACAAAATAGACTATCTGTAGATACCGAAATTTGATTTTTTGCTTAAGTTGTATAAAAATCAATACTTATAGAAATCGGTACTATCAGTATTGGTTTTTTATCTTTCGGTTATACTGTTATTGACAAGTGTCAGTATTTTTTTAATCCCTATCCCTACTATAAAAAATTATAAAATTATTGTATAAAAAAACAAAACATAAAATCTTTATTCTGTATATTATTATATAAAAAGTATACTGGATTGTTATCGTGCAAGTTTTTAAACATTACTTTCCAGAGGTGCACCTATTCTTATAATTATTCATAACGAATTGTTTCACATCATTAAAGGAACTGTCTATGTATTTCGGCAACTGCGGCATTTCCGACAAATGATCACCGATTGTTCTAATTGCCGCTAAAACCGATTGTTTATTTTGTTCAGACTCATCGTCCATTTCTAACTCTTCAGATTCCTTCGTTTCACTTTCTTCAGCGTTCACCACTAGGAGGGTAATACCGTCGTCATCACTCGATGCATTATCGGAACTCTGATCCATGGAATTGATCAAAGCTATGTCTTGGTTGTACATGTCGGTCGTAGAAATGTTATAACGTTTCTTGAACCGGGTCAGCCAGCCGTTGGAAGCAGTAAAGTTGCCGATGTTCATCAAGTTGGCGAGGGTGAGCGCCTTCTCCTTGACCATGGATCCGGTTATCTTTTGGCCTTGTTTCTGCTGCATGTGGGATATGCAATAGAACAGGTTGCTTTCGAGGCCGCGGTTCTTCGCCGATTTGAGGCGCTGGCATGAACGGTGCCCTATATGCCTGTTGTATATGGCTTCGATCTTTCGGCGGTTCTTCAGGATTGTCGATAGGGACGATCTGGCTATTCCGTACTTTTTGGCTAGTTCTCCTTTTGCGTCGGTTTTTTGATCGATGTCTTGAAGCAGTTCCATTTTCTTAGCGATGGTCAGCGTCGTGTAGGGGGTCCTCGTGTTCCCGCCCATTGGTTACCTTAAATAGAATGATTTTAGATTGAAATTGGATTTTCGTTCATTGGAGGGTCAATATTAACAGTAAGGTGATGACGTAGGTAGTGGATCGTGTATTTGTAGTTGATCGTTTCTAAAAATAATGTAAAAATTGAGGTTTTCACAAATGATAATCTTTGGAAAGGGTGTGATAGATGAGCTGTAATAAGCAGCTTATCTATCTTACCTTTTCCGAAAGATTGTCATCCTTAAAAACCTAATTTTTCTGAGATTCGATGTCTTTACCCTACATATTTGAACAATTGTCTAAATTGTGATTATAAATTGTACCAATGAAAAGGTTAGAACAATCAAATCTTTATGTTTTTACCTTTTTATGTTCAATTGGTCCTAAGTTGAATATATTATGTATTTATTCCAATTGCAAATCCACCCTTTCGCCTTTTGTGATTGCGCTGCTGTCAAATTCGGAGAAACGATTTCCCCTGACCCCTCTGTGTTAAAAAGAGATAGCGAATTCTGCTACAAGTTTTGATTGGTGTTTCAGTGTTCTATCTCTTTCGCACATTATTTCTTCTTTTGGCCATAAGACGATTATTATCAAAACACAATTGAATGGTGATCAGACGTTTGCCCAAACGATACTAGCATACACGACACGTTTTAGGATATTTGAAGAATTGTGTAATGGTTAAATGATCCAATTAATGCTTTATAATTTATTTTAATCGTTACTATATTAAAAAATTTCTTGGATTGTGTTCTACGCTCGGTGTGTAGTGTTTGGACAAATTTCCAAGGACTGTTATAACCATTTTTTTATTTTCTTTGATTTCAGAGAAGTTTTACCATTGTTGTGCGACTATTTGATGAGAAGATCGAAGAATAGTTTATTGAAAGACGTAGGTTCCTCTTATAGATATACTCAAGCGTACAAACTGCAGTTACTATTAGTTGAAAACTTGGCTGATCTTTGTATATCCTTACGCTTGCACGAAAAAAGTATCAACGATGTGATTTGTGTCGTGCAGAAATATTTGAGCAGAAAACAACCTAAACCTTTACAGGTAACATGTTTTACCACTCAAATTTTTATTTCTAGAATGTATAATATTTGACCTTTTTTTTAATATTGATTTTCAGAAAGCGTGCGTGAATTTCTTTAAAAAGTTGAGTATGTACGATATAGGTGCTTGCTGGCTTCATCTGCACGGAATTTGGAACGACGGATTGATGAACGCCCGTTTGGACATCCTCAACTTGACTAGTCTGAACAAATTGAAATTTCCTATAATCGATCCATCTGAATCGAAAGATTGTAAAACTAACGTTTGTGCTATTTTAGAATCGTTGAGTGTAAAGATTTAATGTTTATTTTATACAAATTATGACCATATATTTTGGAATAAACCGAAACAAAAAAAAAGATTTTTATTTATATTTTATTTTTAATAATCAAATTTTGGAATAAAAACAATATATTATATAAATACATAACATTCCTATATGACTGCAGAAGTTCATAAACTAACAGGAATGTCAATCTTTTCATCCCATCACAGGTTCAGTGACAAACATGTTTTTTTCTTTTTTAATTAAATTAACTAGATTTAAACTACACGTCAAAAAATAAATAATTATTGCCCAAATAGTATATAATGTTACCTACTCAGTATTTGTTCAAAATTTATATATTTCTATTGTAATACGACTTTCTTAGCACTGTTTCAAAAAGTGAATAGTGAAAAATTGATACAAAATTTTCAATTCATATTCCTATTTTATATAAATAGTTTTTTGATAGATTTCAGTGAAAAATTCTAAATTCATTAAAGTACACTATCAATAGAAAATGGTTACATTATGCGTATATACAAATTAATAATTTAGCGTCGGAATAAATCCTCAAACTGGCAGTACATATTTACATGTTTTTAGACTATTAAATTTAATAGCACATTAATTATACATATACGTTTGCCGATAACAAACGAGTTGATATTCTTCGAGGCGATCGTGTTTTTTGGACTTATGCATATATTAATTTGTAAAAGGAAACATTCACAAACCTTAAAAAGTTCATGTAAAAAAATTATTATACGTTAACATATTCGCAATATGTGCTATTGATTCACATTAAACGGTGTTTAATCATGTTTTTGTAGTATTTTGACAAAATAAACAAATTGAAATTTATCATAAAGATATGCAAAACGAAAACCATAGGTTTTTAAAGTCGACAAAGTATATATTTTACAAGGGCCTACATTTCCATAATACTAAGAGACAAAGGTAACCATATTTAAAGATGAAACTGCGTAACAAGATCAAATATAAAGCTTCGAGAAATATTTCAATACATAGCTTTATAAAAAATTTGACTTTTATCACACACTAGGTTTAATTTGATATAAAACACCAGTATTTGCGATGCACTAACACGTAAAACATATTTAGTGTAAAATTGCACACGCATAAACTTTATGTTCTTTAATAAATTTACTAAACGATAACTATATGGGTCTATAATCATTTCCACGCTTGCCGGAGTACCTTACGAGATGCAAACCGTTTGGCAGCGTACGACGATACTAACAGTGCAATCAACACAATAACAATTAAAGAATAATCGAAATCTTCTTTTAAAAGATCAAATGTCTTTGAAGGTGCGACTCGAGTATAAAATATATCTGTAAAATATAAAAAATGTTATTTTATAACACGATTTAAAAATGATTCGTTAATAATATGTAATTACCGAGTCCATAAACGAATACTAGGCACGTAGATTCGAGGCCACTAGGAGATGTATACATATTTTTCACACCCAAAACGGATTGATTATAGTTTATGATTGCTTCGGATAATAAAGGAAGTTCGGGTGTGTATTGTAAAAGACCTTCCTCTCGCATTTCATTTGTCATAGGCACCGTAGGTCTTCTGGGATCTAATATCACCCAAGGAAGCTCTACAATAGCTCCAGTGTTTAAAGATACTGAAAAAATCAATAAAAACATCAGTTCTAGTCTGAAAAATATCAATTTTTTATATATAATTTCACTTACTTAAGATATCTTTAGCAGTGATTCCTCTATCGGTGATAGTAGCAGCTAAAGCGAGCGGCGGAGCTGGTGCTGGTAGGACGTATGCTTGACGAGCTATTTCCGGAGGCCAACGAGCTGTTCTCAAAGAGCTGAATGCACCGCCGGATCGTTTTGGTCCTTCGTACAATTCTACAGTAGCTGAAAAGGAAAAAATATACATAAAATACAACAATTATAAACAAAATCGAATAAAACAATGTTTTACCTATTTCAGGTCTGCGACTCTTTTCACTGTAATAACTATAAACTAACCAGTTCTCAGAATGAACTATTTTTATAGGACCTCTAGCTCTTCTATGACTTTGTACCATTATTATAGCACCGGAAACGACATCGACCAAATAGAGATATATAACATCTGCGAAAACGACGATTATAAAATAATTGTACGCCAGTTTTATTTCGAAACAAATCGAATTCAACATACCTTTGTGTACAGGGTCTGGCCCTTCAGTTGTGAACGCAACTAAATTTGGATTAATATACTTATACAGTACGCTGCGATCTCCCATCACTTTTCCCTGAGAATGGACTTTTTCTATGGCGCTTTTAGAGGCTACGTTTGTTATTTTAAAACTACCTGGAGGTGTACCTCCAAGACGTATTAACCAAGTTTTTTCTGCAACGATTTGCTGAAAAAAACCATATAATCAAACCACATTTCATAATATTGATGTTTCGAGATAATATCACATACTTTTCCGTCATATTGGAGAACATATCCTTGAACTATAGCTGTTTGCGAATCGGCTACGAACATATATGTGTTCACAACGTTTGTAGAACAAGATGGCGGGTATACGTGAACTCGTTCGTTCTCATCCATGATTACTATTCCTTTGAGGAATTCGAGGCTCATTTGATTCAAAAGTATTGTTTGTTTGATTCTATAGCCTAAGTTTGCAACACCGAGATCTAATGCAGCACCCGTTATTGGGTTGAATGTAAAGAGTATACCTTCGCCAGTCAGCTATAAACAAAAATGTAAATTTGAATGAAAAAATGACAATATTGACCAGCGAATATTTTCGTATAACTATAATAACCTTATGTCTTCCAATGACCGTACATTGAGCATCGAACGGAAGATGTCTCGTTGTTCTTTGAATGTAAAGGATCACATAGCTGTCGCTATTAGGAGTCCTGCCGCTGAACGAAGACAAAAATGGAATGTATCGTTTCCATATAATAGCACCTGATAAATTGTCGATTGCGAAGACCTATTTACACAAATAATGTAAATATTCTCATATAAATTTGATTAAACAAAGCGATGTATATTATTTACCTTTCCGACATCCGAAACGGCGATAATAATCTTATGTAATCCGAACTCGTCTCGTACTAAAAGATTACTAGATTCTTCAAAATCGTATGCTTCAATTAAGTGAGGCATGAATTTTCGTAATAACGTATTCGAAAATGTTCTCAGTTGAGATATTTGGCTTTTTAATCTTCTCATTATCATTCCGAAAATATCGCCTGAAATTACAAATCGATAATATAGTTTAAAAATACGTAAAGATAAAGAAATTACATGTATGAGTAAAATCTGCAAACAACAATTTAGAGAAACACATATACATGCAATAAAACATTTTGGGTATTATTTTTAGGTGACATGAAAATTCGTCCAAAGACAATTGGCTCAATGACAATTGGTCCAAGACAATTCGTCCAAGGGACAATTGGTCTAACAGACAATTGGTCCAAGCGACAATTGGTCCAAGCAACAATTGGTCCAAGACAACTCGTCCAACGACAATTGGTCCGAAACAGTCTAAACGACAATACGTCCAATGGACGATTGAAGGGATTTTTTGATTGTGCCATGTTCATAAGTTATAATTTCTTGAAACTCAAAATTTCGAATAAAAAGGATTTTTTTTATTTTTCTTATATCTAGAAAACCTTACGTGATAGAAAAAAACAAACACCATTTTCGAACTTAGCATCCCAAAATTATCTAATATAGATACCTTTGAAATAAAAAGTTTTCAAAAAGGTCAATTTTGCATCCTGTATAATTAATTGGATCGGTGTTTGAATTTGTTTGAATTAGCGGAGGGTGCGTTTATTTCATTGTCAGTTCTTTAAGCGATATTGTTAACACAAAATCTACACTAATTGTAAAATGTACACTAATGGTGAGTTCTGCAGTTAGTTAATTAATTGATAAAGCAGCGCACAATTTGCAAATATCGTATATAAACAATTGTATCGTTTTGTACATGCGTCCCACGCAGATTACCCGAGAAACAAAAAAAAAATAACGAAAAAAGCTTCGAACTTCGAAAAATAATCCATTTAATATTAATTATTGGATCAGTTGTCATTGGACAAATTGTCGTTGGACGAGTTGTCTTGGAGGAATTTTCACTTGGACGAATTGTCCGTTGGACAAATTGTCCCATAGACCAATTGTCCCTTGGACCAATTGTCATGGACGAATTGTCGTTGGACCAATTGTCTTTGGACGAATTGTCGTGGAACCTTATTTTTTAACCTTAAATAATTGGTTGATTAAAAAGACGGGTTTAGAACACATAGAAAAAACAACATCTACTTAAAAAACCAGTTACCTGTTTCCCCATAGACAGCTAGAATGATAAATGAGCAAATTACAAATTTGTAAATGAAAATAATATCAATAAGTCTATTTTGTATTAAATCCGAAATCACAACAATGTATGAAATGATCTTTAAATATAAAATTTATAATTAAAATATATATTCACCTTCTTTATTATCGAATTCAGACTCGATCACAGCTTCCAATTCGGAAACGGGCAAATCTAACATTTCTACGCCGACTATTCTTGCTAAGGCTTCTTCACGAACCCATACAAGTTTTCCTGAAACAAGTAATTGAATATATAAATATCGAAAACCTCAATGATTGAATATACATTAATATATTTCTGAAGTGAATTAATTAACCTGGATTTTGCAATAAATACACAGCGCTATCATCTCCTGTGACTAATAACCTACACGCTAAGTTGTTTTTAGCCGTCTTCGCACACATTCCGGACACAACTCTTGGATTATTCGCGCCCGACAATGGTATTTCACTACTGAATTCAGATACGGGACTTTCAGTCTCAATGTTCACAGCATCGACGACAAAATTCTGAAAAAATTACATTCGTTTAATGCTGTAACATAGCTTTTAATAATGAAATATATTACCTCATTTTTATAACTGCACTGCAGCAGGAGGTCCTTGTCGTTAGCTCTCATCACATGCACGCTAGACGTATCGTCTTTAAGATGTATGTTCGTCACGTGAATTCCGTTAGATTTTAATAATATCACTTTGCCGTTAAAAACTACTCCGGGAACGTCGCTGAGTAAAGGGCGAAGATCGACATGATTGTCGTTCAGATTCGGTAATATGCTCGATACGGATTTGGTGAACACTTGAACAGCAGCAGATGTGACGTCGAGAGTGATCAGTTGAGAATTCTCGGCAGTTTTGCCGCTGACGCATGTATAATACGGAACTGAGAGTACGCATCTACGATAAATAATCAAAATTATTGTCAGTTTGATCGAAATTGTTCTATGTTTATTGATATAAATTTAAACGAACTTGTTGGTGATCCATCCTGCGGGTAATTTGCTAGTAGCACCTCTATTTTGTCCAGTTTTTACATTGTAGGTAGTGAGTTCGAGATGTTCTCCGTTGATTGGTAAAAGATGATGCAAGAGATTGTTTTCCACCCACCAATGGCTGCTGGAAGCGGCCGCCTGTTGGGCAGGTCCTTGGAGCCAAAGGGACCACTCCCACAGTAAATAACCTAATGGGGTAATTACCATAGTAATTATACACGTCGATACTTTTAATCAAAATGAAAACGAATCAAAATTACCTGTTGTTAAGTCCCATCCTCTGACTAGAGATGGGCTGACTCCAGATACTGTGACCACTTCATCGGAGACATGCAACATTTGGATGTTGCCTTGTGCACTGCTCTCCAATACATGTCTCCATAGTATTTGACCTGAAAAATACATAATTTGTGAGCGAATTGATTCAATAATTAACACATATGATGATTGATTAATTTTTACTTGATTTAAGATTAAGAGCAGCTAAAACATTTTCTTCTGTAGCTACTATGATCTTTTTAGCTGCTGATATGGTGTCGAAATGAGAAAATTTGATCTTTCCTACATAAGTCTGCCTCCTGAAAATTCAATTAGATAAATAATTAGAAAAGAAACATTGAACATGATGTATAATTTTGCTAATACAACTTCAACAATTCGAGATCAACATTCAATCAGGGTTGTAAATGTTAATTAGAAAGAAAAAAGTTGCATAAAGGATCACATTTCAGTTCAGAAAGGATGAGCTCAGGAAGAATGAACAGTAAAGAGGAAGATATTTCAATTTTAGATCTGTTTCAGCAAAAAAAATTACGACTGAGGACAAGCCAACAATCATATAACAATGTTTCCATTTCAATCTAACTGTGATGCAGGCATTGCAAGCTGTGATGTGTCGGGAGAGCTGGAGGACAGTTATTTGGTCTTCATAGAGACAAAATTATAAACCAAAAAAGGTCAGGAATATGAGGACGATGTGTATAATTGATCCCAATACACAATATCAATTAAAAACAAGATTGATCTTGCTACGATTCTTAAAATTGAACATTGAACCTACTTAACTTTTAGGTTAGAGAGGCAATGATTTAGGAAAAACCAAAACGATTATAACACATAGGTAAAAATTTAAACATGCATCAGAATAAAATACCAGTCAAATTTTCCTATTTGGCTCTCATAGACAAAACGAGAACCTGAAGGGGGCCAAAAGTACTGGGATAAATGGTACAATCGATTCTAATAAAATTAGTTCCATACAAAAAACTGAACATTGGAACCTACTTAACTTTTAGGTTAGAGAGGCAACGATTTTGGTAAAACCAAAACTAATACAACACACAGGTAAAAATTTAGGAACGCATTAGAGTAAAATACTAATCAAATTTTCTTAATTGATTCTCATAAGAGACAAAACGAGAACCTGAAGGGGGCCAAAAGTACTAGGATAAATGGTACAATCGATTCTAATAGATAATATCAATTCAAGACAAGATTAATCTCGCTACGATTCTAACAATACCAGTTTCATACAAAAAAACCGAACATTGGAACCTACTTAACTTTTAGGTTATAGAGGCAATGATTTAGGAAAAACCAAAACAATTATGACACATAGGTAACAATTTAAACACGCATCAGAGCAAAATACCAGTCAAATTTTCCTATTTGGTCCTCATAGAGACAAAACGAGAAGCCGAGGAGGGCCAGAAGCACGAGGAGCCGGAGTGCAGCGGCAGCGGCTCCGCACCAGCTCATGTCCACCTTGGGCCGCTGGACACCCTACTCCACTACCCGGCCGCTACGCAACTCCACGCAGCTTCCCTCTTTCACTGCTACCGTCCTTTACTACTGCACCCTTCGAACCTCCGTCACTTGGACACGACACCTGACACCTTGCGCACGGTGGCCGTTTCGGTGCTGTTTACGTGTGGGTTCGATGCTGTTTTTGAGTTTTGTGTATACGAATTTAAGGCTTAAATACGTGTGTTTTGAGATGTTAGTTGTGTTATTGGGGAAAATATATGTATGAGATGTAGGTTTTATAATGACATACGGTCTCAGTTCGTATTTGAGTGCTGCATCGATTAAAATGTTTAATACAAATGTATTATTCATGAATAATGAATTAAAAATGTATTTTTATTCTGTGAAATTGATTTGATTTAATTTCAATATTTTTTTATACATATTATATTTTATGGAATATTTAATTTTAAAATTTTTACTTTTCAACTATTATGTCAATAATGATGATAAAAAAATAATCAGATGTATTTTCTACATTACATCATTAATGATCTGAATTGAATAACAAAACAGGTATTTGCGGTTCAAGAGGCACTCGAAAGTTTTACCGTCGCTCACTTATCATTGTTGAATTCATTATCTAGTCTTTGTTACTTCGTTAACGTCCGCAGAAGACATGAAGCTCTTGACGACGTTTTTGGGATCAGGTCTTCGTCTGACGAAGAATCTGCTGCCGGCGACGGTCAGGAATTTGTCAGACAAAGCCGCCGAAGCGACAGTAAGTTAAAAATAATCGTGACCTTGACCATTGTAAAGAGAAAAAAAATGTAATTGGATATGTAAATTGTCTTATCAATCGGTTTTCGTTTTGTTTTATTTCACTTTCTCATTTATTGTATTTTATTTCGTTATGTTTTGTTTGTTTACTTTGTTGTATATTGTATTTTTATTCTTTTGTGTTGTCACTGATGTGAAATAAATAAATAAATCTTATCGGTGTCACCTTTGTAGGAAAATAAAATCCAAGTTGGAGACTATCAAATTAACTACTTAAAAGTTGGAAATGGTCCATTCAATTTACTTTTCATGCCCGGAGCGCTCGGCTCGATATGGACCGACTTCGCTCCGCAGATCAATGGATTAAACAAAGATTTGTTCACTCTTATAGCTTGGGATCCACCGGGATACGGTAAAAGTATTCCCCCAAATAGAGAATTCCCAGTAAATTTCTACGAAAAAGATGCAGATACGGCTTTCTTTTTGATGCGGGTAATTTTATTATCTAACTATCCTCAAACATTCTATACTTACTTTATCAGTAATTTTTTATGACAGGCATTAGAATTACCCAAGTATTCCGTATTAGGATGGAGCGACGGAGGCATCTCTTCGATATTCCTAGCAGCTAAATATCCAAAAAATGTTAAAAAAGCCGTCATATGGGGCGCCAATTCTTACATTTTAAAATCAGAATTAGATATATACGAAGGTAAGATTTTTATATTCAAATCACAAATATCAAATTGTTTCATTCGTTAAATCTTCAGGTGTTCGAGACATCAGCAAATGGTCCCAAAAAATGAAAGACCCGATGATGGCAGTGTACGGAGAAAAGTATTTTGCCGAAACTTGGAGCAAGTGGTGTGACGGCGTTATAAACATTTATCATGCAAATAAGGGAAATATTTGTATGGAATTATTAGATAAGATTGAATGTCCTACTCTGATAGTCCACGGACAAAAAGATAGTATGTTACATCCTCAGCATATACCAACGCTTACGAATAATATCAAACAAGTCAAGTATGTAAAATTTTTTATAATGGATTTACATAATTTATTTTACTAATGAATAATTTTTTAAAGGTTGCATGTGTACCCTGAAGGTAAACACAACATACATTTGAGATATGCAGATGATTTCAACAAACTAGTGACTGAGTTTTTGTCTCCTTAAGTTAAATGATTATGTAAAAACTTCCTAACACATTTAAGATGTGATTTATACGTATGTCACAGACAATGTATATTATTAGTCTATGTATATTTGACCCAACTCAACACTTAAATCGAAACAAATTAAATTGCAAGAAAAAACCTAACTCAAACCAAGCCACAACAATGTGTATTTAAGACCAATCCAAATATACATGGACTGAAATACACTGTGACATACATATGTAGTATTTTGTAAATTTTATACACATTTTTAATAAAAAATAATATATTTGTTTAAATATGTGATTTGTATATAATATTTCACAGATCATGTATATTTGACCAATACAAATAAATATACATGGACTGAAATACACTCAAACTGTGACATATTCATATGCAATGTTTTGTAAATTTTATACGTGTTTTTAATAAAAAATAATATATTTGGTTAAAGATATTTATTTTTAAAAAGTTAATTCGCAGATATAAGATCAAGCACTGGCATATTATAAAAAAATATCAATTACGTACGAGCACGCATAAAGTGAGAGTGCATTACGATACTCTGGTTAGAGATTTGAGACGCGTTATTTAGTTGCAGAGTCCGACAGGCGCAACTGTGTTATAAATAAATGGAATAACATAAAAATAAGATTAATCTTCTAATTCTCCGCTGTGACACGCATCGGCATAACTCTTTCCTCCAGATTGTTCCGGATCGAGCCTGATCATGTCATCGATACGTAAGATAGTAATCGCTGCTTCAGTTGCAAACTTCAGAGCCTTGATTTTGGACATTTCGGGTTCGAGAACGCCGGCTTGTTTATTATCGATCACAGTTCCTTTGTATAAGTCCAATCCTACCCATTTTTGATGCGCTTGTTCTACTTTGGTTTGACTGGCATTGTGATGAGCTCTCAATTTGGCAACGAGATCAGTAGCGTCCAATGCAGCGTTAACGGCTAAAGTTTTAGGAATAACCAGCAGAGATTGCGCAAATTGGGCTACCGCTAAAAGTTCTCTAGATACCTATAAAATACGTTTTGATTAAAATATTGTAACGAAGAATGCAATTTTGTATATTTAAGGACTTACCAAGGTATGAGCGAAATTTTCTAAGTAAATAGAAAGAGCTGCTTCTACACAACCGCCACCGGGAACGACACGTTTTCCTTCATATACTCGTTTAACGACGCAAAGAGAATCGTGGATTGATCGTTCCATTTCATCACAATACGTGTCGTTTGGTCCACGTAAAATTATCGAAGCTGCTGTATGTGCTTTTGGTCTAAAATAAAATGATTATTGATTAATTCATATAAAATTATATATTCATTATAGAATAAATTAATACACTTACCCCTTAATGAGGATTAATTCTTCGTCGCAAACCATCTCTTGGACTACTTCTGCGGCTTCACCGATCATCTTAGCGTCGAAAGATTCTTCTCCTGTATTATCAATGTGGTTTTAAAATGAGGATTTTTAATTAAATATCGATTTATTGTAAATTATATTGACCTTCGAGATTCGTAAGAGACGTTAAGTACTTGGCTCCGGTCGCTTTAGCTATCCTTTTCAAATCGGCAGTTTTGCAACGACGCACGGCCATTGCGCCGGCTTCGATGAAATACTTTAAACATAAATCATCAATGCCGCCTGTGCAAAGAATCACATTCACTCCAGTCGCTAATATTTTTTCAATCCTTTCCTTGGTAATGTCCAATTCTCTGGCTCTGATCGCTTCCAATTTTTCTGGGTCGGTGACCAAAATCTGAAATCGATTTCGATTGTGATACACGATTACATATAATAATTTAAAATTCGAAATTAATATTACCTGGATGCCCATCTTCATTTTAGCTTTTTGCAAGGAGAAATCGAGGCACGCGATTTTGGCATCTACAATTTTTTTCACCATCATTTGTGACGCGACTACGCAGTTCAAAGCATATCCATTAACGAGAACACTTTCCTTGGTACTTTTTCCATGCGCTTTAAGTATATTGACAGCTTTGATTGGATAAACAGCGTTTCCTTTATTATCTATTGTTTTAATAGCGTTGGCTGCATCCACTACCATGTCGGAGAAGAAATCTTGATCACTGTTGATAATAAAAAATTATATTATATTGATTTTGTAGCAATTGTTGATGATTTATTAAATAACTTACGCTCCGATGATTTTGGACGACATCGATGTTTTTGCACAATTGATTAAACATTCTCTTCCGAGTTGCTCCGTTGGTATAGCTAAGTTATCTGTGATATATTTACAAGCCTCTTTGCAAGCTAACCTGTAGCCTGTAATAATACTGGTGGGGTGAATTTTTTGCTTGACCATTTCATCTGCGTTCTGGATTTAAAAAAAATATATAAATTAGAAAATTTGTAAGTTCGAAACGACAAATGTACGTCACAAATTTCGTACCTTGAGAAGTTCAGCGGCAAGAATTACTACAGACGTAGTACCGTCGCCTACTTCTTCATCTTGTAATTGTGCTAATTCTACTAAGACTTTAGCAGCTGGATGTTCTACTTCTAAAAGTCTGAAACAATAATTGTTATATGAAAATGTGACTTTTTTATTATTTATTATTTATAAGAAATAAAATTAAAATACATACTTCAAAATTGTAGCACCGTCGTTAGTAACAGTGACATCGCCAATGTCATCAATCAACATTTTATCTAAACCCACTGGGCCTAGAGAACTTTTGACTATGTTAGCAACAGCACAAGCTGCCATAACTAAAACAAGAGTATATTTACTTTTATTTAAATTCATTTAATGCTATTTACTTAAATTGCACATACGTATGTGATTTCAAGATAGCAACAAAAGTGATTCAACGAATTCTACAGAAAAACATACAAGATAGATTTCTTTATGCTTCATTAACATATACAGTAGCAGATTTACTTCGCTAAGGACTTTGATGCGTCAAAAATATTTAAAGATAAAAAGCTGGGTTCTAAATCTATCCTCTTTGTTACACATAAATCATTAAATTGGTAAAAATTAGCTTTGCACAAGAAAATTTTCTAGTTTATTATTGATGGATTGATTGATTATTGATATATAATACGTCAGTTTTATAAAATAAAAAAACTAACAAGAGATTTTAGAAAAAGATATTTGCTTTTGTGCAAATAAACATCTTTATTTTCTTCTGAATGTAATTAGAATTTAATGATATCTATTGCATCGGTACATAAAAAATATAATAAATCATCAAAAATTACATTTTTTCTTAAACACGAGGGTCTTTTTCAATCAGGGGCTTTGAAGCAATAACCTCCACCCCCTAAAGACAAATCCACCACTGTCAACATACTAATTTCCCAGAACAATGAGTCGCCACCATAACCTAAAAGTGCTGAACCATGAATCGACTTAAATCGACGAAAGATTAACTCATAACTTTAACATTACACCATAACACATACAAAACAACTATAAAACTATAGAAAAACATAAAATTCAATGTCGAAATCGCGTATTGACAGAGCACGTGCACCGGTCGAGGGTGTGTGGGCGGTGGACGTCTAACTCCGAATTAAACGGTTTAAGAAATCGAAGATTAACCATTTTGTGTCCTGACGGGGGCGCCGGAGGTCCGCACCCCTGACAGGGACAAGGGTCCTGCCAATGTAGACATTTTCGATTTTTGATTCGAAACTTGTGGTAGAGATGTTTCTGGAACGGGCACGCGCGACGCCCAAGTTGACAACTGGGTGTAAGTGGACGGATTGTAGGCATGTTCGTTGAAAGGTTTTTTACGGGTACCAATATTCGGCCCAGTATAATGGTGTCAGTTCGAGCAGTATAATTTAGCGTTTCGCACAGTAAAGTTCCCAGTAACAAAAAAAAAGATGTAACTGAATTCAAAATATACTTAATTTGCATAATATTTCGAATGGAAATCAATCACATTGGGTATATACCAGGGAATAAAGACTAATCACTTTACAAAAATTAGTGCAAAGCTGAATTTTGGTATTAAGTCTGATATTGGGGTTCTTAATGTAATGTTGAAATTCCTCATCCTCCCCTTTTAAAATAAAATTTTTATGGGAGGTTAAATGTGAATAAAAACATACAACCTTCGAAATACCGATAAAATAATATAAAGTAAATTTGATTTACCTGTATGCATTACAAAGTGTTTATCCGAATAGCTCTTGAAGAAAAACTTTTTATTGCACACGGCACATTCGAAATTTTTCTCACCTAAAACACAAAATATTTACGAAAACAAAACCTTCGAAATACCAATAAAATAATATAAAGGAAATTTTATTTACCTGTATGTACTACAAAGTGACGATCCATACTGCCCTTAAAGGAAAACTTTTTATTGCACACGGTATATTCAAAATTTTTTATTTTCTGATGAACCTTGCTGATATGAAAGGACAGCCCATTTGATGTACAATAAGATTTTCCGCAGCTAGGACAAACGTATGTTTTGGCCGATATTCCGTGATCTTTAGTTTCGTGTTCGTATCTCACTAGGGCCGGTCTTTCAATTGTCGGTTAAGCTAGTTATCCATGCTTTACCCTTGACTTTATCCGTGACCGGCCAAATAACACGAAATGTGCATCTTTCAATCGCTAGTTAGCGCTAACACCGCGGTCAATTTGGCCGATAGCTATCAGGCCGATATTGGCCAGTTATCGCCTTATACGTCGGTTAAGAGCTGTCATTTGTCGAAGTTATATTTCGTGACCGTTGATTTTGACGCTATGGACCCGAAAGATTACGCCTTTTTGGAAGATGAAGATATAATGAAGAAATGGAAGCTTTAGCTGAACTTCCAAATTACTGTGACGTATGTGTATAAAGTTCATCCACGAGTGGATCATTTTGAGAAATTAAATGATCAAGAGTTCCTCCAACGGTTCCGGCTAAATAAATCATCGACACTAGCTTTGCTTTCGGAAATTCAACCAAAAATAGAACACCGAACAAAAAGGTAAGGGGTTACAACTGCATAATTAAAACTAATACACTAATATTCATCATGGATTCATATATATTATAACATAACCTTAAAATTGATTAAAAATTAATTGTTCACAGAAACCACGCTTTATCACCAATGATTCAATTGCTTTTGGCGCTGCGGTTCTATGCGACTGGTAGCTTTTACCAGTCTGCTGGGGATTTCATAGGTGTTCACAGAAGCACAGCTGCCAAAACCATCAGACAGGTTACAGAAGCAATAGTTTCTTTAAGGCCACGTTATGTAGACCTACCTACTAACAGAGACGATATCATTAAAGTTAAAAATGATTTTTATGAAATAGCGAAATTTCCCCGGGTGATAGCGGCTTTGGATTGCACGCACGTAAGAATCTTATCCCCTGGAGGTGATAATGCGGAATGCTTCCGTAAATGTGCAAGCTATGTGCGATAGCCATTTAATTATAAGGGACATCGCTGCTCGATGGCCTGGTTCTAGCCACGACAGAAATATTTTTAATCACAGTTCGGCTAAAGCCAGGTTTGAAAGTGGGCAACTAGGCAATGGGCTGATTCTGGGGGACAGTGGCTACCCTTGTACGAGGTACTTGATCACCCCATTGCGTAGTCCCAATATCACCGGGGAGATAATATTCAATGAATCGCAAATAAGAACTAGAAACGTGATTGAAAGATGTTTTGGAGTTTGGAAACGGCGATTTCCAATCCTTCAGTTTGGATTGAGATGTCGCCTTCCATTCGCCCAAGACATAATAGTATGCACTGCAGTCTTGCATAATATTGCAAGACTGCAAAATATTGAGGAACCAGAAGAGGAATTATTTATACAAGACGAATCCAGCTCACAGAATGAAGCTCACAGAAGTGAAACCATTAATATTAGAAGGGAGTTAATTGATTACTTTGCATCGTTATGACATGTTTTAAAGTAATCAATTATGATTATGTATGTAATAATAATCTTTTTATTTACATTAACTTTGTACCAAAATTGCCTTCTTCTATAAATTCTTTCCTTATTATGTTGTATGTATGTCAATAAAAAAATGTATATGTAATAATAATCTTTTTATTTACAAAATGTAATATAAAAATACAAAAAAATATGCCATTAATTCAACTTCAATGCAGTAATCTGAAAAAGGGAAGAAAATATTATTTATGTACTTTGAATAATATTATCTATTACAGGCTGGCCTTTCAATCACACTATCTGACCTTTCTTTCATTAGAATTTTTTTCTTGTAGCGAACGCAATTCTGCTTCATTTATTTTCATGTTCTCTGGCTTCTTGTTTTCTTTTTAACTCTTCTAGCTTTAATTTTAGATCTAATTCCTGCATTGCACGTTGATGCGAGAAAGCATTAACTTGTAATTCACGTTGATGCGAGAGAGCATTAACTTGTAATTCACGTTGATGCTCTATCACATCTTCTTTTATTCGCAGATCGGCTTCTTTTATTCGCAGATCGGCTTCTTTTATTCGCAGATCGGCTTCTTTCATTTGGAGTTCCACCTTTTTAATTCTTAAATCTAACTCCTTTATTTTAACAACTTCGCGTTTTAGTGATAATTCTTTTTTTTGCAATATTTAGTTGCAATTTGGTCAATTCTAATCTGGATTGGAATAATGTTTCATATTCCTTTCTAGAATGTAACACCGATGACTTATTCGATCTCAATCCTTTTGGGTTCCAATTTTTCCATTCTTAAAAAAAAAATCTATATAACCAACGTATATGCATAAGTGGTGAGTGTTAAGGTATGAAAAAATAGTTTACTATTTGCAGGTTCTTCATTTTGAATAGGCAACGGAACTTTGTTTTGCGGCACCTCACTAGGAACTTCTATTATTGGCAAGTTACTGGGAACTTCAATTATATTAGGCAGGTCACTAATACCTTGAAATAAAAATTATGAATAGATTAGAAACGACAATCATCTAAAGTTATATGCTCCACATACCTATTCAGAATAAAATCTTTAGATCTTACAAGAAGCTCTCAGGTTAGGAACGAATATCTCAATGAAATATATTTTTTTCAATGGATTACCTTTATTGTATCGATATGGTAAAGTATAAAAGCGCACTATCGAGCCAATTTAATTAAAAAACGACTTCAAAGTTTCGATATTTTGACGTATCGCTTATATGTGTGTTTGAATAAACGCCGTACAAGAAACAATAAACGCCGCTTCATGTGAGCTTGCTTCCTGTGAGCTTGCCTTGTTTGAGCTTCCTTCGTGTGAGCTCGCTTCGTGGGAGCTTGCTTCCTGTGAGTTTACTTCGTGTGCGTTTGCTTCGTGTGAGTTAGCTTCTGGGAACCCACTTTGGCACCGTAGTGGCCTTTTGGACAAGCCTGGTCTAGGCTATAATATAATATTGGGGATCTAGGCCCTAGACCCCAATATTTGATGGGGAGACCTTGTCCTGCAGTGGACACTAAACCGGTCGACAATGATGATTACAAAAATTATTCGCTAATTATTAAAAAAATCAGTTTGTATAATATCATTGTACTAAAATATATATGCACTTACACAAAAACCGGCTTTCCCTAAAAATCCAAAAAATATTAAAAAAAAAACCACAACGCATTTTAAAAATATTCGAATCTTCAAATATTTGAATATTTGAATATTTTTTGCTGAACCAAAATAAATCGCTATTTTTTTCCCGCAAATTTTTCAGTTTTTAGCGATTTTCGGTTACGGTTCAGTTCCGGTTCGAATCCCTGATCATTCGAGAAAACGTCCGGTCGCCAAAATCAAACATACATGGCCAGAATACATCGACTTGCGACAAACGTCAACCACAACCGTTCGCCATTTGTTTATACGAGACGCGCGCGGCGCCGCCCGTTTTGAAAATGGACGAACTGTCAAACGCAGTCGGCTCCAACTACATCATCGCCAAAAACATAATCAAACACATGGCATGGCGAGATGCCGAAGTCGCAGAAAACGTGTGCGAACTTTGGCGAGGGGTGGTGAAAGAACTGCGCAAGACAGAGCTGCGCGTGCAACATTTCCGCGTTACTTACTCGTGCGAAGGGCCAGAAAGTTTCCCCGTCGCTTCGTTCGCGACGAGTCCAGAATGTTTTGGGATCCCAGAACTTCTGATCACGTTCCAACGAGAATCTGTCGCCTTCGGGCCCTTTCGATGTCCGCTCGACTCTTGTTCGATAAGGGTCGACGAACTGTCGCGTATATGTACATATTGCACGAAGAATGAACGTAGGTTGATTTGTTTCAATTTATTTGAATTGTAGGTAGTTTTGTGTTAGCCTGGCGCAAATGTTGCTCACACGTACAAATCGCCAGCTATCGTTACTGATTTGGTGTAAAACCTACAAACTACGCATGAAGTTCTTTTTAATGAGGGTAAACTATAGCGTCAAATTATATTAGCGACATCGAGACGTGTTTAGTTCCACTTTCCTTTTAGAAAAACTTGACGTGGGGGTTGGTCGAGCAAAGATCACATTTCTCATAGTCGGTAAAACTAAATGCATTTATTTAATGCTGCATGTCTCAGTCAGTCAAAAGTCTGAATGTATTTATTACTGAACTCATTGATCGGTTAAGCTGAACGTATCTTATTCAATCAGGTATTCAGATCGAAAATATTTTATAGGTGTCGCTATATTGACTGCGGGGTGACCGCACAGTGGCCCCAGTAATAATTTACACACTTATAATGCATGAATTACGATAAGAATCTTAATTTAAGAACTTATTGTATAATGTATGTCAAAATGTAAAATTTACGCACTTAAAATGCAGGATTAACCCATTGTACTTTATTATCATATGCAAATATGTTGACTTTATTTTGTTTCAGTATTCAAGCATGCATGTTCATTTTGCAATAGAGATACTAAAGTCATTGCAATTATGAGCCCAGCAATATTATATTTTCAAACACAAATAAAGAAAGATTTGGGTAAATAAAATAATAAAATTATTGTATTATAGTTTACTTTTATAATAAAACATTAATATGACATTATTGAATTTAAGTAAATTTTATGGGTGGTTTGACGATTCCAAAGATTCCTGGGGTTCAGGTAGATCTGCTAAATATTTCCGGTGAAGATTATTCAGATCCCAGTCAATTTTATCTCGAGTTGAATGAAATAATGGATAAAAATATTATTAAATGTTTATTGGTATTTATAACGACTGGCGATTATGATGAACAAGAAGAAGACTTTGTCGTAAAAATGATAGATGATACTCGAACTAAGTAATTTACAAAATTTTCAAGTGAAAATAAAAAGAAAATCAGCAAAAAAAAATTTTCTTTCTACTTTGAATTCTAGACAAGAAAGTACCCATCCAACCTGTCAATTTGCAGTGTGCGGTTGTATTACATACGATTCCATGCAATATCCGAATCTAATCGGTTCCAGTCAAAATATAACAAAAGTAATAGTTTTTAGCGTAAATAAGTCTGATATTGATACAGTTCAATATAGTGCATTTTCTTCAGTATTTCCATCCTCCGAATCCTCCGTATCAAAAAGCACCGTGGTAAATAATTTCAAAGATCAAATGAACAAGGTGATGTATTTATGTTTGATATGAATACTTAATTTTGAACCATCTTTAATGTAATAATATTGATCCAATTTTAGATATCTGACCTGATTCCGCGGCGAAAATATGGAATCAGTATAAAAATTTCATGTCTTGGAAAAAACTGGGAAACCTCTTGTGAAAATGATATATTAGCCAAACATTTCCCCAATATGCCAATCATAATTTGTGAATCAAATTTAGAGTTAGGAGTAGATTGTTTACCTAACCAATTAAATGAGCCACCCGATGTTAAAGAAGCTAGACAAGATATGTACGCCGATTGCACTCATTTTACTTCTACTGTGATTCTTGTTATGTCATGGGGACGATTGATTTAATTTATTTTTTCTATAGGTAGTGAATTATGGATTTAGTTGATAATTGAATTTATATTTCACTACATTTTGCTTACGTGTATATAATCCAATTTTATTGTAATATTTATAATAGTATAGAATCAGGCTTGTCCAAAGGGCCACCTCGGAGCCAAAGTGGCCCCCAGTGCTCGCGCAAGTGGCCCCCCACTTTTCACACAGCGTTTAGAATTATTTTTCTTGAATTTTGCTGTAATTCGAAGAAAATTAGTATTCTTTTTACGAATTATTGAAGAATCGATTTTTTTCGAACACATTCTAGTCAAAATGTATGTATTTTATCGTTAAATAAAAAAAAAGTGTAAACCAGTGATGCCTGTGATAAATCGTTTTATGCTCAGATTGCGCGCGCAAGTTTGACATTTCATTTGTTCGACTATTTATTTCGATGAAATTCGCATTCTTTTCGAAAATATTACGACAAATCAATCTAAGAATTATATAATAAGACAAACCGTCCGTGAAATAAATTACGACAGTGAAAAAATGTCTGATATAACGCATGTTAATAATTCGATTATATCAATTGGCAGCTGTCAAAAAATTGCTCACACAAGCACATGCGTACACGCCCATAAACAAACAGCATTTATTCCGAAATGTACTCATCGAAATAGTTTTATAATGGAAATAAATAACTTTACTACTTAATACTTATTACGTTTTGAATTTACAACAATTGAAATTTTGAAATTTGAAATTTCACACCGAAATGTTGAACAAGCCTGGCTATAGATTAAGCAATTAAATTATTCGATGTAACTGTGATGATTTTATTTAATATGATATTTTAAGCAATAGTTTCTTTGTGTTTTATTTTATATTGTTCATTTCTGAATATTTTTTAACAATATAATTTAATTTAAAAAATAAACACAAATACTTACAACATGCGTTCTCTTAATCTGGCGATTTAATTATAAATTCGTTGTTTCAAAGTCGTTTGTGACTTCATTATAGCTTTGTGTTTCATTTACTTATATGTATGTGGATAGTTAAAAATGTGTGGAAGCAGTTTAGTTTAAGTAATGAGTGTCCTTGCTTACGAATTTATTATGATAAAATATTAGAATTTAGCTGGTTGCTAGATCGGAATATGTTGCTGTGCATATTGAAAACTAATTTATTATATGTTCTATTTTTTCTTCCCCAATATTATAACTAACTTCTATCTAATATATAAACTACTAACAATTAATAGAATTTTTAAAAACTATCTCCCTCTTTATTTCCATCTCATTTATTTATTCTCCCCTGTCACCTCACTTCATTTATTTATTTCCAAAAATTCGAATTATAATACACAGAAAGTTATAAATGTGTCCCAAAATTCACGCAAGAAGTAATTTTGATAGATAACGCGGGTTTTTTTTTTAAATCTACATACGAGATATATATTTAGGTATAAGCCCATCGAAAGTTTGACCATTGCGATCGTCGGTGTGATTGAACTTTTGCACAAAACCGATCGTAGCCGACTTCGCACGAACGCCCTCGGAAACGTTTCACGCCCTCTCCCTGTCCCGCATCAAAACAAACCCTTTACACCGGCAACGCTATCTACAACAACGTGTAACCCTTAAACGTCCGCTAATATGTCCACGAAAGTTTTTTGGTCTGGTTAAAGATTAGTGACGTCCCGATGGCTTAGAAAAATATGGCAATGTCTAATGGCGGCAAAATAAATATTTTTTCCTTTATAAAAACATATTTGACAAAAAATTTAAGATTATTTGTATTTTGGAGTAAATTTACGATGTAATAATGTAATTTAAAATATCTATCTGACATATTAGAATTATTATAACAAAAATCGTTTGAACTATGTATATTTTTAGAGATGGTAACATTTTGAACTTTTCCTAATGGCGGCGAATTGTTTCGGGAAGTCACTTCTAAAGATAAAACCATGTATAAAACAGTGGTTGCCAACCTTTTTGACGTTGCGGACCATCAAATCATAATTTGAAATTCAGCGGAATACCAATATTGTTTTTTAAGGATTAATACATTTATAAATTAAAGATGGAATAATTTCTATTTTATTTAAATGTAATGTATCCGCTAAATATTCGAAGAGACGCCCAACATCTATTGCAATTTAGGTGCGTAAATTTTTTATTGAAAAATTTGTATTTGAACATAAATAAGAATACATTATAAGTGTTAAAATTAAGATTCGTAACGTAATTCATGAATTATAATTGCACAAATGATTTTTTTAAAGAAGTTTTGTGAGTAGTTTGGAGTTATTTTCATAGTTTTTATTCATATCTTAAAAAGTTTCGGGTTTACATATTGTATTCGTTAAAAAACATGTTAAGAAATTTAATTTAAGCACCTATAATGCGTTTCATTCGTTGATAAATAATTTACGCACTTAAAGTGCAGGGTACTACTAATTATTATATAAGTATTTTACGTCGTTTGTGAACATTGCACAGTGGAATAGGGCTCGATTTACGTTGTTTTTTTTTTTTTTTTTACCAAGACTTGAACTTTTTCGTTTTCAATATCATTGTTTTCACACCCCTTCCTATTTATAATCTTGAAAGTGTCAATGGTTAAGTTAGGTTGGGCTCGATATTTTTTAGTTTTATGCTCCAATTGTTATCTACAAGGCTAAAGTTTCGTAAATAAAAAAAGAAAGCAGTGTAAAAAAAGTTCAAATTTCAGGCAACGAAAGCACTTACAATTAGTTTTGAAAAACAAAGCACCCTCCCACTATACATAGTTTAAATACGACGCAAAACTTTTTACAAATATAGTAATATCACAAACCACACCCAACATAAAATTCATCACAATCCCATCACTTCGATTACATCAATTTCCCCATACGAAAAAACAAAAAACGAAAACGAAACCCCCCGTCGTTATTACACAAAAACATCGAAATGCCAATGAAAAGAAGCTGACGTCTTCGATCCAAAACAATTTTTCAATTTTTTTCGGCATCCGAAGGGTTGAAGAGGAAAATGACGCAATGGCGGTCGCGGGACGAAGGGGGGGGGGGGGGGCGCATGCGCCCAAAAAGCGACCGCTCCCACTTCGTCCCGTTGCCAAACTCACTCCAGATATATTTTAATTATTTTATCTTTCGAATTAATTTTCGGCGGCTTTTGCTTTCGGTTCGAATTCGGGATGGATGTTCGGCGTTGGGAGTTTTGGGGGTTTTTTGATTGATTTTTTTTATAATTATTTTTTTTTAATATTGGACTGAATATAATGTATGATTTTGATTTGTAATTTTTAATTTTTAATTAGAGGATATATTATTTAATTAAATTGGGTTTTATAAGATTTAAATTAATATTGAAAAATTAAATAAAGAAATTTGTGAAAATGATACAAAGTTATTTAGATCGAAATTAATTGTAAAATAATTTAAGATCGATTCATTTTATGATTAGTAATGTGAATGAAATTGAAAATTTTGGTATCGTTTTTAAGTCGATCAAAAATTTAAATGAATAATAATCTACGAAGATAATTTTAAAGTTTCAATATTTCATGTTTTGATATGATTTGTTCAGATATATTTTGTTTTTTTTAAAAAATTTTCTTTTCTTTTTAAAACATTTTAAAAATAGAATAAAAAAATAACAGTATTTAGAATAATAATCCTCCATATAATAATAGCGCTATTCTGTCTGTCTGTCTGTGTGTGTGTGTGGGGTCACGCTAGAAATTATGCACTGAATTACATCCTTTGCCAATGTGCAATAAGGACTCTTTTGGTTCACATTGTCACGCTAGAAATTATGCACTGAATTAGATCCTTTGCCAATGTGTGTTAAGGACTATTTCAGCGTTCACATTTTCACGCTAGAAATTATGCACTGTTCGAAATTGGAAATTTTTGTTTTTTATTTGAATTTGAATTATAAATATTTTTTTACATTTGAATTTAAGTAATTTTTATTTTGATTATTATATTAGGGGTACCGGAAAAAAATTCCATTTTTTTTTAAACGTAATAAAAATTTATTCATATATATTTACGGGCATATAGTAATTATAAAATATAATCGCCATCATTATTTAGGACTGTCTGCCATCTATTATGCAGCTTTTCGATCCCTTTTTTTTTGTAAAATATGGAAGGCTTTGATGCAAAATATGAATTTAAATGGTTTTCTAAATTTTTCATCCTGTTGACTTTTTTTCCCTTAATGAATGCTCCAAGAACATAAACAAATAAAAATCTGATAGCGCGAGATCTGGTGAACAACGAAGATGATTTTGAACTTCGAAATTTAATTCGGCAATTTTCCCACATTAAAAAAAATGTAAAGCATCTAACATAGTACCTCCTGGATGATGTGGAAATCTATGCTTTATTAGATAAATTAATATTCATCATCATCATTAGCAGCCTATTAGTTATCCACTGCAGGACAATTAATATTAAATTAAAATAAATATTGTAATATCTACAAAATATTCTATAATATTTTATATAATAAATTAAATAAACATTTCACATTTTCAACTATATTCAACGGGTAAATATACTGTCATTATATTGTATTTTCAAAATTTTTCCTCAAATCACGCGTGCGATGTTATAACATCGGGCCTACCGCTCGTAATATTATAATTATTATTATTATTATTATTATTACCTTATTCGATAATATTAGCAGGTATATAGGATTTATATTAGTATAATAGTATAATTTTCATTTAATTCAACGAAAATATTTTAGAAAATTCAAAGAATTTTCAGTTTAAAATTACATATAGAAAATACTAACATGAACCAAAATTAATACAATCATAACATAGGACTCCAATCTATAATACTTATATTTAAAAATGTTTTTCCAATTATTGAAAATTGCATTGTCATGAAAATCATGTTAGTTATTAAATAAAATCTCTCATACATGCGCTCGCGCATTATAATTATTTCAATCTAAAAATTTTCATTTATATTATTATTTTAAAAAGTGTTTCAATTGAAAATAATAACATTCAACTACAGTGAAAACTGTTTAACACGAAATATTATGTGCATATTATGTGAATATTATGTGCATATTCTATGATGTTTAACATGAAATTCTTTAAACTCAAATAAATATGTTGGTGCCTTCAGTTTCATTTTAAATGTTTTTCACTATACCGAGAATTAAATGCGTTAAAAATTAAAAAAAATTAATATACATTAAGGATGTCCGATTTATCGGTATTTTTTTTCTATTTACTAATTTACCGATAATTTACCTGAGAATTAAATAAAAAAAAATCCCGGAAAAACCGTAAAACCAAAAATATTCTCCCGAAAACAAACAACAAAAATTTTCGAAAAAACTGCGTATAGTTACAAAAACCAGCTTTTCCAAAAACGATTTTAAAAAAAAACAATACTTCAAAAATATTCAAAACACAAAAGTATTATTATTATTATTTACCGGTAAATTACCGAACTGTCTTTTGGGTAATTTACCGGTAAACGGCATTAATGGTAATGACATCCCTGATACATACATATAGTAAAACTAAAAAAAAAATTATAATTAAATTAAATCTAATTTAAATTAAACCGACAATGTGTTAAAGAATTTCCCAATTCAAAAAAATCGACTAAAACCCCAAATAAATCATCCCAATTCAATTCCACACAAAAACGGTACTACCAGTAACGACATCCCTAATATACATACGTGTAGTAAAACTGAAAATAAACAATATTAAATTAAATCCAATTCGACCAAATCCAAAATTAAATCCAATACGACCATCAATCCGACAAAGTGTTAAAAAAATTTCCAATCCGAAAAATTGACCAGAAAATGTCCCAAATCAATACCACACAAAAAACGGTTTTACCAGTAACGACATCTCTAATATAAATACGTATAGTAAAAATAAAATAAAATAAAACCTTTTTCGCGACCCGGATCGAATACAACCATCAATCTGGTAATGTTTTAAAAAATTTCCCAATCTTCTAAAATCTATTAAAAAAACCCAAAAATTTCCCAATCTAAAAATAGTTCAAAAAAATCATCCCAATTCAATCCCACACAAAAAATAGTATTACCGCAAATGACATCCCTAATACGTATAGCAAAATTGAAATTAAATTAAATCCACTTCGCGAACCGGATCGAATACGATCATCCATCCAACAATGTGTTAAAAAATTTCTCAATCTAAAAAAATCGACCAAAAAATGTTCCAATTCAATCCCATAAAAAACGATATTACCGCTAATGACATCCCTAACACGTATAGCATAATTGAAATTAAATTAAATTCACTTCGCTAACAGGATCGAATACGATCATCAATCCGACAATGTGTTAAAAAATTTCTTAATTCAAAAAACCCAAAAAAATCGTCCCAATTCAATTCTACACAAAAAACTGTATTACCACTAATGACATTCCTAACACATATAGCAAAATTGAAATCAAGTTAAATCAATTTCGTGAACAGGATCGAACACGACCATCGACAATGTGTTAAAAAAATTCCGAATCCAAAAAACCATTAAAAAAAATCATCCAAATTCAATTCCACACAAAAAAAGTATTACCGCTAATCACATCCCTAATACGTATAGCAAAATTGAAATCAAATTAAATCCACTTCGCGAACCGGATCGAACACGACCATCAATCCGATAATGTGTTAAAAAATTTCCTAATCTAAAAACTCCAAAAAAATTATCCCGATTCAATCCACACAAAAAATGTATTACTGCTAATGACATTTCTAACACATTGAAATCAAATTAAATCCACTTCGCGAACCAGATCGAACACGACCATCGACAATGTGTTACAAAAAAATTTCTAATCCAAAAAAATGTTCCAATTCAATCCCACACAAAAAATGTATTACCGTTAACGAAATTCCTAACAAATTGAAATCAAATTAAATCCACTTCGCGAACCAGATCGAACACGACCATCAATCCGATAATGTGTTAAAAAATTTCCTAATCTAAAACTCAAAAAAAAAAACTCCACAAAAAAATGTATTACCCTAACGACATTCCTAACAAATTTCAAATTAAAATCCAACCAGATCGAACACGACCATCGACAATGTGTTAAAAAAATTTCTAATCCAAAAAAAATGTTCCAATTCAATCCTACACAAAAAATTTATTACCGCTAACGACATTCCTAACACATATTGAAATCAAATTAAATCCACTTCGCGAACCAGATCGAACACGACCATCGACAATGTGTTAAAAAAATTCCGAATCCAAAAAACCATTAAAAAAAATCATCCAAATTCAATTCCACACAAAAAAAGTATTACCGCTAATCACATCCCTAATACGTATAGCAAAATTGAAATCAAATTAAATCCACTTCGCGAACCAGATCGAACACGACCATCAATCCGATAATGTGTTAAAAAATTTCCTAATCTAAAAACTCCAAAAAATTATCCCGATTCAATCCACACAAAAAATTTATTACTGCTAATGACATTTCTAACACATTGAAATCAAATTAAATCCACTTCATGAACCAGATCGAACACGACCATCGACAATGTGTTACAAAATTTCTAATCCAAAAAAATGTTCAATTCAATCCACAAAAATGTATTACCGTTAACGAAATTCTAACAAATTGAAATCAAATTAAATCCACTTCGCGAACCAGATCGAACACGACCATCAATCCGATAATGTGTTAAAAAATTTCCTAATCTAAAAACTCCAAAAAAATTATCCCGATTCAATTCCACACAAAAAATGTATTACCGCTAACGACATTCCTAACAAATTAAAATCAAATTAAATCCACTTCGCCAACCAGATCGAACACGACCATCGACAATGTGTTAAAAAAATTTCTAATCCAAAAAAAATGTTCCAATTCAATCCTACACAAAAAATTTATTACCGCTAACGACATTCCTAACACATATTGAAATCAAATTAAATCCACTTCGCGAACCAGATCGAACACGACCATCGACAATGTGTTAAAAAAATTTCTAATCCAAAAAAAATGTTCCAATTCAATCCCACACAAAAAATGTATTACCGCTAATGACATTCCTAACAAATTGAAATCAAATTAAATCCACTTCGCGAACCAGATCGAAAACGACCATCAACAACGTGTTAAAAAATTTGCGAATCCAAAAAACCATTAAAAAAAATCATCCCAATTCAATTCCACACAAAAAATGTATTACCGCTAACGACATCCCTAACAAATTGAAATCAAATTAAATCCACTTCGCGAACCAGATCGAAAACGACCATCAACAACGTGTTAAAAAAATCCCAATCCAAAAAAACCACAAAAAAAACCGCCCCAACCCCCCCCACCCTACCTCCCATCCATCCCAAAACCCAAAAAACCCAACATCCCAAAATTCGCACTGCGAAACCAGTGTGGCAACCGCACGGCACTGGGGAATGTGTAGCACACGCGTGCCGCCAGCGGCCGGGAGCGGGCGTGCGCCGTCGGGCGGTGTCACTGCGCCCACCCCGCGCCCCGCCGCGCCCCTGCGCCCCAGCGCTGCGCCCCGACCGACGGCGCCCCGCGCCCCAGCGACATGGCGCCCCCGCGCCCCCGCGCCGCCACTCCGGGTAAGCGCCCCAATCGATACCGCGCGCCCCGCCCGCGCCCCCCGACGCCCGCGGGCGCTACGCCCTTGCGTTACATCACGGGGGGGCGGGGTCGCCGAGCCCCGCGCGCCCCCCGCCCCCCGCAGCCTCCAGCGTCTCGAGGGGCGTGGTGGGGCCGCATATACAAATCCGCGACTAACACACCCCATTTTTAAGGGGCATTTTGGCGCGTGGGTGGTCAAATGTCGAAAGGCATGAAAATGTCGCCAGCGAGGCTTTGAGGGGTGTCTGTTTTCGATCAATTCTGGAATAAGGTTTTTCAATGGGAATGTCTTGTTTCCGCATTGTTTTAGTGTTGAGGTAACGATTTTTCCAGCGCGAAAAGCGTTCGGTTCTTGTGTAATGGACGTGTTGGCGGTTTTCCGCAGGAGTTCTTTCGCTGGGGATACGTATTGGGTTTTTCCGAGTTGGGTGGTCGATTTTCCGATGGAAATTGGCTTGAATGGAGGATTTTGCGACCTCTGAGGCTTTCGTGTATGCACAACATTCAAAAATAGAATCGTTCGTATTAAAATATTTATGCGCGACTGGTTTCGACGTCGACGTTTTGTATTATTCATCGTTGTCTCTATCGGTGCGTTGACGTTGTCTGATGTAGTTTTGGAATTGAGTCGATTTTTCAGCATGATTTCGGCAATCGAATGAAAATGGCTAGATGAATATGTAGTGGAAATTGTTTAATATGAAAATGTTTAGTGTGAAAAATTGGTTAGTAAGAAATAATACTGCAGTTGTGATAAAATACTATGTATATTATAGTTTGACGTGGAATTCTTATTAATATGAATAAATATATTTTGATTCCTTTAGTTTTGTGTTAAACGTTTTCCATTGTAATAGATTTAAATATAAATCCAATCATATAAAAAAACTAGTATTTTCGTTCGATTTGTGAAGAAAATATGAAAATTCAATGTTTTATTTGTAAACAACAATTGTTTATTGATTTGATATGTTGATTTATTAAAAAGTTCTATTTTTTATCAAAGTATTTATACGGTTGGTTTAATTTCCATGAAAATTGCTTCTTAATCCACTCATTTTCGTTGAATGTCGTTAATAATTTTTATCGTCCTTTGTACTAAAAATGATGACTTTGCAAACTCGACACCGGAATTGTCATTTTTCATACATTTTTCCGATATAAATGCACAGATTCTCGAAAATTTTCAATACCAATGCATAAAAAATTGCATATTGATAATACATAAATATCAAAAGTATATGGCCCATATATGTGGTAGATGGGGCGCATGCCCTAAATATTTATTTAAAAATTATTAGTTCCATAATCTTTTGTAAAAAGGACGTAGAATAAAAAAAGTATTTGTTTTTTTTCGAGGGTACGCTTTATTGGAAAATTTTCCGCCCACTATCGAAAAATACAACGATACTAATCCCGATTTAAAAATAAAACAAAAATGAATCATCCAACGAAAATCCATCTTCGAATTTCGTTTTTCACACACGCAAATTAATACTACACGGTCCAATTCGACCCTGCATTCGTACGAGCGTTTTCCCGCGCCGAAATTCAATCCGGCGAACGCGTGTAACACACCCACTCGCGAAACGAAAACAAAACGAAATTGGGGTAGTGCGGCAGTTTGAGAAGCGCTCGTATGCGGCAACCGTTCCCATGAACTAAGATATTAATGCAAGCGACCGGGTTAGAAGATAGCCCGACGTCCCGATGCCAAAAACTTTCTTTTCGCCATGCACATTTTCCGAACCCCCCCCCCGCGCCCCGGGTACCGCTTTTCCGTGCCCCTCTGCCAATTTTCGGTGAAAACTGCGATTTTCAGTTCGGCTCTGACACCCGTGGCACTTTTATTAGCTCGGCGTTTGCATTGTTAAAGTGAAACTTGGTTTTGGATTCGGAAATTTTGTTGTTTTAAAAAAAATTCTATTTCGAAATTTAGAAATGGAAAAAAATTAAAATATATTTTTATTGTGTAATAATTAAAATTTTAAATAAAATGTAATATTTAACTTCCAAATAATGCTTTTATGTATCGGTTTTTATTAATCGTTGATGTTAAGCGTTACATAAAATGATCATTAGATGGATCTTGATACCTTTTAAAAAAGTATGAGCTTTTAAGAGTTTTTTTTATAATCAATACGTATCAGATAAGGAAAAATGTTTGAATTTCTGATAGATGTTGTATTTGATGATAATGATGTGCAATAGTTCAGTGATGAACAAACTTTTTTTAATTTAATAAAATTATTATTATTGAATCTATCTGAAATCATAAATATAATAAAATTTTAATTTTAACTCATATGTATTGCTTTTTATAAATCGTTGAAGTTAAGCGATAAGTAAAATGATTATTAAATAAATTTTGAAATATTTTAGAAGGGATGGTTTTTGAGAGTATTCTTTTTATAATCAATACATATCAAGTATATGATAAGGGAAAATGTTCAAATTTCCGATGGTTGTTATATTTGATGGTGATGATGATGATGTAGTCCAGTGATGAGTATACTTTTTTGAAGCGGGTCAAAATTCCAAATTCAATAATACGTTCGGATCATTATTCTGAAAAATATGTGATTTAATTACTAAAGAATTATATGAATTAGTGATTAAAATATATATTTGAAAAAGTGAATGTAATGTTAAATAATCTTTAGATACTCGATTTGATCGAAAGTTTTGATAAAACATCTTTAAACTGATAACTTTTATGATTAATAAAACTTTTCTATTCATAAAAAAATTCAGATAAATACTATAATATATAATTATATCCATTTTATAAATCGATTCAAAAAATACTATTTTAACTATTACAATTCTGATCACAAATTGAAAGCCGCCATAAAATCAAACAAACACACATAAAGCAAACCTTTTAATGAATAAAACATATATCAACAACAATACACCCCAATATGAATCACGTCTTTTATACTTCAAGCGACAAACAACTTTTTTCCCCAAAACACACAACAATCTCACATTGCAGAACTGGTGCAAAAATACCATGAATTATCATCGCCCTATTTATTAGCGGCCACTTACCGAAAACACACACACCGCAATAAAAAATCGTCAAAAGCCCAATTACAAGGACACGATTTCCGTCAATTTTGGTCAAAATTTAACGTCATCTGTTAGTGTGTTGTTCTTTTTTGTTAGTGATATTGAGAAATTGAATTTTAAAGTCATCTGTCAAATATGACAGTTAATGTATCTTATGATATACCTATGGAAGGTTGGAAAAACTTATATTGCTGATACCAGGGTGTTGAAAAGTGGTTTATACCATGACTTATCGTCACCCTATATATTAGCGACTGCTTACCGAAAACACACACACCGCAATAAAAAGTCGTCAAAAGCCCAATTACAAGGACACGATTTTTTTTCAATTTTCGTCGAAATTTAGCGTCATCTGTTAGTGTGTTGTTATTTTTCGTTAGTGATATTGAGAAATTGAATTTTAAAGTCATCTGTCAAATATGACAGTTAATGTATCTTATGATATGCCTATAAAAGGTCGGAAGAAATTTGTATTACTGATACTAAAGTGTTGAAAAGTGGTTAATACCATGAATTATTGTCGCCCTATTTATTAGCGGCCGCTTACCAAAAACACAAACACCGCAATAAAAAAAATATCAAAAGTTCAATTACAAAGACATGATTTTTGTCATTTTTTGTCAAATTTTGTCGAAATTTAACGTCATCTGTTAGTGTATTGTTCTTTATCGTTGATGTTATTAAGAAATTGCATATTTAACATCATCTGTCAAATATGACAGTCAACGTATCTTATGATATACCTAAGGAAGGTCGGAAAAGACTTGTATTTCTGATACAAAAAAGTATTTTTTTTATTAATTAAGTACTTAATATCATGATAATTATTTTTGATAAAAAAATGCATGAAATTTTTGCTTATTAGAAAAAAAATTTAATTTCGTCAACTTTTCAATGTTTCATAAACTTTTATTGCGTCGAAAAGTGGATTAACACCATGACTTATCGTCACCCTATTTATTAGCAACCGCTTACCGAAAACACACACACACCGCAATAAAAAAAACGTCAAAAGCCCAATTACAAGGACACGATTTTCCTTTCAGCCGAATCGAACCGCGGAAAAATGCCGCGACGCCGCCATTACGCTTTTCGTCCATAAAAACGCGTACAGATGGGCGCCCTATATCGTTTCGGTTTAAGTGGGGTCCCCGCGCGTCGTAACGCTCCCGGACATTAATGTGGAAAGTTTCGCATCGGAAAATTTGTTCTTCGGTAAGGAAAAATGGAATTTGTTTATCGGGCGGTTGTGGGTTGTAGTGGCGAGTGCGTTCGTGGAGGTTGAGTGGTTGTTTGTTTATTTTTTTGGGGATGTTTTAAAAATTTTTTGGGGGCGTTGAAATGTTTTTAAGAAAGTTGATAGTTTTGGAAAAGTTTTTTTTCAAATTTTTATTTCGGTAATTTATTGTGTTTTTTTGTTTTTAAATATGAATTTGTTTGATCTTTTGAAGAAAAAAGTCTTTTTTTTACAAGAATTTATTTTATCAATTAAACACTAATATCATGATAATTATTTTCGATAAGAAATATTACTAAAATTTTTGCTCATTGGAAGAAAAACGTTAATTTCGTCAATTTTTCGATGTTTCATATACTTTTGTATGTTAAATACGTTTTATTTTATTAATATCTAATATTTGTTTATTATTTTTTATAAGAATTTTTCTATTAATGGTCACATGTTATTATTTCGTTCATATAAAATTCTTGTTTCGCGGTATTTTTCGGAAATGTTTTTATAATTTATTGTTGTTTTTTGAGATATGCATATGCATTTGATCTTCTTTTGAAGAAAAAAGTATTTTTTTTATTAATTAAGTCCTTATATCATAATAATTATTTTTGATAAAAAAATGCATGAAATTTTTGCTCATTAGAAAAAAAAAATTTCATTTCGACAACTTTTCAATTTTTCATAAACTTTTATTGTTTATGAAACATTCATACATTTTGAATACGTTTTATTTTATTAATATTAAATATTTGTGTATCAATTTTTATGAGAACGATTCTGTTGATAGTCACAAGTTATTATTTTATTCATATAAAAAGCTTTTTTCGAATTATTATTTCTTTTCGATAACAAAAATAGATATTTCATTTTGTCTTTCATTCATGTTGATTCATTCTATCGTGGTTATAGAAGTTTCACTCGAAAAAAGAGCTTTATGAATGAGTATTTTGCTTCTATGTGACCGACGGAGAGTTTATTTTATTATTTTTTATAAGTGTATTGATATTTAATTTAAATATAGCAAAAAAATTATATCGAATGTATCTGCGTTTCAAATATAAAAAAGTTGATGAATCATTGAAAAATCTAAAATATGACGATTTTATTTTTATGAAAGTGCCATACAGTTTTTAAAGATAAACATCAAAGATCAATAGAAATTTTTGCCATACAGTTTTTTAAGATAAATAAAATGTATAGAAATTTTAAAATTAATTTAATTCAAAATCAATAAAAAAAAATAAAAAAAATTTCGTATCACTAAATTCTTATTACTCTCGTAAAATATTTCAAAAAATAAAATAAAATACACGATTTTTTACATGCAATATTATGAAACGCCCACACATTACACATGCAATAAAAAAAAAACCAACACTACAAAATACTGTCGATCCGACCGTTTTCGCATACAGATCCGCGTTTCGAACGTGCCTAAAAAAAAATCGACACGTATAATTGTGAAAACGGCCGGGAAAATCTCGGAAAACTCGACGCTCTAGTGGCCTTGGGAGACCCATAAAAGAGCTCGTCTTCGAATGGATAAGATGGCGATAGAGACACAGCCATGGTCGCGTTCGTTTCGTGTGTTGCCAGTCGTCGAAAACCTCCGCTTTTTATTTGTACGATATCTCGCTTGTTATGTAATGGTTCTGTACGTCTGCGTGTCCTTTTGGTGATAATTCGATCGTTTGTTTTGATGATCTTGTGTGGTCTGTGGGTGTGGATGCAGTGTCGGCGATTTGAGCGACTTGAGCGACTCGAGTGGTTTGAGCGTGATTTGATTATAATAAAAATGGATATGGGTATCAGGTGATTGTATCGTCGCTTGAATCGCTCGAGTCGCTCAAATCGTCGTTAGTTCTTACAATTAGTGTAAGAAAAATTAGTAGGGTATACTCTCATTGTCGATGATTTGAGCGATCTGAGCGATTTAAGTGACAATTTAAATATAATATAATCAGATGTACCGGTGATGGTGTATCGAGTAATTGTAGAGTCGCTCAAATTTGAGGCTACGCATTTAGAAATTCTTAATGTAAGAAAAATTATTACGGTATACTCTCATTGTCGATGATTTGAGCGATTTGAGCGATTTAAGCGACAATTTAGATATAATACAATCAGATGTACCGGTGATGGTGTATCGGATAATTGTATTGTCGCTTGAATCGCTCATGTCGCTCAAATCATCGGATCTGAGGGTACGCATTAAAAAAAAATCATCGTTACCGAGGTTGTGTGTTTAGGAATTTGTGGTACAAGAAGAATTAGTAAGATATTCTGTAATTAGGTGGTTTGAGCGATTTGAGCGACTTGTGTAGTTAAAGCAGTAATTTGATTATATCAAAAACAAATGTACCAATAATGGTGTATCAGGTGAACGTTTTATCGCTAATTTGATTATATCAAAAACAAATGTACCAATAATGGTGTATCAGGTGAACGTTTTATCGCTAATTTGTCGCTCAAATCATCGGCACCAAGGTTGCGTTTTTAGGAATTAAAAACGTTCACAAAAGTAAAGTTTATTTTTTTATTTATCTTCAAAGTAAAAATGAATTGATTGGTGATTTCGGTATTAGTGGTTTAAGCAACTCTGGCGACAAATTACTGGTGCATCAGACGATTGTATTGCCATTAATCGATCTAATCGCTAGAGTCGTTCGAATCGCTAAAGTCGCTCGATTTGTTTTTATCGAAGCTAAGCAATTAGGTAATCACAATATTGTTGATGCATTATAGAAATCGGCATTACTAAAAAATTACATTATTATAAGACCCAGTTTTATTTATTTTAACGCAGACAGCAACACCTCTATAGAATACATATTTTATTTCGATTTTGACATTTTAATGTTATTTTGTGTGTATTCCAAAAGTGACTGTCGTCGTTTTCGTTGCATTTAAACTTTTAACGATCGAACTTTCGTCCCGTGCATTTATATTTCGCCGTTTTCGTTTTGTGTCCGTTTTTTCGCCGGTGCTATTTCGTTTTGAAAAGTTGGAGTGCGCCGACACTTTTTGTCGACGATGCACGGAATGCGGCTTTTTGACGGTTTCGAAACGCGTTTTTAATTTTCCGCAATATAAAAAAACACATATATGTTAAACAACGTTTGTATAATTGCGTATTCTATGAAAAAACGCAAAAAATCTTGCATTTTTTGAAAAATTAAACGCCATCTGTTGGTGTGTTGTTTTTATTTGTTGGTGTTATAAAGAAATTGAATGTTTAATGTCATCTGCCAAATATGACAGTTGATGTATCTATGAAAGGTTGGAAAAGTTATGTATTGCTGAACCAGAGTGTACCAAAGTGGTTAAAACGGTTGTTGAAGATCACAGATGCAAGTTTCAGCTTTCTAAATCATAAAACAGCTCATTTTAGAAGATGAAAGTCTAAAGTTGCCAGTTGGAAAAATTATTTTGATACATATGTCTAATGTTGTTGAAATTTTACAAAAAAAAAAAAGGTTTTTTTTACGATTTTTCATGAAAACGCAATGAAAAACAAAATTTTTCCTTATGTAACACATAAATATATATGGAATCGATTCGAAATTGTGCCCGTATAAAAAGCGCAAACATTAATCCAAAGATCATTAATTTGGCCGTCGCACATCCGCGCCATATTTATGGCCTGATCAAAAATGACCAAACCTTATGCGATAGCATTTTTTAGCGTCGGCGCGCTGACGGCTATGAAAAATATGGAAATATGCGAATATATGTGCGGCCCAGTCCGTTTTACATGAAAATTTGAAGAGGGCCCACGCCCCCCTGAACCCGCCCCACGCGGCTAAGGGGCGGGTTAAGCACGCCCGCGAACTTGGCCCATAGGCGGTCAACTTTGTGCCCGCGAGTGGTGAAGGCTTGTATTTTTTGGATGTGGATTTTTATCGATTTTTGAATGGTTGGATGTGTTTTTGGTTGTTGTGTAATTGATGTGTTTATTGTTGTTTGTTGTGGAATTTGAGGTTAGGTTGAATAGATGGTGTTGGATTTATGTGTAATGTATACGTTTAATTTTGTATTTATAAATGTGTCATTATGATTATCATGATAATAATAAAAATAATAATAAATTATAGAATATATAGTAAATTCTTATAGTAATTTATTTATTTATTTATTTACTCATAAGTACATGCACAAATACAAAATTATATGAATACATACAAATATATGTACCACCCATAACAGGTCACCCCACATCGCATGGTGGCCAAAAAACTTGGTGGTGTAATAAATAGGTACATAAGTCTGTTAAATGTATAATAGTTGCAATTTTTTAATAATTATATAATGACCAGGTGATAAATTCACACTATATATGTGAAATTTATTTTTTTGTATTTATTTATTGAAGTATTTGAAATTTTGCTTCACGAAGTGGGCGTTACCTCTTTGTAAACGTCAAAAACATATTTTGTTATGTAATCTTCTAATTTTTTTTTTGATAAATAAAATATGTATAACTAAACTTTTAACCTTATCATTAGTTGAAATGAAAATAGTATTTTTTAGTGAAGATTTTGAAAAAATATTTTTAATGTAAAAAAAAGTGTTGATAATAATATATTATTTAAAAATATATGTATTAGTATAATTTGATAATTTTTCATACAAAATTGCATTTCGATAGTTCGATTATAGTTTTCATTCCGAAAACTTGACAAAATCAAACATTTCACCGAAACCCCATCACGAATCATACAATACACAATCGCAACAACGTATCGACCCGATCCCGTATATATTATTTTATATCATTGCCCACGTACGAGGCCCGAAATAAAAATCGGCCCGAAGATGTGTTTGATACGTCCGACTTAACCCTTTCGGTGCGGTGCGTTTCTTCGCCGTTATCACGTCGTCGGGCCGAACTCGACGACGGCCATTTGTCATGTTTATCTGTTCGAAAGAGAGAGGGACGGAGGAGGGCTCGGGCCCTTTTGTTAACGCGGCCCGCCGATCTGACCCAGGGCTCGACCTCGCAGATAATCTGCTTTATTGATGGCCGCGTAACGCGTGTCTTTCGCGAGAATGTACTCGACGTTGGTAATTGAGATCGAAGTTCGAACGAGCGTGAGTATGGGGTTAGTGGTGCGGTCGCGCTGGCCAACCGCATCGCTGTGCATGGTCTGTAAAAAAAATTTAAATTAACTCTTTTTGTGAGGAGGAAAAAAATAATAAGGTTCTGAAGAGGGGTAAAAAATGGACCCCTAAATTTTTTACATGTTAATGCATTATTTTAAATAAAAAAGTGTGTATATTTATGTCTAAATCGTGTACATCTAATCTTCTTTTCACACGGTTCCGAAATAACACGGTTCAAGGAAGATGAACCGATTACTTTTTTTATACGGATTTTTCACTTTGACATGATATAAAAATAATAAAAAAATATGTATTATTACATATGTATTTGCATATGTATATGTATATGCATTGTATTATTGCATATGTATTATACTACAATGGTAAGATTCGATGCAGGCCAGTATACTAATTTAATTATAGTTTTTAAATAAAAAAATTCGATGTATTTTTTATTGATTTTTCACGACGGAAAATTTTCACATTGTACATTTTTTGTGAAGTAAATTTTGATGGAAGTTCTATCCAAATATAGTGATGGAACCTATCTCCAATTTTTGTTTGGTCACCATACATTTTTTTTACATGAGTTTTTTATTTACACGGTAGTCTTGGAACGTATCCCCCGTGTAAAAAGAGGATCGGATGTATTTGATATTTTGATGTAAATTATGGGTTGAATAGTTTGATTGGTTATTGAGAAAATTGTGAATATGGCATTTTTGTCCCCTCAGTATTTATGATGTATTATATTTGTTGTGTTATACGTTCCGAATAGAGATGTTTTCGAGATATAAAATATTTAAAAGGTGAAAATTTTCGATTGCCTAACGAGAGAGAGGCAGGTCTGTTGACTCGGACTACCAAACACGCAGAGCAATCAAATTTTCAGCCGTTCTTCGTCTGTTTGCATAAAAATCATTTCATTTACAGTTCGCTGACTGAAAATAATAAAAAAACAAGCACTTCGACATCCCATCCCAATTTATACCTATACACAAACCCGACTTTAAATATTTCCGACGACTCTCATGAGTAGTTTAATTTATAGACGATGATCCGTTCTAGTCCGCGAAACTTTGAATTTGCTAGCGGATTTGCATAAAGTAATTGAACTAGTTTCCGGTTCCGCCAAAGTGCCCGAAACGTATAATGACGAATCTTGACTCGCTTTTTACGCCAAACCATCGGACGTTCTGCACACCGTTACACGGATCGATCCGGCAATGGGGGACCTTGATTGCAGCTCATAAGAGCTCATGATGCTCAATCAAGCTCAATTGCAACCGTGTCAATATCGGGTTTAGTTTTTCGCGTTCTGTTACGCAGATCGTACGTGTTGCCGATTTCGTGATGATGCTTTGTGAGTATTGCACAAAATAAACTTTGCATTTTGGGTATTGCATTGAAATTTTATCGAGGACTCGGGTAATTATTAGAGCTCATGATCTTGAATTGCAACCGTGTCAATATCGGGTTTAGTTTTTTGCGTTCTGTCGCGTAGATCGTACGTGTTGCTGATTTCGTGATGATGCTTCGTAAGTATTGCACTAGTGCAAATTTTGCATTTTTGTATTAAGATTCCTTCAAGAACTTGGGTACTTATTAAAACTCATGATTCTCAATTGCGACCGTATCAATATCGTGTTTAGTTTTTCGAGTTCTGTACTACAGAATGTACGTGTTGCCGAATCGATGATGATGCTTCGTTAGTATAGCAACAATACAAATTTTGCACTCGGGGTATTTGCATTATGATTCTATCAAGCACTTGGATACTTATTAAGGCTTATGATTTTCAATTGCAACCGTATCAATATCGTGTTTAGTTTTTCGCGTTTTATGCTGCAAAACGTAAATGTTGTCGAATCCGTGATGATGCTTCGTGAGTATTGCAACAATAGAAATTTTGCACTTTGGGTATTCGTATTAAGATTTTATCAAGCAATTCAGTGTTCATAAGAGATTATTATGCTCAATTGCAATTGTATCAATATCAGGTTTAGTTTTTCACGTTTTATAACGTAGAACGTGCGTGTTACCTAATCCGTAAGTATTGCACCAATACAAACTTTACATTTTAAGTATTCGGTTTAAAATTCCACCAAGAATTTAAGTGCTCATAAAAAATCAAGATACTCAATTACAATTGTACCAATATCAGGTGTAGCTTTCCGCCTTTTATAACGCAGATCGTACGTGTTGCCGAATCCGTGATGATGCTTCGCGAGTATTGCACAAAAACAAACTTTGCACTTTGGGCGTTCGCATTAACATTCCATCAAGCACTTCGGTGAACTTTCGCGAAGATACATCATTGCCGGATTTATTAATCAGTCGGCGAAGGGCACCTTTTCGATTTCTCCTCACGTCACAGCCAAAGAAAAGGGCCGCAGGAGCCTGCGAAATAAAAGCAGTGTCTTCCAAGGACGACCTCGGCTATTGACGGCTTTCGAAACCACCTTAAAGCTTCGATTTCTTTGCTGTTCGTGTTCGCGCATACAAACGACACTTCCATGAGAATTTTTAAGTTTGCACGCGGACATGAAACTCGCAACTATCCGTCGTCGGGTTTTATTTTATGTGGTGGAGTGGAGTTTCGGTGTGTGGTCATTTTCGGGTGTGAAGTTCGATTTTTTGAAAGCTGCTTTTTTGTTTGAATGTTGTTTTTGTTTTATGGAAAGTTATTGAAAAATGTTTTTTTTGTTTATTGTTTCAGGTGATCCGCTCGGCGGGGAAAGTTCTTGTAAAGTAAATCGGCTCCGACACTGACGATATGGTGAGTAAATTTATTTTGATTAGATCAATAAACGATAATCTTATATATAATAGTTCATCATAGGGGAAACTTGGATGAATCGGTAATATGAATATGCTGTGATAGTTCGATTAAAATCAATTTTTTAAAATAATATGAATGTATTTTTAAGAACAATACCTACTAAAAAACTTGCCAGTAGATATATAAATTCATGCTGACATAATTTAGTGATAATCATCTATTTATGATGTTAGTATAAATATTTTTTTGTTTTTCGTTATACAAATCATACGTGTTATTTAGGTGAGTAAAACTGGCTTTCAATTTGCATAAAAAAATATTTTTACCATTAATAGACAAAATAGGGATTTTTGTAAAATTTTATAGTATTTTCCTATTAAAATATTTACAGGAATGAATATGATAGTTTTAAGAATATGAACTGACAATTCACAAAATAAATGAAGATATTCAACATCTAAATAATTCAGTCCATCCAGTCTTGTACGTAACAAGCAGGACTGAAAACAATCCAAAAAAATCTAAATAATGGTTCAATGAAAAATAATGTTGATGATTTATGATAGTAAACTTGTTTAAAATATTTTATATAACAATATAAAATATTGAAAAATTGTCACCTTCATATCACCGAATTACCCAAGTTTCCCACAATATAAATTGAAATATAATATTGTTATAATTTCCTCATTTCTTAGTAAAAATAAGATGAATATTACAAAACCTAAATAACAACAAAACTATTCCTTCAAAAATCAACAACGCATACATTCACAGAATGACCACACAATCCACTCAACTCCAACGCGAATTCAACAAATCCAAACGTTTTTTTTATTCAACAGATTATTCTAAGCGATGCACCAACAAACCATTTATACAATATCCGTATTATGACACTGGATGATTATACACGTCGCGCCAATTGTGCACCGCAATAACACGGCATAATATAGTTTTAATACACAGACGTATTATATATTACGTGTAATATACGTCGCAGCTTTGTCCCCCCAGCTCAACTCGATAATGCGGCTGGCTAATCCAATATTAACCGATGACATTCGCCAGCTCCGCCAGGAAAAACTTCCAGCGACTTTTCCGGGCCCCCTCGTTTTCCACACCTCCTTAGCACGCCCGTGACCATCCCCCGTGGCAGTGGTCGCCAATTGTGGTACGGAATCGTGCCGATTTTTGTGAGATATGAATCTATGTAAAGTTATATGTTATGCTATGTTTGTGTAATTGCGTTTTGTATGAAAAACGCAAAAAAATTTGCGTTTTTTGGTGAAATTTTGCGGTGGTGTTTTGTCGCTTTTTTTTGATGTTATTGAAGAATTAAATGTTTAATGTTATCTGTCAAATATGACAGTTGACGTGTCTTATGATATATCTATGGAAGACTGAGAAAGATTTGTATTGTTGGTATCAGAGTATCGCGATGTGGTTAAAAAGGGTGTTGAAGATCACAAATGCAAGGCTTGGTTTTGTAAATCTTAAAAAAGCTCATTTTAAAAGATGTCGGGAAGTCGCCAATTGAAAAAAATTATTTCGATACGAATATAAAATTTTGCTTCATTATTGTTTAAAGCACAGATGCATGGCTCGGCGTTTTAATTCATAAAATAAATAATTCTAGAACAGGCTTGTCCAAAATTTCAGTATGCGGGGGTCACTTACAAATTTCAAATCTCAAAATTTCAATATTTGTAAATTCAAAACGTAATAAGTATTAAAGTATTGGTAAAGTTATTTATTTAAATTATAAAACTATTTCGATGAGTACATTTTGGAATAAATGGTGTTTGTTATGTTTGTTTTTGTGTGAAAAGTGGGGGCCACTTTGGCACCGTAGTGGCCCTTTGGACAAGCCTGTTCTAGAAGATAAGATTCGAGGAATTACCAGTTTTGAAAAAAATAATTTTGATACGGATGTCAAATGTTATTCAAATTTAAAAAAGCAAGATTATTTTGGGTTTTTCATGGAAAATGTGAGTACACAAACATTGCATAAAATATTTATTATTATAATATAGTGATGGAAATTTTGTCTTACCGAATTTACAGAAGTTGGTTAATAAATGGTGTGGTGAATAAAAATGTATATGCAATACAATATTAAAATTTCTGTACATTGATCTTTGTATGACGGCTTAGAATGACGGCTCTTTAGCAAAATCAAACATATATACATTTAATAAAATTTTAACAAATCATCACTAAGAAAATAAACCAAATCACATTCAATACAAATCAAACAAAAATAATCCTCAACAACTTCCCGATACATACCACAAAAAAATCTCTCCACTACTCTACTCTATCGCCTCAAAACCGCTCCTAACAAAAGGTTGGCGTCAACCTCCCTGTCCCTTTCTCGGAAAAATTTAAAGGCGGTCATTAAGCGGCGGTCGCTCTCGAGATGTTATCGAAAAGAGCCCGCCACGGTTAATCCCCGATCCGTCCCATTTTCGAATTAAACTTGTGTAATTCTGCGGAGGTCCGCGCCACCGCCGCGTTATTGTCTCCGCGTTATTGTTATCGCTATTTTATAATGTTTATGTTCGTGTTCGCCTTTTTTCGGGGGTGTTGATAATGTTGAGTTAATTCGATTGTCGGGGCGATTTGTTTTCGTTTGCGTTTCACGTGTTTTTCGTTCGGGTGTGTCGTTTTTGGAATTTTGGTAATTTGGCGTCTTTTGATTGAAGATCGTGTTGTTTGTATTGGAAAATTCGCGTGAGACTTATTTCGTGTCTATCGTCCACTCGATCTTCCTTTTAGAGTCTCTTGTGTGCCGTTTTTGGTGCTTCGTGTGTCCAATTCTCGTCCATACGTTTCGTCACATGTCTGCTCCGTTGCTATTCAGTCTCTTTTCTCTGTCTTTATTGTACGTCACTTTGGTCATACGTCTTATCTTTTCCTTTTCTTATTTATCCTGGGTTTTCTTTACTTACGTACTGGCGACGAGCGGTGACTTTTAAAAACGTAGAAAATCGACTAATATGATACGATACAAAAATTCTTTTGATTGCGAAAATTTTATGGTATGCTCTGCACCTACAGTATGTATGAATGGAATTCCGTTGATTTTTTGTACGCACTAAATCAATGTTTTTCGATCTTATTTATGCCATGTTCGACTTTAACGCTTAAAAAATCTTAAAATGTCTCTTTTATCAAAATTTTAAAGTTATCTAACAAATTCTGAAAAAAAAAACTAGTAATTTACCCAAATTATCCACAGCAATAAGTACAACTGAATTAGTCACCTTACACTTATTTAGCCAATAAGATTGCTCAAATTTTTTGTCTGAATCATTTTTTTATACCAATAGGGTAACAACACCAATGATAAATTATGTACTAGTAGTTGACCATCACTCAGAAAAACGTAAAAATTATCGTTTTTATAGACAACTAGACAACGTTTTTATAGAGATAGTCAATTACAGGTTCATGGTCCACCTCTGGTGTCGTTACCCTATAACAGTGAATTTTTATACAAATATAACAGTATCGCCATTTTTCTTTGGGAAAGTCAGGGTTGCAATATCAACAAAATATTTTCAAAAATATGTTTTTTTAAACAAAAAATATAGCAAATATTAATGATTTGATCATTGCCCAAAAAAAAAATCGAATTGTCCCTCGATGGAACGTAAGCCCCAAGTTAATAAAAAACTGTATTAAATCATACTATGCATTTTCATATTCAATATCTACGCTTTTAGAAATCCTAACATTTCATAAAAACAATAACATCATTATGTATTCTTTCAATTTCTTCTTATTGAATATATACTGCAATTAAACAGTCGCACGTAAACCGTTCGACACGTCTAATTGGGCGCGTCAGATAGGGTAACGACGCTCCCCGGGCATAAAGATACGAATCTAAGATGTCACCTGCGGGATATTTATCCTGATCGTCGGAGCAATCAAGATTTACGATAGGAAGCCGCTCCGGAGCTGACGCCGGAAGCCACGTGGCACTCCTCGCCGTCGTCTTCTGCTCCACCACCGGAGCATAACCGCCCACGACCACCCAGAGGCGGTTAACTGCAAGTTAACGAGCCGCTAACAGCCCTACCCCGCTCGGGATATAATAATACGTATCCAGAAGTATGGGCCGTGTGTTTTTTGCACGCTTATCCCGATTACACGTCCTTTTTACTAGGGAATAAATCACGCCAGCTTCTCGGCATCATCCCTTAATCTGGAGCGATTTCGAGAGATCGCTCCAGAGATGAATACGCATCTCGAATGAGGAGTATGCCTTTGTGTGGGTGGGAGGGACCTCCTCCTCCCTCGGGTTATCCTTCAGCCGGCTAACGGCCATAAAACAACAAACTGTTCCTTCGCTCGGATCTTTGTTCTTTATATTCGATGGTGGTTATTCATGTCCATATTTGGGGGATTTGATTTGTTGGGGGCGCTCGTTTTGCGGCGGGGGCGGTAAATAGGGACGTATAAATTTCGGGCGATCTTTGTTGGGCGGGTTCATGATTTGTGAATGGGGAAATGATTTTTATATTGTGTAGCGGTGAATTCTTTATTTATTTCGATTATAATTATTTGGAATTTGTTGTAATTTGTGTTGGATCGAGCGTTGCAGAAAATAGGTGGAAATCAGCTTAAGTTATGTATATGTTAAGAATTTTTTTGGGAAATTTAAAAAACATTTGATATTTGTTACGAAATGAATTTTTTTACTGGTCTCCTCGACTCATCTTTTAGCATAAATTTTTAACCATATTGTGGCACTCTGATGTCAATAATACGAGTCTTTCCCAATTTCCTATAAACACATCCTAAGATACGTCGACTGTCATTTTCAATAGACGACGTTAAATTTTTATTTTTTTTAATAACACCAACAAAGAAAGACAACACACCAATAGATAACGTAAAATTTAACAAAAAAAAAAAGTAAGATTTTCCATGAACAATACAATCACACAAACGTTGCATAACACATACAAAGAATGAAACTAATAATTTAATTTTTCTATTTAATTCATTGAGTATATGTTTAAGAAGACCTTCCAAATTTTCTTCCACTTTTAACCAATTCTCATCCCGATTTCTCCATACATCAACTTCAACCATTCATTCAAATTCAATATTAATCAAAACACAAAACGAACCGACCTAATTATTTTCCCTTCACTCACTTCCTACACCCAAAATTTCGACCAATCTTGATTCCAACTCCAACCCGGCAACAATCACAGAAAACAACAAACACAATTCAATCAAAAATTCCCCCCACACCCCCCCTCCAGACACAAACACACCCGTCGTCCGAATTTCAAAACACATTTTGATTTCGCCGTAATATCGATCCCGATGGGAGTGAGGGGGTGCTCATTGACGAAGAACTGATCGGGCGCCGTTCGTTCGGTTGACATTTAAATGAAAAAAGTTTGACGAGCGCCGCCCTATAAGAGAGACTTTGCTCGTTTCTTCGCCGATCTCCAGATAAGGAGGAGCGTCTCCTCCTTTCTATATAATCTGTGCGTTTGTCTGGATCCTCTCGCTCATCAATCCTTCCCGAATAATAATGAACGTCGCCGGTTCGGTGTCGGGCTAATTTATTTTGAAAAATGCGATAGACGTGTTGGACGGAAATTTGGAGTGCATTGATATTGCATTTGGGGGGGTGAATGGGTTAGGTGTGGTTGGAATTTTCGAATTGGAGGAATCAGGATTTTTTTTTTAACGTGATTTTATAAGTGACGAGTCCTAAATTTTGATGTATTGGATTGAAATGATTTCCAGATAAGGACAATCGTCTCCTCTTTTCTATATAATCTGTGCGTTTGTCTGGATCCTCTCGCTCATCAATCCTTCCCGAATAATAATGAACGTCGCCGGTTCGGTGTCGGGCTAATTTATTTTGAAAAATGCGATAGACGTGTTGGACAGAAATTTGGAGTGCATTGATATTGCATTTGGGGGGGTGAATGGGTTTGGTGCGGTTGGAATTTTCGAATTGGAGGAATGAGGATTTTTTTTTGTTTTAATGTGATTTTATAAGTGACGAGTCCTAAATTTTGATGTGTTGGATTGAAATTGGAGTGTTTTGATTGGATTTGGGTCGTAATTAGGTTTTGAAATGGATTTTGTTTCGTTGAGGTTTAAATTATATTTCATCTTCTTTAGTATTTAAATTAATTTTCACATTTTATCCATATACTGTGGTAATTGTTTATCGCGAAAATTCTTAACGTGAAAAATCAGTTAACAAGAAATAATACTGCGGTTGTGACAAAATACTGTGTATAATAAATACATATACTATTATGTTTAATATGAGGTTCTTTTAACACGAAAACATATTTCGATTCCTTAAACATTTTTTACTATATTTTAATTTTCATCACACCATTTTAATATAGGGTTAATGCATAAGTTTTCACATATTCATTCGATGGTCAAATATTTTTCGCCTTTCTCTGAATAACATCTGAATTCAAACTATTCAATTAAGTGAAGGATATTTCGTTTTCAGTATCTGTCAAGTTTTGGCCTAGCCAGTGAACAATAAATAGCCCGTAGAAAATTTTGAAATGACTAATAATAAAAAAACTGTATAATTGATTGAAATAATAAGAATTTATAAAAAAAATCAGTATTATAATTTGATAAAAAAAATATGTAACAACCCATGCATCAGCATCATACTATATTTCATTTATAAATTTTGTCACACAACTCTACTTTCAGCTATTTCTATCTTTTTCAAACTGTCACTTTGATCATGTTTTTCTTTTGGCTATTTTTAAAATTTTCGCATTCAAGTCCTAATTATTTTAACGACGCAATTAATCAAATTACACAAAATTTTATTTCCAGTTTACTTCCCCAGCTTATTATTTATTTCCCGCCACATTTCAAACTTGCGGCTTTCGAATTGGGTCACTGCAAACGACCCTCATTGTGAAAACTCCCAATAACATTCCCGACACTCAATCGAATCAAAATAAACCACTTTCAAATAAAATTAAAAAAAAAACCACTACAAAACACCATCGATACTATCGAGCAAAATCTCAGGACAGCCGGAAAACCTCCACAAAAGTGTGTCCGAATTTCATTCCATTCCGCGGTTAGGGTTATACGCAAACCTACATACAAGTGTACACAAAACATATATTGTACACACACACACACACACACACACATATGAGAGAAGCGTATATGCGAAAACGTTCACGTATCGCGTGGAAGCCGAGACTCTCGAAAATGTTATACGCAGGGCGGGGGCGGCGCCCCGGGGCCGGGGACTGCGCCCCCTTCGCCCCCTTCACCCACCTCCCCCCCCGGCTTCCTTTGCCCCGCCGTTGCTGCATATTTCATGTTGGACGTGATGCGGGTTGTTTTGCTCCCTCCTGCAGCAGGGTTCCGGGGGCAGAGCCTCCAACCCTTCCCGGACGGATGTCCCCTCTTCCCCCCCCCGGGGGCCCTGCCGTATTATTATACGCCGAGGGATACGTGTCGCGTCGACCTTTCGCCACCAGATAGCCATGGGTGCTATGGTGGTCTCTTGGGTGCTCGGTGTGACTAATTCGGGCGATTGTTCGCTGGAGGTTCTTGGGAGGTTTTTTTTCGAGGGTTGGATGTTGAGATGTCGATTGGGGGGATGATTTGAGGTTTTGGAAAGTGGTTTTGGTTTGGTTGTTTGTTGTATTTTGTTTTGATTGTAATGCTGGCCATACACGCTACGAGAAATCGTTACGATAAAACTGTCCAGTTCGAAAGGTACGATTTATCGTAATAAGTGTTTATTTAGTAGAGGTTAAAACGATATTTTGTTTAGTTTTTGATTGATTGTAGAGTTTTTTTTAATTTTTTTTCCATTATAGACTTCGATTGGTTAAAAGTTAAGATTTTCAAAGTCATAGTATTATGTAAATATTAAAATATTTTATAATATGACTTGTTAACCGATGGTGTCTATAAAAGATTTTTCTTCCTTGCGCAGAAAAAAAAGGTACGTTTAGGTACGTCTTTTACCAGTTAGACGCATTAAACGATTTAAAACACAAGTTTGGTTTTTTCATACTTCTTAAAGCGTGAATTTCATTTTAATTTTTAAAATTATCTTTAGGGATTGGTATTTTAGAAACCTCGTTGTTCAAAATTGAAATTTTGGGCAACGAAGTATACCATTTTAGTACAAAACAAGGATTTAGGGAAATTGCGTGGTATACAAGGGGTTTAAAAGCTGCAGCTTTACACGAAGGTATGGCTTTTTGAGAAAAATTAGGATTAGAGTATAAATGAGTTAATCGGTGTTTATAAAATAATAAATTTTGAATTTCGGTAGTAAAAAATGAATTGTTTAACACGAAAGTATTTGACGTGAAAAATCAGTTAAATAGAACTAATACTGCAGCCCTGACAAAATACTATATATGTACGTTTAACATTTAAATCTTTTAATACCAAAAAATATTTTAGCCCCTCCAGTTTCACGTAAATTTTTTTCTATTATAATAAAAAAAATACTCTGAATCATATATTTATTATAATATATTAAATTATCTATCAACCAACATATAATATGCGATAAAAAAATATTTGCCATAAAAAACCTTATCAGAACCGCGGCTTAATAAAATTTCAAAACCTATAGTAAAAATTTAGGATAACAAAATCACGTACATAACATCAAAAATGCATTTCAAAATACTCCACAAAAAATTCTCTCTCTACACATCAATCGATCATGTTCATAAAAAAAACCAAAATTCCCAAACCCTCAATCCAAAAATACCCCAATTAAAAATCTCAAACTATTTTTACAAAAAAAAAAAAATTTTTATATAAAAAAAATCATAGTTCCCAAACCTTCAACAAAAAACCCCCCAATTCAATACCTCAAACTACTTTTCCCCAAAAAAACAAAACCATACTTCCCAAACCTCCAACCCAAAAAAACCCCCCGATTCAAAACCTCAAACAACTTCCCCTCAAAAAACCAAACTGAACAGAAACAACCCGACCATTTGGGAACCTCTCACATATTGTAATACACAGATATTTAGCGGCCTTATGCACGGTATACAACAAGCGTATCCAGCATTTGTGGACGGGACGTCCCGAGAATCTTTCGGTGGTGTGGAGTCTGTGACCTCGCCGGATCCCGTAGACGGTCTATAACCCCCGTAGCTTGTTTTACAACCACACGCATACAGTGTAGAAACCCCGCATTGCCAGTGCTTCTCAAACTCGGGCGTGTCGCTTACAAAGGGCGCTCGAAATCTGAGAAAATTCGAGTGTTTGTTTGAAGTTTGAGGGGGAATTTTACGATTGTTTTTTTGGAGAGTGGGGTGGTTTTTTTGTGGATTAATATGGCTTTTAGTTTTTTGGATTATTTTTTATATTTGTCTTATTTTAGTGTTTGAATTTATGATAATATGATGAGAAAATCTTATCTTTCAAAAGTTTTAAAAGCTATATTTATAAAAAATATTTAAAATATTTAAGCTTATAACAATACAAGAGTTCCTAACAAAAATCAAAGTTAAGCAAAAAATAGTATAATTAACAAATGTATCAGTGTTTTGATCTTAAAATTTTAGGAAAAATACGATTTTTAATATTCGAATTTCTCAAATATTATTTTTTCCTCTATAGAAAATTTCCCAAACTTTTGTTGGTATTTAAAATAATAATTTAATAGTTCATTGACCTGGAGTAAACATTATAAGTATTGTATATGATGATGAAGATTTTTTATCGATTTCTGAATCAAACAATTGATATGTTTAATAGATAAATGTAATCTGTTATCATTTGACGTAAATGATTTTAAATATTTAATCATTTTATTTATAAGAAAAATGCTAAAATTTTCTATGATATATTAGAAAAGTCTTATCTTACAATGGAAATTATAATGGTTATATACGAGTATGTTACGCGTCGTTTTTGAAATTGCTCAGTTCGCGTACGAAGCAAAAATATACACACGTTGTATGCGAATAATTTTGTGAGATGCCGCTTTTTTGATGTTTTTCATTAAAATTCGGACACCTTTCTTTTCATTATCTTCGTTTCCACACCCTTTCCTTTTTATAGTCTTGGAAGTGTCAATGATTAGGTTAGATTGGATTTGTTTGTTTTTTTTTTTTTTATTAAGTTTTAATTATCTACAAGACTAAAGTTTCATTAGGTGGAATGGAAAGTAATGAAAAAAATGTTCAAATTTCTGAAATTGAATGCGTTTAGTTTTGTAAAAACGTTAATGTCAATCAATATCATTATATTTTTCTTTACGAAAATTTCTTTGTCCCATACGTGAATTGAGAAATTTCTAATAAAAAACATATTATATACTGATGATATGTCAATAGTCAACAGTTTTCCATATCGAATGCACAATATAAGATAACCTATTCTCGACCTATCACCAAAATTAAGCGACAAACAATACATCCAAAACATAAAACATAAACCCATCTCCAATCTACCTATTAAAAAAAATCAATATTTACCCTCAAAATTTTCTTTCTCAAAAATTACTTTTTCTAAAACTAATTTTCCTAAAATTACTTTTTCAAAAAATATTTTCCCTAAACCTACTTTCCCAAAAATTACTTTTCCAAAAACTATTTTCCCTAAACCCACTTTCCCAAAAATTACTATCCCACAAATTACTCACCCAAAAACTACTCTCCCAAAACCTACTTTCCCAAAACTTATTCCCCAAAACCTCCTCTCCCAAAAACTACTTCCCCGAAAAAAAAAAAAACAACAACAACAACCCCCAAAAATCCCCAACCCCCCCTCAAAACCGCATCAGATTTCGACTTGTCATCGGGTCTCTCGGCCATAACTCATCCTCGCCATTATCACATTGCATTACATAATTACATTACAACACCGCCCTCCGATAACGCGATATATTAACAAAATATTGTTTTCGGTTCGACGCGGAAGCCATTAATATCGCGCGCGCGGGCGGTTAACACTTTCGGCGCCGCGCGGCTCCTTGTTATCCCGCCGTGTCCCGGCTGACGGCCAAATTAATTGACCGCGGCGCGTTTATCGCAAAGCCTCCATTTATTCTTCTGCCGGCTCAAAAACCGTTTTATGTTTTAATTAAATCGCGTAAGCGCGTTTATGCCCGGAAAAAAGACGGTGACGCTTTATCGAATATTGGATTTTCCCGGTTAGTTTTTTGGGGGTTGATTTTTTTTTTGTTTGATTTTTGAATTATTTTTGTGCTAAGAGATTGAAGAGTTTGGAAAAGTGATAATTTGTAAATTTTACTTTTTTTATATCTTTTGGGAGATGAAAATGGTTATATATCATATGATGTCCAGTAACGATTAAAATGCATTGAATTTTTTTTCTATTCTAGTGAAAAATCAATGAGAAATTACAGAAATTATTTTAATAAGTGGTATTGAGTGAAGAGGCCTATTTTAATTTAAACTAGTTTATCAACAAAAAAATTTGCTGATTTTAGGGTACTGAAAATTAGTATCAATTATCCAAAAATATATTATTTAGTGTAATGTTCTCTCTGATTTTCAATAATCAATTTTTCAATTTTCCAATGAGTTTTGATTATTGTTGTACATCATATGTACTTATTTTAATCTCCAAAAGATGCTATATAATAACCCGTTAAAAAAAATAATGGAAATGGACAAGTTATGAACTTTTTAAACATTTCAGTCTTTTGGAGGCCACCCTATAATAAAAATTGTTAGTGTAAATAATTTTCAAATGTATTTTTCATGTTACGACAACGTATACATCCAATGTATTGGGAAATTCATATTGAACTTTGAAATGTTGTTGTAAGTATACTATTCAATTGAAGTTTTCCTTGATTAAAAATATACAAAATATTTCATTGATATTTTAGTATTGATTTTAATTATTTTAGTGTGCATTTCGTAAAAAAAATTATATAACAAATAACATATTTTGTAGATAATATATATTCATTCGGATCGTATATGAAAAAGTCATTTTAAAAATATGATTTCAATTAAAACAAATTTGACTTCCATTACTCTCATAAAACCAAACGATGAAAATTAATACGATATTATCAAAACAGAGCCTTCACTTATTACGAAAAATGACACGAAACTTTTTATCAATACCCTGTCCTCATTTTCGCACACCTCTCACAATTAATCCCAATTTACACATTTAACTAACGACCTCACTTTCCACCATCATCCAAATAACTCCAATCGAAAAATTTCCCACTACAAAACAACAACCCAAAAACTCACAAGACCATTGCACTAGAATTTAGCCATTTTGATTTTAGCATCAGCCGATTAATCACCCTTGCTCGCAGGGGTCCGGCTCCTCAAATATTTGTCCCTATTAATTAACAACGGGACGTGTTTGAGTTGTCCCCGGTTCACTGCTAATACTAATGCCCGACAACGGATGCAACGGCAAATTGCTAATCAAAACACGAATTTTCGCACCCGATTCGGGTGTCGGGGTCGTCCCCAAATTTGCAGAGGCCTATGTGCAGTTTTGGGAAATGGATCTGTTTTTTTTCGGGTGTTGATTGCTTGGAGTTTGTGTTAAGGTAACGATTTCAGTGGTTGACCATGTGGGCGTGGTTGATGGCTTTTCGGGAAAATGTGAAAATTAAGGTTTTTAAAGACGATTATCTTTTGGAAAGGATGTGGTGTGTTAGCTGTTTATTGTATCTTATCTATCGCACACTTTCTGAAAGATTATTCTTTTTAAAAACCTTAATTTTCACGTTTTTCTGAAAAGTGGTGAACCACAGGTACATAGTCAACCACTGATGTCGTTATCTTAATTGTATATATATGTACATTTTATAAGATTGGCAGTAGAAATATATAATTTTTGAAATAAATTATTATTTTAAATTAAACTTCTATAGTACGAATTAATACGAATCAAAAATGAAAATAAAAATAAGTAAATTTTTTCTGACGATATCAAATATAATTTTTTGTTATATTATAAAAAAATAGACTACAAAAACTATATTCAAATTTCATTATTACGTGACTAATTGGAGATATATTTTTGTATTTTTTTTTACAAATTTAATATATGTCGCGATCCAAGTGTATATTTCAGTCCATGTATATTTGGATCGATCATAAATGCTCATTTTTAAGGGTTGAGTTGGGTTAGATAAAGTTGGATTAGATTTTTTCAGAGATTTCATTTGTTTTGATTGAAGTTTTTGATTAGGTTGGGTCAAATATACATGTACTAATAATATATAAATGATCTGCAACATATATTGACAAAGAAACGTTAAATTTATGTTATATGTTATTATAATAACATTTTTATGTCACGGTGAAAGGGGTGTTTATGCTTTTCATAAAACAGGGTTCGGTTTTTTTTCGACGAAATTTTAGAAATTAGATAAAATGTATTTTGACAAATAGGTAAGGTTAAGTTGGTTAAAATCTTTATAGTAAAAATACTTATTCACCGCAACATCTATATAAAATACGCGCTTTCCGTTTCGAATCGAATTTCGTTACAATACAATATTTTTTTTGTTTTATTTTATACTTAATTCTAAAAATATACTTAAAAGATTATTCATTCATAATTTACAAACTAAGAAAATAATATACAAATTTGAATTAAAAAAATGAAAATCTTCTTAAGGAAATTTTTCAGATTTCAAAATCTTCAATTCACTTTTTTACGATTGTACAAAATACATTATTGATATCGAACCTATTCGATTCCGGCCATATCAATCAGCACGCGATGAATACGACATGAAGTTTAACTTCCGCCCCGCAAGAGTACCACGCGTTTTTATTTAATCAACACCCACCCACACACCCTCATGGGGATTAATAATTGAAATTCGAAAATGTGTCACTTAATTTAGCGGAGGGCGAAACTTGGGCGAGGGGCGCGGCCGGGAGGGGCAGTGCGCAATCTCTTTAAGTATGTTGAACAAGTTTCAAGTTCTCTACACATCTTGGTCCGAAGACGTGGCAAGAATTTTAATGGGAATTGTTGGGCGGAAGTTGCGAAGCGGCCGACTATAATCGGCGCCGAATATTTTCAAATTCGAATTATGTGCACCCACTTACGAATCCGCAAGACGTGCCTCCGCATTGCGAAACGTCAATGGGAGGCTTCGACGGGCAAGAGAGGCTTCTAGAGCCGTGTTATGGCCGTAATTGATCGCGTTTCGGGTGTCCGTAGTCGTCGCCGCACGCGAGTGCTGAAAGCGCGTCCGTCTGAAGGCTTTCAGGCGAGAATGACGTATGATGAAAATTTAATCAGGCATAGGCATTACGTAATTGCTGGCGGCAGTCTCCGCTTCCGTTGTGTAAGACGCTGGGAGGTTTTCCGATGTGGGAAATTTTCGAGGTGGCATCTGGCGGCGGGTTCGAAAAGTTTGTGCGGTTGGGGCGTTTGATGCTTAGCGGAGACGCAAACCAGTTTTTCCGATTATTTTATTTTATTTTATTTTTTGAATAATATGAAACTATATTAATTAAAAACAATTTATTGATTGTTATTTAAATTATTAATTTCTAAATTAAATTATTATTTTTGAAATTGTTATAAAATTGATATTTTATTTGAATTTTCCGAATTTAATTTTACATATGAACGATAGATGGCCTTCTAATTTTCTTCATAAACTTACCTTCAATTTTAATTCAATTCACTCAAGAAATGTATTATACAACCAAAAATAATTCAAATACAAACCCTCATTTATATAACACACTTTTGATATGAATCAATTTCCATACGCAATTCTCACATCAATTTTTCAACCGACCCCAATTCCCACCGCCACAATCTACTCCGCGACCCGAAAGATCTGATAAACTCTTTTCAAAAAACCTCGCACGATACACATCGAATATACATTCATACAAAAAATTCCCCGTTTTCTCATAACTCCACCCCCCTCGAGAATTTTGAATCCTAGCCCTCACACAACAAAACAGCACATGCATGCACACAAGCCGCGTCAAAGGCAAAGAGGCCCCGAAAGGCCCGTGCCCCAATTTCCCCTCGGGGGAAAACCCCCCGCCCCCCACGGGTCCTCGTCGAAGTTTTCGTATTGTTTTTCCCGCCATGCGAAGTTCCCGGGAAACGCCCTTATCTACGGCCCCCCGCTCTCGTCTCGCCATCTTGACACAATACCCTCGTCGGCGGAACGTTTATAAATCTTTCGTGTCGTTATTCGTGCCATATTTTTTTCTCGGCGTCGAACGGCAAAAAGAATCGGCCGGACGTTTCTTCCGCATAATTTTGTCCCAAAATAATCAATCACGGTGACCTTTGGTCTGGCTGGTGTATGTGCGTTTGCTAGGTCCGCTTTTTTCGGGTTATCTGGGAAAGGTGCCTATTAATTATGTCGAATTTTCTCGTTGTTTTATTGGATAGTATATCGTGGAGATGTGTGTCAATCGGAAGTGTCGCTATATAAAATGTGTTAATGGATGAATGCTAGTATTACATTATATTGTTAAAGTAGTTCTTTTACATAAACATACATAAGTAATGATATAAATAGAATTTATTTTTTGAATATTTTGTGAAGATAATATATTGAATTAGTCGAAGTCTATATACAGACGGTCCTCAATTTTCGCTCAAAATTGCTTCCTGAAAATGTGTGCGAATGTTGAATGTTTGAAAGTAGAGGGATGTAAATAAATATAAAAAATTTGATGTATTTTAAAATATTTATTTATTAATGGGTATATTGATACATAATTAAGTTGAAGAAACGTGTTTAAGAGCTTTCAGGTGCTTTTTTATAAACTCTCATTGCATTTCAAACTTTATATTTGCATTACATATTTGTGTTGGTTTATAAAATATTGCGATTAGTAATAAAAAAAAATCAAAACGGATAGAATTTATATGATTAAGATAATACGTTTTCTGTTAAAAACGCGAAAAAAAAAATAGTTTTTTTTATGAAATTTAACGTCTTTTATTAGTTTGTTGCCCCCCCTCTTTTGGTATTTAAAAAATAAAATGTTTAATGTCATCTGTCAAATATGACAGTTAACGTATCTTACGATACCTATGGAAGGTTAGAAAAGACTTGTATTAATGACATCAGAATGTTGTAATGTGGTTAAAAAGGACTTTATGGATCAAAAATGTAAGGCTCGGCTATGAAAATCATAAAAGAGTTCATTCTTGAAGATGAAAGTTGGATAGAAAGCAATTAAAAAGATCATTTTAATACGGATGTTGCTTCAATGTTGTTTAAATTTCACAAAAAACGCTATTTTTTTGCGTTTTTTATAACACAAACATATGTATGTATGTATATTGTAAGACATACCAATTGTCATATTTAACAGACGAAATTGAACGTCTAGTTTTAAAAAACATCAACAGAGCATCATCCCACTTTATATTCAAAACCAATCCTTTTTTGCACCATCCCTTCACAGATCCCACAGATATAATACCCACTCGTTAAGAGTTTGTTTCCAGCCCGAGGCGAATTCGCCCAATTAAGAGTTAAAAGAACAAAAACACCCCTCGGCCCGAACATAAAACAATTCACTGCATTGATTGGATATCGAAATCCAGATTCTCAAATTGAACCGTTTTATTTTCCAGGACACAGTATGGCCCCAGAATATTGGCTCAACTCACACAGAAGCCTGTCACTGTCCTTGCTGTGCCTGTTCGCTGCTTCCCTACAAGTCACAAGCGGTAAGTGGTCCATTGGAGGCCGTTGATATTGACCATTTGTTCGTGTGCTTGCTCATATGTTACTCTTGCGAGACGAGAGGCAAGTAATTTGTTTATCGATGTAGAACAATAATGAAATAAGCGTACGGATAGGCATTTCATGTCGCGAAGGGCGAGCGCAACTCTGTTTAATGTTTTTTTTTGTTTGGATAGAACTTGTATAGGGGCGTATGTTCGATTCGGAAATTGATGGGATTAGATGATTTTTTTCCGATAATTGTATATGATGGTTACGTTGATTGTTGTTGATGGAAATAATACAATGATAAAGGTACGTGTATGAGCATTTTGGCTTTAGATGAACAAAGAAGTATTTTTGTAGTTATTGTATTCAATTTTTCGTATAAATACTTAATCGAATCAATTTATACTGTTTTCTATTTATAATATCAATTTCTATGAAAAACTCTATTTTTACAGCTTTTACACTTCAAATTCAACATTTTAAACTTAAAATTTTACCATTTATAACTTCATATTATAACTTTTATTAATTAAATCCAATTATCGCAAATTTACCTTCTTCATTTTTTAATAATTTCATGAAAAATATTATATAAAAAAAACGTTAGGTACATATGCTTGGAACCTATTTTCAGATCGATTTATTAAAAAATGTAATTAATTATGTATGTAAAAGATTGTAAAAAATCATCAATTGAGATTACCAAAGTCAAATTGAAGTCAAACAAAGTCAAATAGATTGTATGTATTTCATTGGTTATTATTATATGACAAAGGTTTTAATAATATTTTCAGATGATTGAATTTTATTTGAAAAGGGTTTAATTTGAAGTTTAAAGGTTGAATTTGATGTGTAAAAGGTTGAATTAGGAATACAAAAGCTGTGTCACTGTCATCATTATACATTATTTCACACTATTTACAAATCATATTGTCTATCCAAATATCAGAAATACTACAATTGACAAAACAATAACCCATTCAAAACCCAATTAACATTTTACAAAATTAATCACATCAAATTTTACACCCGAAACGCGAAAATGTCACGCATACACTCATATCACAATAGTGATACTATCACAGAATCGATTCGCCTTTACATAATTAGTAAGCGGAATTGAATAAGCTCAATTATCCGCAATATTTGCGATCCAATTAAAACTGAAATTAAAACCGGGGTTTCGCTGTGTACACTCCACCCAACTTCGAGTACAGGCGCCCGAATAAATTTGCATACATTCGCGATAAGACATAATGGAACGTTTCATTATCTTTGCCCCCCCACATCGAATCTAGATGGTAATGCGTCATTACAATATTCGCATTATGGATTTATGCGAATCGAATATTTTATATGGGGGTGATAAATTTAATTTTAGCTCAGAAATGATTAAGGGCTTCGCTGTGTTGTTGTTATAAAAAAAAGGTAAATAATATAAGGGGATTAGTTTGTTAAATTGTTCGCCGACATTATTTGATGCGACGCTTTTCTCTTCGCGCAAATCAAGATATATCGCTTTAATATATATATGAAAAAAAAAATTAAAGCATTTTTTTTCGAAAGGGAAAATTGCGCAGGGTTCCCTTTTGAAATCGTGAAAAATTTCACGTCTGTTGAAAAAGTGGAAAAGTTTATTCGGAAACGGAACTGTAAGTCGGCTGTTTTTACGTATATATGTAAACGAAAGTATTTTTTTGTAAAATTTTTATTATTTTCTAGAGATTACAGTTGTGACTTTTTTTCGAGTCTCATTAGTACAATAATGCGCTTGTAATGTTGTTTAGTTACTTCGAATCGTTTCGCGTGCTTTATTCGAAATTCGCGTATATGAAAATTTATTATAATAAGCTCTTCGGAAAACAAAGCTAATTTGTTTTTGTTTTTTTTTTATGTAGAATACCTGTAAGAGATTTATGCGAAGTGTAATTGTAGGAATACCGCATTGCTGTTAGTCCCTGTCCCACTTTTTACTTTGAATCGAATCGATTCAAATACTTCGGGACCCGTTCGAACCTTTAAAGCCGTGTTTCGTATTATAATTGTAAAATTGCAAGAGCCGATGAATATGAAAACGCATAAGGACGCCGGTTATTCATTCCATAAATTATTGAGATTTTTATACGAATCACTATTACAAATTCTAATGGCGAGCATTGGCTATGCTTCCGCGAATAATTTACGCTAGATATTTTTATAATTGAGACGTTGTGTATGAAAGTGGTGTAAACGCCAATTTTGAAAAAAATGTTAAGCCTAGATTTAAGTTAACATGGATGTCCTTTTTGCATGTTTATAATAAACAAATTCAACACAGTATATCAAATGAGCGAAAGATTGTTCGTTATAAAATATTATTGCATATATTTTAAATTTGAAAGTGATGTATTTCCACTTATTATTTATATTCGTATTCCGACATTATGTTGTCAAAGTTTAAACTCATAAATTGACTATGTACTATTATTATTGCCAATTAATAATATTATATGTACTATAAATACTATTTTTCACAATACAATTACTCGGATTTGTTCAAATCTGTGCATAAATCATCAAATACAATATTTTACAACAAAATATCTTTCGTTCATTTCATGGGGATAGTATAGCGTGTTGACTTTGTTTATTATTAACATACAAAGAGGACATTCACGTTAACTTGAATCTAGGTTTGATTAATTTTTTTCTTCAAAATTAGCGTTTACGTCACTTTCATATATGTATAATGACTCGTTAAGTATTTCAAGTTTCGTTATAAATGAAAGTGGCATAATAAATTTTCAGTTTCAAAAATACTGTTTCGGTTATACTTAATCCAAAATTTTAATTATTACATTTGAATTTGTTATTTCTAGAACCTCAGAAAAATAAATCATCACATGTTAACAGTTTTTTTTAAACATCGAAAAACTCATTACCTTCAATATCTCATAACAAAGAAAAGTAGAGTTATGCCTTCTTCAAATATAAAGGTTCAGTTATTGAATAGAACTTTCAATTAGATATATTCAAATTGTTCAATTCAAATTTTATTATGAACACTAGTTATAAACTAATTTAATCAGCACGAAGCACACAGTTTCCACGATTGATTCACGCGCCACGAGTCCGACTCGTCATCCCGACACAAGCCGCTTAACGTCACACGCACTCACACATACAAAACAGCGCAACCCCCGCAAAAAGAGCCCGTATAAAATTAGCCCCAGCTTTTCGCGAAAAGCGAAAATTGGCGAAAGGGTCTTCCGCGCTTTTTGCCCGTGTCACGAGACGAACACGAGAAGCACACCCCCCTACCCCCCCTCCCGTCGGGATCGATAATATTTCATCCCTGAAACAGCAGAAGGACGACCGCCATTCCGGGACCAACTTCGGGCCGGGACCGGGACCTTCGGGTCCCCCGGGACCGCGGTTCGGGTGTCCGAATTGGACCGCGCCGCTCGAGACGGTCGTTGAAGATGGCGGTTTGTGTCGTTTGAAATTCAAGAAATGAGACGGGAATGGTCACAAAAATGTAAGGATGAGGTTTTGAGGTGGGCGTGAGCGTGAGCGTGAGCGTATCTTGTGAGAAATGAGTGAAGGTTTATTGGTTTGAGAGCGCTTGTGTGTGTTTTTATTTTGCTTGCAGTTATCTATCCCACGATTTACACGGTACTTTTTTTACACGTTTTCGCTTTTAAACGGTTTAAAAAAAAATAAATGTTGAAAATAATCAATAGTAATAACATTAATAATTTTAATATTGAATTATATCACTAACTTAAATAGAAGAGCCACTGTTAGGTAAACAACAAGGTGCGTACCCGCACGTTTGTCATTACGTCGTAGTTTGACGTTTCAAGTGTAACCTCAAAACGATATGTCAACCATGATATTAAACATTTTTATAAATTGCTTATTAAAATTAGGACTTCGAAAATTAGGATTTCGGATTAAAATTAACCTAACCTAACCTATGTTAATAAAAAGCTTGAAAAAACAACCAAATTATGCGTTTTTTGTGTACTTTTCGATTTACACGATTTTACATTAAAAAATATACAATTTTGATTTACACGTTTTTCTCAGGAACCTATCTACCGTGTAAATCGAGGGGATAGGTGTCATTTTCAGATTGTATTTTATACATGGGTTTTTATCATATTCAAAACCTGGACTATAGACTCGTGGGCGTGAGCGTAAGCTTATTTCATGAGAAACGAGTGAGGGTTTGAGAACGCTTGCGTATGTTTTTATTTTGCTTGCACTTACTATCGTCTTCAGATTGTATTTTACATGGGTGGCTGTTTTTATAATATTCTAAACTAGGAAGTTAGACGCAAGAGTCAAAAGTGACCAAAGGTGAAAATTAAACTGAATGATTGATGTGGTTAATCGATCTCTTGGTAAATTAATTTTTTATTTTATTTTATAGTCTTAAAAAAGTATACTAGTTTCGTCTCACGATTAACCAGAACAGAAGTTTATAAGGGTGAAGCTCAACGGTGGGCGTTAGCACGAGTGTAAGCGTATTTTATGAAAAACGAACAAGAATATAAAAAAGCGTATATTTTTATTATGCTTGCACTTAATAAAGTCTTCAGCTCATACATTATTTTTAAGGTGACAATTTTTATCAAATTCAAAACCAGAACATTAGACGTAGAGTTAACTCAAGAAGTAAATTAAACTGAATGATTGACGTGGTTAATCGATCTTTTGATAAATCAATAATTTTTGGTTATGAAATTTTAAAAATAGTATTGGTTTTTGTTTCACGACTGATCAGGATAAACACCTTTAAAATCAGTTATGTACCAGTAAATCCAGTACGAATGGTCACCCTTTACTTTTATGCTCATCAGCTTTGATCTTTCGGAACTAGGCTCTTTGAAATGATCATTGAAAATTTCATTTATGTCGTTTTTAAACTCAAAACACAAACTCAGAATAGCTATTTGTAAGGGTAAGGTTGCAACGTTGCTTTTGACTTATGAAATATTCTTTCTATAGAGTTTCAATATCTTGAGATCGTTGTTCAAGTATTTAAATCTGACTGCTGTATTTTAAGTACTTTTTGAATATTACAGTTTATGACGTTTAAAATTCAATGAAAAGCCTTAAAATAGTAATTTTAATAGGTAAGGCTTCATAGTGATCGTATAAACGTATCTTATGAGCCATAACAAGAACCCGAAAAAAAAACTTGCACATATATTTATTACAGCATCACTCATATATTACGCTTACCATGGAGTTCCACCCTGACAGTTTTATTTTAATTTAATTTAATTTCAAAGTTGAACGGGTTATATATTATAGAATAGTTATACGGTTGTAGTTCCTCGTTCGATTTGCGGTTTCCACTCACGAGTGTGGGTAGTTTCCCGTTGCCGAGTTGTGCAATTGTGGTTCTATTACACTCAATATGCTTCCCCTTGTATTATACATATGTATATGGTCGGTGTGTATGTGCGCGTTTGTGTATCGGAGTTGAGGATCATTTTTCTCCATAAAGCGTACGCTTTTACGAGCGGTCTCTTTTTCTCGTGTTTTTTCTTTAGCCATGGGAAATTTTCAATGAATCTTAAATAATGAATAAAAGTGGTGCATTAAGTGGTATAAAAGTTTTAAGGGTTACGCTTCTCGAATAAATATCAGCAATTGATATATATTTCCGAAGCGAATTGGCAATTAATCTGAATATATTGCGTTATGCTTTTATTTGTTGATTAATTATATTTTTTGTGTTTATTAAGTTTTTTTTCATTTTGAAATATTTGAATAGTGCTCTTTTGCATATTTAAAAATAATTTGAATATCGGAAAAGTACTTAAGTGCCATTTTTAATATTTTGAAATACAAAGGTTTTTTTCAAGAAATTCCCATAGGGTGCATACAACAGATACAAGTTTCCTGTGAATATGTATTATTAAAAACCGATTTTAGGAACTTCGACCATATTTTAAAACATTAGCGTTGGCATAATATAATAGAACATATTTTTGGCATAAATTTGATTTTGTATCTTTTGGAAATTAAGTCCTCATTTAATCCATATTTTTATTTTTAATCAAATTAATTTTACATGAAATGTTCATACATAAAACTTTTTCACCGCATCAATTTATTTTCACATAAAAAATCAAAAAAAATCGTTCCAAATTTCCGACATCAACCCCACAAAACAAGAAATTTTCCCACACAAAAAAAACAAAATTTCAAATGCACCTTTATAAACACCACGCCACATCCGATAACGCTCCGTTATTTTCAAACGGAGCGAAAATGACACGGAACCGTTCTATTTCTGAAATTTTCGCACACCACCACTCGGCTGAAAACCCGCACATACACACACACACATATATATATAATACACATGCGAATATCGCAAAATCGGACGTGACGAGCGGAATATATTTAATCGGCATCCGCCCGAGTGAGGAATGCTTCCCGCAGGAGCAACAACCATGGGACGAGGGTCGTGTGGCTGCTGTCATTAGGGGTAATTTTAATGAAATAACCAACCCCCATGGGCTGGTGGATATTCGAGATTCGAAATATTATATTTTGCGTGGTTGGATATAATTTTTTTTGAAGAGTTGGCGTTTATTTTTTGGGTTTTCGTATTGATATTTGAGCCGTTTAAGTCGATTAGCTCTGGTTTTTGAAAAATCTTAAATTTATGTGTCAAAGCGCTTGGTGTAGTCATAATTTTTTATGTTTATAATGACTCTTCTGAATAATAAAGATTAACACAATTAAAAGACAATTTTTTTTAGCCATTGAATAATATAATAGATAATTTATTTCAGAGGCCATTTTGATAAATTCCATACTTGTTGCAATAATGCGACTCAAACTCACTGCATCTGAATTTATGCATTTTAAAATATGTATTTGAATTTATAAAGGAATTATAAAAAACCAATTGAAGGAATTATAAAAAACCAATGTACATTGTTTCATCTCATTTCTTAACTTTTTTTTTATGGAGTTAATCGATTTGTGCAATGAACGGCTCATTTGTTAATCTAATAATTTTGATAAAAGAATTTATTTTTGAAAACCTAATCTTTAGAATTATGTACTATTTTTTATTTAGTAATAATATCCTTTTGAATCTATTCACTAATTTTCGTGGTGTTAATATTTCTAAGAAAAGTTCTGGAACGTTTTTTTGCAGAAAACCTTGAGCTTGTTTGTGACGATAGGTTGAATATCAGCAAAATCGAAAATTAGAATCTAAAAAAATACTGAATTTGATGAATTAATGAGCTAATTTTACTTGAAAATTTATATTCTGATCATAAACCCTAACGCAATGAGCATTATTTTGTAATTGGTCCATACATTTATAGAAGCACTATTCATAATTGTTGCTTTGTTTTAACGACAGAATTTTTTCAAAAACTTCGATAAATACTATTCTTTGATAAATTTTTCGTATTAAATAAATTTATTCTGTTATTCATTCATAATAATTTTTTTTCATAGTCGCCTACTTTTAGATTTACAGTTTATGTCTTCTGATTCATTTTAAACAACTTATTTTAATATCAATTTTTTTATATTGATATGAAACGTATTGATTTCAAAGCTTCAGAAGTAATTTTATCGATTTTCATACACCATATGATGTAAAAACGTTGCTATTTCGATTGATTAACTTTGTGACGAAGCTCTAAAAGTACCTATACAATTTTCTCAATAATTCATCAATCAATAAATCTATCAACTTTAAATTTTCACTAGCCTTAGTTGAAATATGTATAAAAAATATTATTTACTCAATTTTAATTTACGTTAAAATATGCTGCCATTCCACGATCAAAATGATCACACCATGTACACAGGAAACAATTTTAAATTACGCAGTTCGAACGGAATAAAACTTTCGCGCATATTTTATACAAAACCCTTCAATAATTTTATTCCGTTTCGTTTTCGAGCCGACTTCGAAACTTTTTTATTAAAACATCGCATCATTTACATTCTTATTATATTTTTTATATCGGAAAGACGCAGCAAATGGAGCGCGAAAGGCGATCAGCGTTCCCACAATTGCAACACTTTTAATAAATATTATTTCTCAAATTGCAGAAAACCGTATTTTTAGTAGGAGTTATCGGTTTCTGCGAGTGTGACAGACGGTTGATGGATGACCCGACCATCCATTAATGCCATCCAACATCCACTCTCCTGTTTACACCTACACGAAAAAATTCACACGTTCTCTACGGATTTTAATGCTTTTTTCGTCAGAAGCATCTTTGTATAAAAAAAGAAACATTACCTAATTATAATCGTATACTTTTCGGACATATTCTACGCTTTTTTCAGTTGTAACGTCACACGTGGCAAATGTCCTGCTCTCTTCCTGAAGGAAATTCGAGTCGACGACATTGAAATAATGAACGGGGACGTGTCCCGAATCGTCAAGTGCAACATTCGAGATTGCTGCAAAACATGTTTTCAGGATTCCTGAAAGTAATGCATGAAGTATTCATGCGGCGTATATTAATTTTTTATCGGACGAGTCGCGTTCCAGTTGCTTTACGGCTGCGTATGTTCGATTATTCGGTGCTGGAAATTTATTAATATCGATGATCGGTTCAGTGCCGTTGTTTATGGGTTTCGATGATTGTTTAGATTTATATGAACAAGGTTGTGTATTTGTTTTTCGGTGATTTATTGTTTGAGCGTGTTAGAAGTTGGCGAGTTTGTGTTTTCATATGAAATGAAAGGTCGTTGGTTTATTTTCGGCTGATTTACTCTGAAGTTATATTATGTGTAATTAATATATGGTTATTATTGTGTTTCATTTTATTCTTAATTGGCTTAATTAAATTTATTCTATAGATTAGCAACTGAAAGACATAACTTTTGGTTTGGAAATGTTTTGGAAAATGGTTTGGAAATGTCATAACTTTTTCATTTTCAATTATTTTTTTATATATTATAGAACATCTTTTAAAGATTAAAATGGTTACATATAATGTTTAGCAACGATTAAAACTCGTTAGATTTTTCTATTTCATTAAAAAATTATTTATTGAAACTGAGAGAAAATAATAGGTAATAATATATTTTATGTCTTTCTATAATTAATCTTTCACTGGGTTAGAAAAAATGAGTTTTACTCATTGTCGGACATAATACGTAGCCATTTTAACCTCGAAAGGTTTCTCTAAAACCTGTAAAAAAATTGAATAAAAAATCTATTACTTTTTCAAAATTTTCAGTCCTTCAGTGGGCACTCAATACATAATCGCATCTGTTTATTACAATAACATCTTTCGCACATCCCTAATATTAAACATAGAGATAAAACCAAATAATTCATAATACAAAAAAAACATTAATCACTATAATATAAACAAACTCACTTGTTAAAACATTTTGAAACGGCCCACGTTCTTCGGAACACAATAGAATCGCATTTGCGTCACTTCAAGTTTCCGAACACGTAACGAATTCGATCATTCAAAACGTATCAATATCGACACGCGAAAAACGCCTCCGACATTTATACATTTCCGGCACACATAAAATATAACATATAATACATCACTAACAAAAATCCTATATTATTTCGATCGAACATGTCAAAAACCACGTGTGCAACTGACGCGCAATTAAGACGTCCCACTTTCCGCAACTTTTCCGATTTCAATCGAACTAATTCCGCGAAATAATAAAACCATATCTAACAATTTATTCCCGCCTTTTTTCGGACCATCATTTTCGCTTCGGGTTTTCGTCTCGCGTGCCGCGAATGGGAAAATCCCCTTTAGCGATTTTTCTTCGAATTTTCCTGCTCCTTTTCAGCGTCCGTTCTGCGGGTATATTTTTATATGTACGTATTTGCGATGTTCGCGGAAATGGAACATAAATTTCCGCGCTAAACGCGGTCCGTACAATTACTGTTTTTCGGAGCCCATTTTAAAACGACCGCGTATATATCATGGGCGGGACGAGTGTGGAAATTGAATTAGTTTCTGAGGTTCAATTATGACTGAATGTGACACTGGGAATAAATTTTCGGGCGAGTCATCATAATCAGCGTTATTTTATGGCTTTGGGGTTGTTATGGGTGAACGTTTATGGGCGGATGATTTTTGATGCTGTTTTATATTGGATGTTTTAATATGGAGATTGGTGGATTTTGTAAATACTCAGTGGTGGGTTTACTTCGTTCTCCCTCTTATATAATGCATAAATCATTAACATTGGAAAAAAATAGAATCTCTGTTGAAAATTTTGTCGTTTCTTATTGATATAATAATTGGTTTTATAAAATAATAAATAATAGACAAACAAGCGATTTTGGTAAATAAAATTTGATTTTGAGTGAAGAAATGCTCTTTTTCTATTATATTATAGAAAAAGTGATTCAAATTTAATGATTTCTATTGGATTGGTATTAGAATAACTATAATAATTCATCAAATATTTATTTTTTTAAAATGCTAGGGCTAGGGATGTCATTATCAGTAAACAACCCAAATAACAGTTCGGTAATTTATCAGTAAATTTTCAATATTTACCAATAAATTATAAAAAAATTTGTGTTTCGAAAATTTTTGGAAAATTTTGTTTTTTCAGGAAATTTTTTGTAAATCTACCACTGTAAATATTTTACTAATTTTTGATTGAGTGAACTATTTCTAAACTTAACCTTCTCATTACGATAAATATTATATTAAGATCCCCTAATAAATAATTATTTAGCAAAATTCAAACATCCACAGTAGCACATATTATAAATTCACCTCTACATATATAAATCCTCTGAGACAACATCGAAATTCGATTCCCGTAATTGTCCACGAACTTTGAACTCGGCTGTTTTTGTCAAACGGGTTACGCAATCGAATGTACCGTTTTGCTCCTCGCCAATCCTCGAGAGCCGCCCGATCTCAGAAATTCGCATATAAATCTTCGCGAACAGCACCGCAAATCTTAATCTCGATCCGGGCCGCCGAAAAAATGTTCAGCTGTAAACTTTCAGCGCTAAAATGATCGGGTCGAGGACGCGAGAAGCACTCGGCAAAGGGGCACTCGCCGGAGGTCACGAGCAAAGCGCCACGCCCATTTTTCAGCCACTCGAAAATTGTGTCAAACGTTCAGACAACATGGTTTAAAAATTAAATTTTCACATCGAGAACGCGACAAATTGCAGTTCGATCGGAATCAATGTATCGAACTGGGTATTAGTCAAAAGCGCGATGTTGTGTGTTTTGAGTAATGTCATCATCATCATTAGCAGCCCATTAGTTATCTGCTGCAGGACAAGGCCTTACCAGACTAATGCGGCAGTCTAGGCTATACCTTACCGTGCTAGCCCAAGTCGTATTTCGGTAAGGGACATGTACCATAAGAGCCAATCCACGCATGCCAATGGAGGAGACTCTCAGACCAACGGTACGCGTGTCTATGTGCCAGACTTTGTGGTCGCTCGGGATAGACGAGTTAAAGACTATGCAGACTGCGCCCTCACTGTCCACCTTGCGATCGCAATGACCACCACTTTGACAGATGAGGCGAGACTTTTGGTCGAGTAATGTAATATAGTATAAATTGTAAAGAAGGATATGTATGTGTGAAGGATTTCCGTTTTATTTATATGTAAATAAGAAAGTTACTTTAAGATCACATGGTGTGAAAATTTTGAATTTTTTTTATGAAAAAAAGGGCGCTGAATTTTAGTTAGATCAGAATAATAGTATTGACCCGGGTATTAGTCAAAAACGCGATGTTGTTCGTTCCAGGTAATGTAGTATAAATCGTGAAAGGGGGGGTCTGTGGAAGTTCCTTGTTTATAAATAAGAAAGCCTTGTCTGAAAATAGACGTGGGAAAAAAGGGAAACAGGAAAATTATGCCCGTAAATGGACCGTTCCATTAGTTGATACATTGTATTGTTTGTCTTAATGTATCCCGTACGTTAGATCAGCGATAATCAACGTTTGGACTACGAGTAATTTTCGTGTACCCCTAAGAACTATTTTCCTAACCTTTTTTGACCTATAATTTTAATTTGAATCACTTAAATTTTCAGATTCAAAAATAATACAGAAAAGATTAAATCATATTTTTTGGGATTTTGAGAGTTGTGGCTCAAATAAATTTTTGAATTTTCAACTCTAATCCATTACGAAAAAATGTTGCTCACCTCTGCGTTAGATAGTAACTTCACTCCGTGCGTGTGTTTTATGTGTATGATTCGGGAAGTTGAATAACTGAAACCGAATGAACCGGTCAGTTCTCAAACTGTGGGTAGAGAATTATTGGAAAATTATCGTGCAAAAAGATAAGAATAATTTAATTTCGTATGTATACAATCGGAAATCATCCAGTTTGTGATTTGAATACATAAAGATCTATCAGATATTAAAAGTTTCTGTTCGAACTCTAAAAGTTACTGAAGAAAAGTTCGAGCAATGAACGAATAATTCTTATCTTGAGTCGCTTTCTCTATTGATTTTTAGGTCGTTTTCATATTTCGTGTGCAAGAGGAAAAAAAAAATTTTTATTTTCGTCGTTTTCTGCAGAAAAACAACTGTCAGTATCTTCACAGTCGATGTGTGGAATTTTTTTTGTTCCCTATTCTTCTTTGTTATTTTTTTCTTACTTTTCATGAACAAGGGATTTCACGCAAAACACGAACACCTCCACACGAAAAAAATCCGCGTAAATATTTTAAGATATCGTTTTCAATCCGGATCATGACTTTCATCTCAAATTGGCAGATTCGAATCCGAGTCGGACACTAAACGGTTAAAAAAATGGACGATTTCGTGCAGAATTTATCTGCGCCCAGTTCTGAATACATAATGCGGGGCTTAGTGACGGTTTCGATAACGTCTTAAGCTACTTTTAATAATCCGGAATAAATTTGTTTTATTTTATAGTAAAAATAGCCGTGATTAATAACGTAAAGGTTGTGACTCGGGGGAAAGTTGAATTTGGATAAATGGGGCGTGCGTTTAGAAAATTGAAAGTTCAGCGATTTGAGTTTGTCCAATTATAATGTGATGATTAGTCAAAAATGTAATTGAAATTAATCAAATCGTTTCAGTAATGGATTATGTATGATGTATAGTTTATTTTTGTCTGGAAAATATGAATTGGTTTCATATTGGAAAATATCTTATATTGAATTGTGGAAAGTTTTCAATTGAATTATATTATGTAAATTTCAATATAATTATATGTAAAAAAATATATGACTGTAAACTAAAAAAAAATATTTCTATATAGGCATAAACTCTTCATTGGGTTTTCTATTCTAGTAAAATCAATTATTCAATTATTGAAAGTCAAAGAAAACAACACATCAAATTGTTTTTTTTTTAAATCTTCAAAGATTTCTATATAATATGTAAAAAAATATAATATGTGTAAATGAACATGTTATTACTTTTCTAAAGTGTTTCAATGTGTATTATGTATTTTTTAATAATTGATCTTTTACTAGAACAGAAAATCTAGTGTTTTTCTCAATACTGAACATTATACGTAGTCATTTTAATCTCTGAAGAATTATCTACAAAAAAATATTAAAAATAAACAACTTCTAACTTTTCCAAACCCTTCACTCTTTCAATAACCAATCTGTATTTCTCAACAACATGAAACAAAATACGCATCCATCAAAAAATTTTCGATTCCGCTCCACCGGAGAAAATATCCAAAATGGAAAACCGGGAAATCCAGCCTCACCCATCCAGGTGTTACCGCCGTTTCGAGATAGCGATACCATCGCTTGATTCACGGTCTGATTCCGGCGACCGGGCCACATAATACTATATTATACACGTAAAGTATAAAGCCTACATTCGGTTTTCAGGCTTATACGCTTTTCAGCGCTGCCATTTCGTACCTTATGCACGGCGGGATGGCGGCGTTAATGATGGTCGCGTTTCGAAGGTTTCGGTCTCGTAGCTTTCAATTAGTGTATATGTACATATGTTTGAGTTTGATTTTAGTTGGTGGTTGAGTTTTGGAATGAAAAATTATATGTGGGTTTTGAATTTTGGATGAAAATTATGGAACTGATCGCTTTTTATATAATTGGATTCAGGAAATGTTTATTGGTGTGTAAATAATTCATATCAATTCTGCAAATATTTATTAGTGATGAAAATATAGTTCGCTCTATTTGCGGAGGAATCCTTCTATTCTTTTCTTCTGAGAAATTATCCCTTATTTTCTTAGAAGCGCGGAATTGACCTTTCATCTTTCGGTTATCTGGTCTAGAAAGAGCTCTCGAGTCTCGGCCAGATTTTATTATATGGCGTAGTCGGCGAAAATATATATTTGTATCATAAATAGTTTTTGTCGTGTATATTTTCGCTGTTGTATGTAGCAATTGAATGTTCGACGAATTGGAAAATATGTCATTTTAAAATGCAGAACGAGTTCTTTTAGATACTGTCGGAAATTGAATTTTCGAAGAATTCTCATCACGTATGTTCATTATTTAGTGGTGAAGTTAAATTTGAATACTGGAAATGTTTTTTCTGAATAGTTTTAATTTATTATATGTGAAATTTATCTGTAAACCGTGTTGTTTATCGCTTAACTTTAATGATTAATGAAAATTTTATGCATTTGGCGATGTTCAATTTTTGAAGATTTCAAAAGATGAAATTAATAATAAAAAACGCAATTTTTTTTGCATTTTAATAAAAAACGCAATCACATAAACGTTACGTGACAATAGTTGACATGCCTTACAATAAAGAAGGAAGATACGATCGATCTATGAAAGGCTGGAAAAGATTTACATCGCCGACACTAAAATGTCACAATATTGTTTAAAAGACGTTGAAGACCACAGATGCAAGGCTCATCTTTGTAAATCATAAAAAAGCTCAAACTAAAAAATAAAACCCGGATTCTCACCAATTGAATAAATAATTTTGATACAAATAACAAATATTACTTCAATATTATCTAAATTTCACAAAAAATACAAATTGTTTGCGTTATTCATGAAAAACGCGATTTTAAAAACATAACGATTCCACCCAACTCAATCTAAAAAAAATACATGTAAATCAACATCACACTCAAAAGCCATACTCAACTTTTATCAGGTGAGACCCGAACGGGATGCGGGGTAGCGGGGTAGCCATTTGCGAGGCAAGACCGGCAACGGGAATGAGCGCACCACAATCGAACGACCGACACAAAAATGTTTGCGTCATTCAAGAACAACGCAATTTCAAAAACGCAACGATTCCACCCAACCTAATCTAAAAAAATACACAAAAATCTACCACACACACTCAAAAGCCATACTCAACCTTAATCAGGTGACGCCCGAGCAGGGCGCGGGGCAGCGGGGTAGCCATCTGCGGGGCAAGGCGAGCAACGGGAATGAGCGCGCCACAATCGAACGCCCGACACAAAAATTTTTGCGTCATTCATGAAAAACGCAACGATTCCACCCAACCCAATCTAAAAAAATACACAAAAATCTACAACACACTCAAAAGCCATACTAGACCTTTATCAGGTGAGGCCCAAGCGGGGCGCGGGGTAGCGGGGTAGCCATTTGCGGGGCAAGGCGAGCAACGGGAGCGGGCGCGCCACAATCGAACGACCGGCGCAATTTTTTTTGCGTCATTCATGAAAAACGCATCGATTCCACCCAACTCAATCTAAAAAAATACACAAAAATCAACATCTCACACTCAAAAGCCATACTCAACCTTTATCAGGTGAGGCCCGAGCGGGACGCGGGGTAGCGGGGTCGCCATTTGCGGGGCAAGGCGGGCAACGGGAGCGGGCGCGCCACAATCGAACGACCGACACAAAAAATTTTGCGTCATTCATGAAAAACGCAACGATTCCACCCAATCCAATCTAAAAAAATACCCAAAAATCTACAACACACTCAAAAGCCATACTCAACCTTTATCAGGTGAGGCCCGAGCGGGGTGCGGGGTAGCGGGGTAGCCATTTGCGGGGCAAGGCGGGCAACGGGAGCGGGCGCGCCACAATCGGACGACCTCCGCGTGCGACGGACGCATCCCGTTTCTTTGTCCCTATCGCGCACAGCCTTCCCGATTTTCACGAGACTTAACCCATTCGGGCCGGGACGTTGTCGGGAGCACGCGCCGCCGCTTGCTGCTTTCGCTGTAATATAAATTGGTCGAAAAATTGGGGTGTTTGGGTCTGGAGTGTGCACGGTTTGGATGTTGGGTTTGTGGGAGTTGGGAGTGTTGAATTTGGGTTTGGGGATGTTTTTGGTTTGGTGGTTTTTGATGTTGAATTTTGAAGTTTTGGTGGTGTTGGGAGTGTTGGAGTTTTAAAAGTTTTGTGGTGTTTTGGGTTTTATTTTTATTTTATGGTAGCGTTAAATGATCAATGTTGGGCTTTGAAAATTTGGTGGTGTTTTGGGGACATTTTTGATTTGATGGTGTTAAGTGTTAAATTTTTTTTTATGTGAATTGTGATGAAGTGGTTAAAAGTGTTGTGTGATTTTTTTGATGTTTGAAGTTTTTGAGTGTTATGTGTTTAAAATTATTTTTTTAAGCCCATTTATAAAGATTATATAAACAGTTGTTTTTGAAAGTGGTATAAATCTATTTTCGTTAAAAAAAATGAGTTAGCATATTTTTAACTATGTATATCTAACTGAAATTAATGTTAACTCATTTTTTGCCGAAAATGGATTTATATCACTTAAAAAAAAGGTTCGTATATACTTAATTAATGGTCAGGTGCGGCTTTTGTAAGGTATTGGGCTTTGAAAGTATGTTTTGTGTTTTAAAAGGATTTTTTTCCGAAAATTTTTCTATGAAAAATCGTTGGTTTATTAGACTTGGCTTCGTACGGTATTGAATAGGTTTAATTTTTAAAATATCAATTAATGTTGCATCAAAGTGTATAAATAGATTTAAATAATAATAAAAAGCTAATATAAGTGTGATTGTTATTTTATATCGAAATGTAATGGTTCGAATAAAATTTTAATTATTAGTCGGTTGTGATTCTACTATAATTACTACAATAAAAATCAAATCTGAAAAATCTACACATATTCATACCAAATCGTATATTTCGTAAACATTCCATAATACTTCATGATACTCTAAAAAATGTGTAATTAAAAAATATAATATTTAGTGTATTAGATCATTTTCTTTTTATACAACATACTAAGGTATAATTTTTACAATTTCATTTAATAATGTATTTTTTTTAAAAGAACAAAGGCACTCCAAGAAAGAATAATAGTTACCAAATTTTCCATTACGAGTCCAACTCGTTACTTCAACATCCAAAAAAAGAATTTATAAACTTTTCCCAAACATTCACTCACCATTTATTTTTACGCCTGAAATATGGCCGCGTATCAATTTCTCGGCCGTCTAATCCGAGCCGACTTAATTAAAACTCCCCCGCCACTGTTCAAAATTCAAAAACTCGAAAATAGTTTTAAAATTCCACTGCTCCCGCCATGATTATAATAATCGTCGCGATTATGACGACGGGAATTTCCACGGGAAAATGCGCGAAAATTACTTTCTCCCGCCGGAAAATCGTTACTAGGTAACGACCATTATTATCTCGTACTCGGGATTTTAGAAATGTTCAAGTCCTCATATTTTCAAACGTTAAATTCGCATTACGATCCGGAATAATTCGAAAATTCGAATTACTGCGCCGTTAAATTTCAGATTCCACTCGTAAAATCGATCTGTATGTTTTTATCATGTATATTTTTTAATTTAAATTAAAAATTCATCAATTCCGATGAAAGCACTCAGCCCGTCGTTAAACTCGTTATATTAACGAGTATTTCATATTTTTATATTACAGGTTTTTTATATCGAATTAAACCTTTTAATCTTCTGATTCAACCATCGAAAATTATCATTAAAGCCATTGTTATTAGATCAATTAAATTATCATAATATTACTTTCTTATTATTAAATTTGAAGTGTAAAACCTGTATTACATAAAGTTTCAAAATTTATATATAAAGTTGAGAAAATTTAATCGAAACGTTTAGTTTCGGGAGTATTACGCGAAATTTATGTACTCCGTTCTTAATTTAATGACATGGGTTTAAAATATGTCCTATAATATGAAACCACGTTTCGATTACGTTTATAATTACACACACACATAGCTGCGGTTTTCCCGATGCGAAGATTGAAGTGTCTCTAGGATTTTCCGGCTTTTCACTGCGACTTTAATTGCATTCCGCTCGATATCAGTCTGACCCATATACGGGTTTCCTTTCGATTAACGTTTTCCCGACTTTTATAATGAAACATATTAATGGAGACGCGATCCGAAGATTTTTTTTTAGGTCATCGCGCAATAGGTGAAATAGGTCATTCGCGTATGCGCGAATCGGAGACGGAAAAATGGCGGGAAAATTATTTTTTTTTTTCAGGGCGATTCACGGCGCATTAGTTTTCGGTTTTATCTTGTAATTTCGGATGTTTATCTCTTTGTGGGTGATTCGATTAGTTGCGTTTCCGCTTCGTGGCTTTTGCTGAAAGTTCCTTTATTTTCGTGTTCGCTTATACTTTGTTAATTAAGTGATGATTATGTGGGTATTGTTTCGATTCGGTCTTTGCTCTTGGGATGAAATGTGCTTTTGACAGCTGAAAAAGTTGTATTATGTATCTTCAAAAGTGTTTGTGATAGTTATTATATCACAATATATATGTTTCGTTTAGTTTACGAAATTGGTCAGCTTGCGTATGACGTAAAACAGTTTTTTTAATGCAAAATATATAGTGAGATGGTTCTTTTTTGATGTTTTTCAGTAAAATTATTGGATTTAATTCAAATTTTATTTGATTTGATTTTGGAAGTATTGAGTTAATTTTGGTTTGTTTTTAGTTTTAAGCCCTAATTTTTAACAAAGCTAAAGTTTCGTTATGTGAAAAGGAAGGCGATGAAAAATAAATTCATATTTCGAAGGATGAAAGCGTTTAGTTTAGTTTTTAAAATATCATCATCATTCCACATTATTGTTTACATACAAAACGTTTTGTGTCGCATGTGAACTAAGCAATTTTTCAAATAACGTGTAACATATATTTAATGATATAAAAGTCCGAAAATTGATCATTTCTTTAAGTCTTATCAAAAAATTTTAGGATACAGCATAGTGAAGTGATGAATATTTAAAAAATTGTATGAATACTTCCATTTTGAGCTTTTATCATAAAATTTTTTAAATGAATTCAGTAAAAATATATTTTGATTGTGTATATATCAGAAAATAATTGAATTGATATTATATGAAAGCTTATAAAATAAAAAAGAAAAAAAAAAAAAGAAAAAAAATATATTTAAAATCAAAACAAAATAGCAAAGGATCAGATTTTCATCCAATAACAAACCGAAAACAATAACAATATCTAAATCAAATAAATCCACTTAAAAAATAACATATTCCGATTCAAAAACACAGGTGCACGTTGTTTATTTGCAATTCTCGATCGAAACGGGAACAATGGCTGCAGCTGAGAGGTAGCACCTTGATTGCGCTCTCCAGTCATTTTTCCCGCTCTCCCGTTATTTTTCCCGCTTTTGTACCGACAATGAGAACGAAAACAGTAACAGTCACAAATGAATATATTTCGTTCGTATAATATCCGTTTCGTGATGCGTGGGCGTTACATTTCCCCGAATATAAATCAGCGATTGAATAAAATGTGTGAAACGCGCGATAAAAGTGATTTATATTAGAGTGGAAATATTGAAATTGAAACGTTGAAGAGGCTCTGTTGTAGTCGGTTTATAAATGGGTGTCTGTTTGTTTGTTTGTCTGTGGTAACGTTTATCGTTATGGTGAAGTTCGATATGATGAAAATGATTTGTTAGTGTTTTGGGTTCTATTTGATCATTTTTTTTATTGATAATTAATTTTAGGTATTAGGTACATAGTGTAACAACATCGATCGTGGAATTTAACTATAAAAACTGAATTTTTAAAACTATACATAAGAAAATATTATACTTTCATTTTAAAAAAGCTTTCCTTGCAAATTTATGTACTAATTTTTACGGTGTTATTATTTCTGGAAAAAATCCTGGAACAATTTTTGCAGAATGAGTTCTTTAGCAAATTAGATTTAATATCAGAAAACTTAAAAAATCTTTCTATTTTTATCATAAAACAGCCAAATACTACAAAATACTGTATTAGATGAATTAAGAGGATAATCTCATTTACTTTTGACCATAAAAACTATCGCAATTATATATTTTATGGTATGGTAACACTATCAAAATTACTGCATAAATTTGCAAGTACGAGCTTTTTTAAATGAGAATATCCCCTTATGTATAATTTTAAAGATTCGGTTTTATATAAACAAATTTTTCGATCAAAATTATCACAAAAATACATTACATAATAAAATGTTAGTATCATATTTAACTAATTAAAAATTTCGCAAAATAATTGATCCAATCAATTCGCAGATTCGAAAAGCTTTTCCGATTTTTTCATACAACATAGGCGCAAACGCCGCGATCCATTAAAAAATATGTCAAGTGTCTCTATAAATCCTTTTATACTTTTAATCCATTTTTTTTAATACAAAAAGGATTATTTCGGCGGAATATTTAAAACGCTTTCGCGGCGCCACGTTTCGTTAATGGCGCGTCCTTTTAAAGCGTGTTTTTTTTCGTATTTCCCGCGCAAGTTTTTCGGTCTTTCTGAAAAACGTGGAGTCTCCGAACGGCGAAAATGTAGTTCTCAGCCTTTTTGTTGTTATCTCTCGGCGATAAATGTAGAAGGGAAAATAAAACGAGGCTGTTTTTTTTACCGAAGTCGTGTTATTTAGAAGAAGGTATATCTCGACTTTCGTTCTCGATTTTCCGCCGAAGATTTTTAACGCTTCACCCTTTAACCTTCGTTCTTGAAATTGTTACATTTTTCATATCGCGACACCTTTATATTTCAAATCTAACGTTTTCGTATTGGGGACGAGAGCGAATTTAGGGCTTTCGCTTTGTACGTGATTTTCGAATATTCGTCATGTGCGAAAATTATGATGTACGATATAAAGTTTCAGTAACTCGATGAATATGTGAGTATTAGATCTGTTTTGCATGTTTTTTTTTTGTATACGAATATAATTTTGTTATTGAGGTTCTAAATTTAGTTCAAAAAAAATTTCAAATGATGATACTGTTTGAAATAAAAACTTGTTTTGAATATCTCAAAATACTCTTGCCAATCATTTTGAAATGTTTTTAGAAACATGCAGCTCAAAGTTCATGTGAAATTAGAATCATCCTCAATTATAAACATTATTAGTTATGTAAGTTACAAAAATTTGTATGTACAGCTTTTAAAATCCAAATTCAAACTTTTAAACTTAAAATTCATCCCTTAATTTTCAAATCTAATCGTTGAAAATGTACTTCCTTCATTTTTGAAATTTTCAATGATTTCATGAAAAATTTCAAAGAAATTTTAAGTACATAACCATAGTATCAATTTTCAAACTGATTTATAAAAAAAATATAATTAATTACGTTTGTAAAAATTTCTGAAAATCACCAACTATGATTATTACAGTCAAATTGAAAAAAATAGATTGTATTTCATTGATCACAATGATAATGTCTTAATAATACTTTTCGTTGGTTGAATTCGATTTGAAAAAGTTGAATTTGATTTTAAAAAGGTTTAATTTAGTGTTTCAAAACTATATTAATCATTAAAATTGAGTGAAAAATTTAAAAGATAGTTCTTAATACGCAAATTTCTTGAAATTTACATTTTTATTACTACACGACAATGCAATAATGCATTTTCAATACTTTACATCGCGAAAAAGCTCATTTTGATTTATGCATTCGCCTGCATCGCGAAACGGCGTCCAAACAAACACGTCCGATTTTCGTTTTTCGAATTTCCAAAATAAGCCCCTTGTTTGAAATATCGCGCGTTTATTTCGGGTACCGCGAATAAACAGAGCCGAAAGCTGAGTCGGCGAACCAAATTTTGGGAAACGCTGACCGTGCATGTGTACATATGTGTGTGCACGCTCGATAAACTCCGTTTTGAATTTTAATATTAAATATTAATTTTGCGTAAGTAATGTTTGTAGACAGTGTGAATAATGTGTGCGCGAAATTCGTTTTGTTTGAAGATTTTAAATTATTATTTTTTTGTTATGTGGGCCGTTTTATGAAAATGGTGTAAATTTTAATTAAAAAAAAATTATTAAGTCTAAATTTATGTTAATATGAATGTACTCTTTGTATGTTTATAATAAACTAAGTCAATATAGTATATATTATACTTGACAATACTAGTATATATTATACTTGACAATAATACTTTAATATACTTCAATATTATTGACAATATTTGTCATGAAATGAACGAATGATATTTCGCTGTAAAATATTATTGTATATCTGTTATATTTGTTCTATTTTTATTAGTATTTACTACTATTATAGCTGTGTACTCTTGTTATTGCCAATTATAATATAATATGTACTAAAAATAGTACTTTTTACTATATAATCCCTCGAATTTGTTGAAACCCGTATAAAAATCATCAAATTCAAGCAAAAATATAATATTTTACTGCGAAATATCTTTCGTTCGTTTCGTGTGAATAATATAGTGTGATAACTTTTTTAATTATAAACATAAATAAGGACATCCATATTTACTTAAATCTAGACCTCATTCATTTTATTTTAAACTGGCATTTATACCACTTTCATATAGAACAGAACGACTCATAAGTTTTTTCAAGTTTAGTTATAAATTAAAGTGATATAATCAATATTTAATTACAAACACTGTTTCAGTTATCCTTAATCCAAAATTTTTATTACTAATTATAAACTTGATATATCTAAAACCTTAGAAAATAAAAATGAGTTAATTCAATTAACAATGTTTGTACAGATCGTTAAACGCAAAACCTTAAATATTTCGATACGAAAAATATAAATACGCCACTTTTAAATATAACGGCCCATATAATATGTTTGATATTCGTATTTTAATTAATTCGGACTGTCCAGAGTTGGCGTTATCCAATTTAGGCCGTTTGGATAAAACTGCAATATGGTGCATGAATAAATTTCGTCTTTATTAAATGTGCGGAATTTCGCAACTAAATTGGTTTACATAGTTTGAATACATGAATTGTATAACAGCTATGAATCTTTTTGTTTAAGTACATTTGTATCATATTACAAATTTACTTATTTACTCGAGCGAAGGTTGAAAGGTGGTTTCACACTTTAACACGCCAAAATCGTTTTTTTAAACAAAAAATTATATAAATATACAAACTCGTATATGCCGTTAAAAATTTATAAACATCGATCGAAAATTTCACAGCGCCTACTCCCACCGGATCAAGAAAGTATATTTATCTTTATTAATTTTTCCTTTTTTTTTATTATTTTATTCCCCAAGATTAAGGTAATATTTTCCAGAGTAACGGCGCACTAAATTTGATTTATCTCCGAGCATCAATAAACAGCCCCGAAGAGGCGTTCCTTGTTCTCCCTCAAAAAAGCCGTATATAAATAAAAATCGCTCGAACGGCTCAATCTTCAAAAAAAAAAAATCGCATAAGACAATATTATAAATAAAAAATCGAAACTTTCCCTGACAAATCCGGCGTTCTGGGATTTTCGCGGCGGGGATTTTCCCGGATTTCCCTTTCGCGGGGTGACACGCGCGCATGAGGTCAGATTAACCCTGAGCCATCAACAAAGGGCCTCTAAATATTTCACCTAGTGGGAGATAAATGAACGCGCAGGAGGCCGTGCCGAACCTGAGCCCGCCCCTGTCTTTCGCGCGGCGTAAATAGAGGGAGGATTTCGCGATGAAATCTCGAGAGGGTTTGCTCGAGACGTTTATTCGTCGCTTTTTAAATGTACGACTTGTGTACGCGATTAAAATAATGATTTTGTGTTTAATATATTGGGTTTTGCGAAGGGGAAATGTTGCTGATTTATTTTTATGAGTTGTATTAGTAAGAGTGTTTTATTTGTAAGTGAAATTTCTTTATTAAATTTAGTTGAAATTATAAACAAATTGAAATACACCCAATCCTCTTTTTACACGGGGGATAAGTTTCAGATACTACTGTGTAAATAAAAAACCGTGTAAAAAAAGTATGGTGACCATAAAAAAATTGGAAATAGGTTCCATCACTATATTTGGATAGAACTTACATCCAAATGTACTTTATAAAAAATATGTATTGTGAAAAATTTTCGACATGTAAAATCATCAAAACAGATCGATTTTTTTTATTTAACAATTATAATTACATACATATAAATATATCAATATACTGGCCTGCACCGAGTCTTACCATTGTGGCATAATAATAATACATATTTTTATTATTTTTATACCGTGTTAAAGTGAAAAATCCGTGTAAAAAAAATAATCAGTTCTTCTTCCTTGAAGTGTGTTATTTCGGAACCGTATAAAAAAACGTGTAAAAAGAGGATTGGATGTACTTTTCTATTCATATTGTAAATATTATATTTACAAGCACTTCTTTTAAGGAATCGTTTAATAATATAAATATGAAATTTAAGAGTTAATTCGGCAAATAGAGCTTAAAATATAATACTTTGTTTTATCCTATCAAGTGTTACTACAGACAGGTAAAAATCGGTTATTATTACGCAATATTTGTGTGATTACGTTTTTCATTAAAAAAAATATTTAACGTCATCTGTCAAATGTGATAGTTGACGTGTCTTACGATATACCTATAGAAGACTGAAAACATTTTTTTCAAAATGTTGTAATATAGTCAAAAAGGCATTGAAGGAGCAAGGCTCAACTTTGTAAGTCATAAAATAGCTCATTCTTGAAATTGAGATTCTGAGAGTCACTAGTTAAAAACCATTTTAACAATGTCAAATTTTGCTTCAATGTTGTTTAAATTTCACAAAATACGCAAATTTTTTTGCATTTTTCTTAAAAAACATTTTTACACATGCGTTATGTAACACATATTCCACTATTTTTATAATGTTAATGATTATTTCTCATAATCATTATATCATCACAATACTTCCATAATATTAGATTCGCGTCAACTGGACAACGGTTCATTCAAACGGCTCAAAAGTTTCAACACACTAAGTAATCAACTACTTGAACACATTCCATAAAATATGCACACAACATCCATTAGAATCGTTAAAATTTCAAACACGTCACTCTCAAAATCTGAATACACAATCGACCACTTTTAACGTCGCCTCCCGAATTTATTTGAACCATCGAATTTTGACAAGCGACCTAGCAATTTCGCAATATGCGCGACGCCTCATAATTAATTCATAGTCAATTTTAACCCGCTGAGATAATTGAATGTTTAATTTAATGTCGCGCGTAGAAGCCTCCGAAAATATATCCCCATTATAATATTTAATATTGTATTTCAAAGGAGCGTCTCAAAATTTATATTCGCGCGCTTTTAAGGGCGTCGTTTTTGCACGGGCGGCGCCATCTAGCAAAGTGGCCATCTGTACCGCGCGATTAATTATTTAAGGGGCATGGCAACGTTTTAGAACCACCGTAAAACGGGCGACGTTTGACAAGCGCAGATAAGGCGATTCTTCTATTATTATTGTATGGCGTCGTGAAATTGTGATGGAGAAATTTTCGAGGAAAACTTGCGCTCGAGTGCTAAAAGTTGTATTCGGTCCGGAGTTTTTGAGAATCGGATCGATTTTTATATAAATTTGATGATTTTTTATTAATATATTTTTTTGATGTGTTGTACTTAATGTGTTAAATCTAATTGGAGTATATTATAAACCAACAAATACAAAGAGTATAAACCAATTTTTTTAATATGAAAATTACATGATATTCTAATGAATATTCAAATATAATAGAAATTGTTCATCACGAAAACGCTTAACGTGAAAAATCGGTTAATAAGAAATATTATGTACATATACTTTGACGTTTAACATGAAACTCTTTTAAAATATAAATATTTCTTCAGTTTCATATTAAACATTTTCTACTGCACAAGAAAAAATAAAAAAATCGTTTAACACGAAAACGCTCATTATAAAAAATCGGTTGATAAGAAATAATATTGCAGTCCTGACAAAATATTATGCTATGTACGTATACTATAATGTTTAATATGAAATTCTTTTAACAAGAAAAAATATTTTGGTCCCTTCAGTTTCGTGTTAAATATTTCTTTAATTCCAGTACCTAGCAAAAAAAATCGAGTGTGTGGCTTTCACGAACTTTGGAAGTTATACTTTTAATAGTCATTCAGAAAAGCCTTTAGCTAAATATTTCCGTGAAGGAAAACACTCTAATGAGTCATTCGTAAAAATGTTATAGCTATAAATAATAGTATTCATATGGGTTAATGTAATTAGGGGTTTTGGTATGAGGATTAATTAAAGGAAGGAGATTTTTTTAAAAAACAATTTGTAATATAACAAAAAAATATATAACGTACCTTAAACTACCCATAAATTTATCTCCACCCACAAAACCATCTTCAAAACCCATCCCTACAACACAACTCACATCTCCATACTTTATTACACAAATCACAAACCGGAACTCCAAAATATTATACACACATTCAACATACATATAACATTACAAACACTTATTACCTCTACAACAAAATTTTCTCAAACCATCAAAAACCCATCCTCAAAAAAACACTCAAACTTTTGACACTATCTTAAAAAATTTACAAACTTTTCACCGATCTGACAAATATTTACACTCAACTCAAACAAAACCATTCCATCCACGTCATCAATGCACAAATAAAATCCATATTTATTTTTCCAAATATCATTCCAAAACACAGTTGTGGATCGGCTTATTTGTTTGCTCTGCGATTGTTTTCGTTTCTTGCGGATACGTGTGCCCGCTGCCGATAACGGGATCGCTTCCAATCGTATCCCGGGATATATATGTATTACCGTTTATTTGACTAATTGAATTCGGGATAAAGGATGGGGATTCGTGATGTGTCGACTCGGGAGACGATTGGCCGGGATTAGGCTTTTTAGGGTATTTCGGTTGATTGGTTAAAAAAGCGGTGTTTGTGATGGAGTTTGTGAGGGGACTGTTTGGTAATTTTCTATGTTTATTCATGTTGCAATTTCGGATTGTGAGTGGTGGAAGTTGGGGATTGCGAATTTTATATAAGAAAGTTTGCGGTATTAAAAGTGCGCTATTTTAGAGTCAGAAGTGTGGGAGATTAAATAAATGGGATTGTTCGTGTTCGTAAAAAATAACTTTAGTAATTTAAAACTCGTGTTATGTTATGTTTTGAATATGATATTCAGGTTTAGATACATTTTTATTACAAATTCAACCTTTTAAAACTTCAAATTCAACATTTTTATCTTCAAATTCTACCTTTTATATTTAAAATTAAACCTTTCACAAATCAAATTCATATATCGCAAATTTATTTACTTCGTTTTTCAATTTTTTATGATTTCATGACAAATATAATAGTAATGTTAGGCACATATCTAATGGTAATTGTTTTCAGATCGATTTAATAAAAAATATAATTAATAATGTGTGTAAAAATTTGTAAAAACGACTGAATGAGATCATCATCGTTATATTAGGATAGATTGTATTTCATTAATTACAACCAACGATTACACTTAATTATGATGGACGACTAACGCTTTAATTTATTTTTACGAAATTTTGATAAATTTCTCATGGTTGAATTCGATTTGTGAAAGGTTGAATATTTTAAGTGTATAAGCTGTATGGAAAATTTAGCCAGCATATAATAATTTACGAGATAAAAATCAAAACTTTTCGATTACTTATTTATCAACGATATTTTCAATAGGCAGAAATTTCGATATTGGTTTAGTAAAAAAAAAACATTATCAGCTTCGCAATAAACGAGCTTTACAAAAAAATACATAGGTATGTGTAATATCATATTTATAGAATTATCAAATGTTTTCATATAAAAGCAAATTTTTAAATCATCCATTTCTTTAACAGCCCCTGAAAAATCCCAAACATTCACCATCTCATAAAAATTTTCAGAACTACATTCTACACATCAACCAACACACACCCATCAAAATCCATCATTCCACACAACATTTAACATCCCAAAAATTTCCCCACACCGAAACCAAACCTCTCCAACACCTAACAGACACATCGCGCAGAAAATTAACAGCGCCAATGGCAGATAAGGCCGCGGGCTCGAATTCGCAATCGAGCAATTACCAGACGATTTAACGTGCAATTTCCACCCCATAATATACAAAACCACCCCCTCGAATTTCCCATCCCCGTCCCCTACATAGATCTCGCTTATCGTTAATTATGATGCGTTCATAATTCGCGCGCCATTGTTCGGTTGATTATTGCCTCGGTTTTGTCGGCGATAAAGCGGCATTGTGTCGCCGAAAGTTCCAGGGAAGACAGATAGAGGGAAGGTGCTTGAAAGGAGGAAAATTGGGGAAAATTGGGAAAAATCGGGAAAGCCTCCGAGGGCAATCGGGATAGCGACCCGGTCGTATCCTTTAATGGTCGCCGAATCAATGTGTCGAGCCTTTGATCTCGCGCCACTCGATTGGTATGTCCGTTTTGTGTTTTTTTTTTGGGGTATGAAAGAGGTTTTGGGGTCGTTTATATGTGTTGAAGGTTTGATGTATGTTTGGGAATATGTTGTTTGTTTTATTGGTTTGAAAGTTGTATTTTTTTCTAATGAAAATTTTTTATTTGAGTTTTCCACGAATGTACTAAGTCTCATTTAATTAGATGGTCTTTTTTCAAGCTTTTTATTTTAAAAGATTTTTCACATATCATTTTTAAAAATTTATGTTATTAATTGGCAAAATTATTCAGTGCAATAAAACAAATCAATAACGTTTTTAATTTTTAATAAGATATAAAAAATTTCTAATGAAAAAAATTTAATACAAAATTGAAGGAACCAAAATTTTTTTTCGTGTTTATAAAATTCATGTTAAATGTCATAGTATGTTTTCAGGACCACAGTATTATTTCTTATTAACCGAATTTTCACGTTAAGCGTTTTTGTGTTTCATTTTTCCGCGATTTCCACTTTATATCATCTAAAATTCAAGATCATTCTTTTTCAAAGAGATTCAATATTCAAACTATTCCTTCCAAATGGTATCAGTTCAGCAACATACATATATAATAATATTATACATCCAACTCTCGACTACGAAACTTAACGCTTAACTTTATTAATCGATTAATGAAACTATGTGTACGACAAAGTTATATCAGTTAACTAACTTTTCTAATATTTATTCATAAATGACTCGAAAATGATTCATATTTTTATTTTCTTGATTTTCTGATTAGCGTTTCTCAAAATAGGGCTCACATCCCACCAGAAAGGGGTACTTAATTTTTTTTAGATGTAATGCTCAAATTATTAATATCTATTACATTTTTTGTCGAAACATGAATTTTCGAAAATATATTGTTTTCAAATTGCTATCCTAACTTTCCAAAAAAGATGACGATACTATTATATTTGTTAAAAAAAATCCTTCAGACAAAATATTTAAACAATTCTATTGGCTAAATAAGTGTGAGAAGACTAATTCATTTGTACATGTTATTGTGGATCAATCAGATAAAATGGTTAGTTAATTTTGTTTTAAGAATGAATCAAGTGTCTAAAAAAATTGATAGAGGGATTCATAGAGATTTTTAAAACATTAAAATTAGATATGGCACAAATCAAATTTTTTAAAAAATACTGATTTATATCAAACCATTTATATTCTCCATCTAAAAACAATCCTCGAATTTCTCCCAAACACAATCACTTACTTAACACAATCCACACATAATCAAACCGAACTTCCACCACCGCAAAATTAAATTCACCCCACACACAACAAACATTGATTACGCCTCAGCTTTTTTTCCTCTCGATACGGCCACAAGTTTATTGTACCGTTAACTCACAACAACGCCATAAATACGAAATATAAATCTCGCAGCCGAAACGGGAATGTTTTTCTTGCGAGGAGAAAATCGCAGCGACGATAAATTTGATTGATCCGTTTGGAAATCCGAGCGATTATTTATTTGTGTGTGTGTGGTCAGAAGGCGGGCAACCGACCGTAAAGGGTTAACGCGCAAGCCCCTTAGGATCGTTTATTTGCGGATATACGAGGATACGATTTTTTATATTATTATTATTTCGATATTGATTCGACGTTTTGTGAAATTGTTATTTATGTGTGTTATGGGTCGTTTGTGAAATTGTTTAATTTGCGTGTGATGCGAAACAGTTTTGCGTCGTAAACGAAAAATATAATGGATAGTGTTTGGTTGATGTTTTTTTAAATCAAAATTTGGATTTCTTTTCATTATCTTCGTTTCTATAAGAAAGAAAGAAATCTAAAAGAAAGGATTCTTTTCATGGTGGTAGGAAGGGCATTACCGGTAAATTACCCGAATAATTGTTCTGTAATTTACCGGTAAATTTTTAATTTTTACTGATAAATATTTTTTTTTTGTGTTTCGATTATTTTTGAAAAATGTTTTTTTTTGGAAAATATTTAAAAAAGAATTCGGGTCTTGTAGGTGTATGGTTTGTTTAGAAAATATTTTTGGTTTACGGTTTTTTTTTTGTTTTTCGTTATTTCTTCCGGTTTTCCCCGATTTTATTCAAAATTTAATTTTTAAGTTTTAAGCTCTGATTAAAATATGTTTTTTTTTTAATGTTTTAAGCTCTGATTAAAATATAATAGCCGATAATAGCCGATTTTTTTTGTCTATAGTAACATTTATAACGATCGCATTTTTCGCAAACGAAACAAAACTATTTTGCGTCGTACACGTACTAAGCAATTTCATAAAAAAACTCCTAAAATACATATATAATAGTCAATTTATGGTTGTTTGTAAAAACTCTTATAACGTTAATAACAAAAAAAAAATCATGTTGTATTTCAAACGATTTTTAAAATTAGTTTTTGAAACTCAACAGGTTACTCTCTAACATACTTAAAATAATATAATAATAACGTCTTATATCTATATATTACATTTATCAATTTATATGAAAGCTTTATACGAAATGCGTTCAAATTCCAGATGAATCACGAAACGTTGAGTCACGAAAATTCTATCCCTCGAGGAAAAATTTAATGAATACATTTCCATCCCGGAAATTTTAATTCATTTTTTCTACGAAAAATGCGATGCGTAATTTATCCGAACCATACAAATATATACAATTTTCAATTCGCATTACAAATCGGCATTTATAAACACGCGAATGCAATCTTTATTAGCGCCGTAAAGCCAATTCCAACCAACACATATTGCAAGTGCCCGCATTCGAAAATAAACACGGTCTATAAATACATGTTTAATTTAACGCCCGATACATAAAATAAGTAGGAAAATTGCTCTGGAATAAGCCCCGTGTTTATTCGGGAATCAATCATCGCCAAATCGTTGTTTAAAACTAGTGCAGAAGTGCGCGTTTTGATTTTTCCGGGGCCGGGTCGTAAAACTACATTTGTGCAATAAACATTTACGCTAAAGTGAAGTTAATCTATGAAAGGGTCTATTTATAGATTTTATGATGTGAAGTGATGCAAAATTTTTCGGGATGTCGGTTCTGAATGAACCGAAACGATTCTGTTATTCGTTGCGCTTTGAAAATGTTGCGGAATAAATCTTTTTAATGTTGTGTATCGTTTCGTATAATAAGATGGATGTTTATATATTTTTCGATTTGCCGAAAGTGTATTGTTTATGTCTTCAATATATTCGTGTTAATGAAAATATTAATATTTTTTTATGAAAATTGTCTTTATACACGAAAATTGTTTTACGATCCGAATAAAATTCAATTCGTACCCATCAAAGATAATATTATAGTTGTTTCATAACACGGAAAGCTTTGAATATACTTATACAGGGTGGTCACTGAAAGACTGAAGGGTTTCGAAAAGTTATAACTTGTTCATGATTTTCATAGTTTATAGAGAAATATTTTGAAACTAAAATGGTCACTTATGATGCGCAGCAACAAATAAAACTCATTGGGATTTTCTATTCCAGTGAAAGATCAATTATTGAAAATACCTGTATTATTTTAATACTTCATTAATTAATAATGAGTTACATGGCCCATTTATATTTAAATTAGTTCATTAACGAACAAAACTGTAGATTTTGGGATACTGAAAATATCAAAAAAATAAATCATCATCAATTGCATCCCCAAAAATATACTACATATTTGGTAGCATGTTTTCTTGGACTTTCAATAATTGATCTTTCACTAAAATAAAAAAAGCCAAATAAGTTTTGAATATTACTAGACATCATATGTATCTATTTAAATCTCCAAAATAAATAAAATAAAAATATTGAAAACGAATTTTATGACTTTCTTCACATCTTTCATTCTTTTAATCATTCAATGACCACCCTATATAATACATACACAAAAACTGAATCGAATTACTAAAAAAAATATATATGTATATACTATAAACAGGACAAAATTCGAATATAAAAATGATTCGAAATAATATATGCGAAGTTGTGCGGCCGCAAATAGATTTCCCGCTCGAGTTAGCCCAACTTCGGTGTACAACCCGAAAGTTTCCTGAACAGTATCTAGGTTTCATCACGGCTTCTGAAAGGAAGTCGTCTTAACGTGTAGCCCTGCTTCCCTTACACCTATCCCTTCATAAGTACACACGCATAATATAATAATATCTCTCTGTGTATCGGGACCAAGTTTTCGACCAACTGTTTCCACGTCTCAGGCCCGCCTTTGTGTGCTAATCACAATCTTAGGTAAAATGGCACGATTCGCTTTATATACATGTATATTGTACGTGACGTTTATAAGGTCACGTTTTTCGTGAAAAACACGTGAAATTTTGCGTTTTTTGTGAATTTTAAATAACATTCAAGCACATTTGATATTTTTTTAAAACATTTTTTTTTAACTGGTAACTCTCCGAATGTTCATTTTCTAAAATAAGCTTTTTTATTATTTACAAAGACGAGCCTTACGTTTATATCCCTCAATGTCTTTTTAAACTACATTGCGATTCTCTGGTATCAGAAATGCAAAACTTACCCAGTCTACTAATGCAAATGCGATTACTTAAATTAGGTCAATGCGTAAATTTCATCGTATTTTTTCAATATTCAATTTTTTTTATTTTGTCTCCGAACTAATGAATAATATTGTAGGCGGGACACTTTTTTTTCAATATTTGTTAAGTTATTAAATGACTAATAATAAAGTGCATCTATAGAATTTTTCACTGTACGAATTTAAAAAAAAATAATGATGTGACCGCGGCAACCAAAAATACATGTAATGTGTACAATAAAGATACAATTAACGTTGAAATCACTCAATTGTGAGTTTTCAAAATTCAGATCTAGGGATTTTTTATTAACTGATAAACATAATGATGACATGTTACTGACCATAATTAATGCAAAATATCAGAGAAATCGTGTTAAAGATAGGATTCAACTGATAAAAAAGTGCAGTATCTGCATCGCATTAGTTTTGTTTTAAAATACGATAAAACTTTCGCATTAACCTAATATTATATAATAATTCAACAAAATTTTCGTATACATCGAACAAACAACGCCACCTGTGTATTTTATTAATAAAAATTAGCGAACACATAAACCTTTTCGTGTTTACATGCGATGTTCACGTGTATACGCGTTTCAAAATGTGTCGGCGATAAATTTCCGTACGTGGACTTTTCCGGTCATCCTTAGCGTCCTTAATGTCCGTTTTTACGATCCCGAAGTGTCCGAAATAAATTAATGAATGCTGAACGTGACAAATATGCCGTTCCAGGAGGCGTAGCCGAACTTTGTGAAAAGATAAAGAGCGCGTTTTCCTTTGTGTTGTGTGCTTAAGGAAAAAAAAATAACGGCTTTGATGTTCGGATTTGGATTAATATCTTGGAAATCTGTGTTTTTATGTGGGTCGTTCTGTGAGGGAAATTGTCCATACGTGTTTATTGTTGTGTTTGTTTTTTTTGGGAATGTTAATAAATTGATAGAGTCGGCTTTATATGGGATACGATGATAAAAATCAGGGTTGTACCGATTCCGCTGGAGTTGAGGAGTTATAGCATTTTATGTGGAATCAGAGTTCTAAAAAATCATTGACTCTAAACATTTTTTATTTTCTTTAATATTATGACTAAAACTGTTTTTTTCCTGTCTTGTACGGATTGTCAAAATAAAAAATCCATCATGTTTCTGACATATTCATAGTCCTACATACGTCTTGGCTGATTTTCTTTAACATAAATACAATATTTTTTAAAAAAAAATTATCGTTTCAATATCGAAGACTTCAAAAATTTTATTGATTTGTCATTTTAATGAAATCTAAAAGTTTAGGGAAATTTTTTTTTCATATTTTCAATTTATAAAATTTTTGCGATACTTTTTTTTTTGAAAATCGTTATGATGTATTTCTATTACTTACCATCAATTTCATATGTTAGAAAAAAATTTGATCTTACTAAAATCGCTCAAGTCGGAATCGGCAAATTTTGAATCACATGTACAACCCTGATAAAAATACATTATAAATCAACTATCCTCAAATCGAATGATTAAAATTTATTTTTTTCAAATTCTAAATACCATTTCTTAACATTCGATCATTTCGAACGATTAAGGATCCTTCAAAAAATAAAACCTTCACACATAGATTTACGAATCGATTCGAAAAATTTCACAACACTAAACACCCCCCACAAACATTATCCCCTAAAAACCTCCAGATTACATTCGCCTTTCATTCCGAAAATACACCCTAACACTTTCGATCGTTAAGCACGTCATTTTCCACACTTTTCAATAACGCCCAACGACCAGACGTATTATTGCGAACTTTTCCAAAACTCAACAACCTCGCGACTCTCCGAACGTTCGCGTGAATGGCGTCGTTAGCGCATCTTAGACTTCTTAAAAACTCGAAACCCCCCCTTTAGTGTAATATATTATTATTGCATTATGCGTCGTGTGTGTGTGCGAAATGCGAAATCCTCCATTGTGCGCGAAATATCTTCAGACGCGCGTAATAAAGGGAAGATTTGGCGGGTATCATATCGCATCTTTCGGCATTCGAACAACCCTTCGTCCCGCTTTTTTTTGTAAGTCGGTTTTTTTTCGGCGAAGTGATTCCCGAAGCTTTTCAATATACGCAGGGCTTAAAAACTCGTATCTTTGACTTAATAAAAAGTCTTATGTGTGTTTTTTTTCGGTTGCTTCGGATGGAGTTTTGAAGAGCGTTATCTTCGATGGTGGTGTTGTATCGATGTGTTGGGTTTATTTGAATTTTTTTAAGTTTGTTTTTTTTATTTAAAATGTAAGGATTTTGTGGAATTTTAGTATTTATATTTAGTGGCGTGGTGGAAAATTTGAAAATAAAAATAATAAATGCTTCCGTTTCAGGCTTTTCATTAAAATTTTCAGTAAATTCTAGCTATTATATCAAGGCGAGTTGATAAAGTTTGTGTTAAGTAACTGCATTTTTTTTTTCTGAACTTTTTTTTATTTTTGTTTTTAAGTACATTGCAAGTTTTTAAACTTCAACAGTAAATTATCTTGCATTATTTTGCGAAATATTTATTTTACTATATATATAATATAATGTTTTTTTACTTTTTTGTTTTTTTTTTTAAGAAACCAGAATTATTTAAAGCTCGAAACGGAAGCGTTAACAAACTTTTTTCAAACTTTAATCTCTTTACTGTGGTAAATGTCAGGACTTACCGATAAAACCCGAGATCAACTAATCTTCGAACTTAAATAGTAACATACATATATGTATTACATCTAAGAAACATATTCACTTATATAAAACATTAAAAATATCACCAAATTTTATTAAAAGTAAACTAGAATTGATTCAAACCCAAAATCGAAGCCTTTATAAACTTTTTTAGAAAACATCTCGTAGTAAATAAAACCTCGATTTTACGTGCCCGGAATTCACGTTTTCCCTCTATTTGCGTTCAATTTTTATCTATGAATTTTAAACCTCAAATCTACATTTTCTTTCCAATATTTTTTTGTCGATCACTTCATAAACTTAAAACGAGGTTACATTTAAATCTACCAATTGAAACCCAATTTGTTTTCAAACCTTCACATTTTCACAACCACACATAGCGATATAGACAACCGCGCAACAATTTAATCACACTTATCCCTAGAAAACTAAAGAACACCTCCATATTTTTTCACCTCCACGTCTCGCACACCTTGAAAACACCTGTTTTTCAGTCCCAAGGGGCCTTTTCGCACGCCTTATCGATTCGAAATCGGGCCTCGTTTTAGGGATTACTCGTGTTTGATTGAACCACCCCCGGTATGTTTGTACAGTGCCATATTTATCCCCGGCGGTCGATATTGCCACTTTCGAACATTATTGCCGGCCTCCTCTAAATGTTTAAATAATATTCGATCGAAGATTCCCTAGAATATTGTATAGGTGAAAGGTAAAGGGTAGGCGCTCTTCAGACGGCGTTTCTTTGTTCGGGATTCGGCCTTTTGTTGGGCTTTCCGTTTGGCGAAAATAAAACGGTACGTTTCGGTGCACTTCGGACGTGTTTCTACGTTTTGAATAAATATCTGGAGCGGGATTGTTCCGTTGAAGTTTGTTTGACGAGTTGGTTATGGCGGAAGTGCGGTTTTTTGCTGAATCTTCGTTTGAAGATTCGTATTGTTGTCGGGTTTGGGTTTTTGATTTTTTTTGAATAAAGCTTCTGTAGAGACGTTAGTATGAATGGGAATTCAAAGAAATTAGATGTTTTTTTTGTAATTACAATATGTATATTAGTGTATTGTTACTGTTTTACGATTGGGAAACTATTTAGTTCATGTACGATGCAAAACATTTTTGAATTGTATGCAAATAATATAATGGAATGGCTCTTTGTTATTTTTTTTAAACTATACGCTTTCATCATTCGAAATTTGAACTTCTTTTTCATTGCCTTCTTTTCCGCCTAACGAAACTTTAGCCTTGTCGTTAAAAAATAGAGCGCAAGGCTAAAAAAATCTAACCTTACTTAAAACCTCCCTTAAAACCTCCTTTAACCTCCGTTAAAACTTCCAAGAACCATAAAAGAAAGGTGTGTGAAAATTACGATAATGAATAAGAAGAAATGCAAATTTTGATGAAAAACATCAACAAAGTGCCATCCCACTATATTTTTTACAAAACTGTTTTTTTTTGTGTCGCACACGAACTAAGCAATTTCGCAAACGATGCATTACAACTACATAATTAACGTCAAAATATTTTTCTATCGTTTATGTAAATTGAAAACATATATTCATCCAATAAAATATTTAATTAATTTTCTTAATATCATACTGAGAATATACAATACCATGTATTGTTCGATCATATTCATTAGTTTATAACAAACATTGCACCCATTCAAATCTATACGAGTACAAACTACTACCGTTCAATAAACAAATTTCACTTCCAAAAATTCCACACAATGTAATATTTAAAAAAAATATATTACATTACGCGCAATACTCTTTTTAATACACAAGACTGAATACATCTTAATGAACCTACGTTTGCTACACGGAATAGTTCAGAGCACACGAAAAGGACCGAAATGATTTAACGTTTGGGTGATTTCGCATACCTCACCGACTGACAAGACCCTAGACCCTTTTTCCGAATTGAAAACGCGCCCAATAACATCGGAACCCTTCCGACATTTGAATTTCCAAAACTCGAACGCGCCCACACGAGCGCGAACGAACACTTCGAATTATTTCGAATAATCCGAACGGCGCCAATCAACGCGTCTCGGAGAGTTTCCCGCCTTTTTTCGAAAATAAAAAACGTGAAAAAACGCCGGCGAAAATGGAAAGTAAACAACGCTTTTTTTATAGATCCTCGCGCGTGTAAAAGGAAATTCGGTTGATGTTGTGATATTGGAAAAGTGCGGATAGTTTTTTTTATGATACTTCGAAAGTACGTGTTTTCCTATCGATTTATCGTGTGATGTATGTTTATATAAATAAATAAATAATCATTATATTATCGAGTATCGTATTGTTTACAAAAATTTATAAAAAAAAAGTTTTTTTTGTATTGAAAATTTATGTTTGTTATAAAACTATTCGTTTTTCGGATACGGCCCGGTTTTTCCCAATCGAAGACAGTTTTTCGCAAAGCACATCGCCGAAAGCGTGTTTTTCTCGAGTTACGCCCAATTTTCCGGAAGCGGAAAACCGAAGGGTGTGGGAAAAGGGCCCGGAGGGGGGAGGGGAAGAGTTTTCCGGTGACGTCATCGTTTCCTCAGCCTCAAAATCGATATGGGCCACGTTCTCGTCAACTGTCATTTGCATCGCGTATATACGAAGCGCACAGAATCAAAACTCGCAAATATATATAATACATACAAAACTTCGATTGTGCCGAGATGCTTCTACGGAACTGCAATCTGCCTCGCGTATTTTTTGCAGTCTTGATATTTCGCTCTTGATTATTCCGATGATACAAAAGGTTTCGCGGAACAATGGTTTCGGCGGAGCGAGGGTGGAGAAAAAAAATTTGCGTTAGTGTCGTGTCCTTTTGTTTCCGTAAAGGGCTCAGCGTTAATTTATTCGAAGGAATTCAAAAAGCTAGGTCTAATCGGGGACCGTCGTTATTTTTTAGTTTCATTATGCGTGCAAAATATACGACGGTGTAATGAGATAGGATGGAAGGTTCAGTTTTATTATGTGATCGTTGCTTTAATGGGTTTTTTTGTTAATTACTTTAAAGAGGATTGAAATGTATAATTTTATGAGAGTTGTGTGATGTATAATTGTATAGATTGAATGCTTGTTTAAATTAAAAAAATTATAATTTTCAGTTGTATTACATAAAAAAAATAGTGATACTTTTAAAGTTATTACGAAAAAAAATTTTTAGAAGAATTTTTATTATAATATAAAAGTGAAACGCGAGCTTTCGTTCGATACATCAATTACAAAATAATAATCAAAATAAAAATAAAAATGTCTACAATGAGTGATTTAAGTGCCACTTAAAAATTATTATACACATATAATATAAATCATATAATAAATCTGTGATAATACTTGTGGATAAATAGAAGATAATACAATACACGCATACAATAAAAAAATACGTAACGCTTAGAGCGTCGAATTAGATTTTAAGTAGTAAAGGATAGTGTTGTACGCGGTGGGCGCTCATACGGACATGGTGGCCGTGGCCATCTGCTGTATCCTGGTGCTGCTGGCAGTCTTCATAGTCCTCATCATCGTGGTCGGACAATCGATGGGAGAGCCGAAGCAATCCACCTAGTTAAACGCCCCTGTGAGTAGAGTTGTTGACCAAAACGCCGAGAATCCGTCGGTTGAGACGAGGGCGTGCTTAACTTTTTGTTTTTGGTATGTAGATTGGATCGGGAAATGGGTCATTTTGAAATTCGTTTGTCATATGAAAAAGGGTGTCGAATCCTCTTTTTATATGGGGGATACGTTCTAGAGACTACCGTGTAAAAAAATGTATGGTGACCATATAAAAATTGGAGATAGGTTCCATCAGTATATTTGGATAAAACTTCCATCGAAATGTACTTTATAAAAAATGTGTAATGTGAAAAAATTTTGCCATTCGCAATCATCAAAAAACATCGAAAATTTTATTTAATTAATAACTAAAATTATAACAGTATACTGTCCTGCACCGAACCTTACCATTCTAGCATAATAATACATTTTTTTATACTTACCGTGTAAAAGTTAATAAAACGGGAAAAATATAATCGGTTTTTTCTACATGAACCGTGTTATTTCAGAACCGTGTAAAAAGAGGATTGAGTATATATAAAAAAAATTATTGCAACGTAGTATTTTAAAGTCGTTATTTGGTAAAATAGGATTTTAGTCTCCTATATTTATACAAAAGTGAGTTGGTAGCATTGATTGGTCTTGCATCTCTGTCACTGGTCATTCAGTTCGTGTTCTTGTTTAGTATCATAATAGAATTATCGTATCGGAATAAAATAAATAGGTATTAACCACAATTTTAGCTAGGTTTTTTTAGGGAAGGGGGGCAAAATAAAACTTTTTATATGTATGCAATACAAATATGCTATTTTTTTTCATAAAAATATAATATGTGTGTAAATTCAAGGCGTTTGAAGAATTTGTTTTCGATTATGTGATATATCTTGACATAATTCTCATATTAAAGCATAATTTGTAATTATTTTCAAAATTTAAGGGGGAGTCTGGGCTCTTTGACCCCTCCTCTGGCTACGCCCTTGGTTATGAATTAAGTCTATTCCTTGGTTATATTTATAAAGTGTAAAGTTTATCACAATTAACACATTTTATCGTATTTTTAATTGAACCCCAACGTGCAGAGTGTTTTTGTCAGTTAAATTACAAACTAATGTTGTTGAAGTTGTTGTTGCTGCAAAACTTTCGTTTCTAATGTCGTTTAAATATAAAACTTCAGCTGAAAGCGGTCGAAACCTGTCTATTCTCTAATATTTGATACATGTTTGAAATTAAGAAATGTTACCATTGAAAAGAACATAAGTGATAATGACACAAAACCAATTAATGCTGATAACTTACTTTTGTATACATATAAGATGTTAATACATTATTTTACTAACTGCAGAAAAATTTAAATATTATACAATAGCATATGGGTAATCATAATAAAAATGCATAATATGCACTTTATACTTTTTAAATTATAAAATTTTCAAAATCACCCATTTTCCCGAACAACCTACATACAAAAAAAATATTCTACGTCACATTTAAGTACCTTCCTCGCGGCACCGGAAAATAATCTCTTTACAAAAAAAAACTTTTATGTTCTACATATTTATGAACAAAAGGAGCGCACCGTATTCCGTAGTACGTATTTATTTTCCGAGGAAATTCCCCGGCCAAGTTAAGCACGGCGATTACGGGGAAAATTCTCGTCTATCCGATTTCCCGGATGGGGAAAATTATGGACGCCGGATAATTTCGAGTTTCGGAAAGAAGTCCCAAATCGAGTTTCGCAACCGAAAGAACGAATATCGCTCTTAATTGAAAGAGATTCGGGCCGAAGAATGGGATTCGTTGTGCGAAAATAAAATTAGCGTGCCTTGCAATTTTTCATCGAAATTAATCAGCTTCCAGGTCCGGATTAATGGGATGGGCGAAAGGAGGTTTCGTCGAGCGAAATTATTTGTAACTTTTTGTGTGTATTTTATATTATAATATCAAAGAATTCCGCTTCGTTATATTTGTTTTGGGGAATCCAAAAATCAGGGTTGAAAACTTTTTCAAAGGAAAAATAACGAATGATTTAATTTATTATTCCTTTTTTTCTTTTATGGAGAGTTGATCTTAATTTATGAATGCAAAACAGTTTGAATATTTTATTTGAATTACTTGAAATTTCGTTTGATTATTTGTTACAAAGATCAACTTTTTATCTTACAATGAATATACGAACATTTTTTTGAAAATGGTATAAGTCCATTTTTGGAAAAAAATTAGTTGATGTTCATTTTGGTTAGTGGACATTAACTCGTTTTTACCTGAAATAGTTTATTTCTTATCAAAAAAAGTTTTTTTATCAAATTTTATTCTGCGCTCATTTTTACATCAATCATTTATAACTGCATAATAAAACTTATCGTTGTTTTTCTAATTAAATGTATAAGCAATATTTCAATATATTTTCAGAACATACGCCATATCTTTTGCATCTATAGACCTTACGCCATAGATGCGTATTTTATATAAAAGTGTCTAAAAAAATTATTTGCGAATAAACAAATACACATTCGCAAAATATGTAAATCCTATTCTTAAATACACATTCACCATAAAATTTTAAAAATAAAATTTATATAAAAATGCAAGTTTGAACCAAATTGGTTCACTTTATAAAACTTTACTTCTAACTAATCTTTATACGCGTATATTTTTTATAAGGCAATACCGATCGATTTCCGGCCATAACACGGAACCGGACCGCATCAATCGGATCGACTTTGATGTACAATGTACATTTGGAAACGGTCTTAAATTTTTATCAAATATTCATAGGCGGCAAGCTGGCAGCCATCTTGTTGTCGGTCGAGATCCAGGCCAGCCAACCGCCTGAATAAATAAAAGCGCGCCTCTGCATATGCAAACAGGCTTAAAAGCGAGCACACCTCGACAATCGGTCGAGATTTTCGCGGTTGGTAAGCCTGCGCTTGACGCGCCAAGGACGCCCTCGACAACCACTGCTGCCAACCGCACGTATTCGAATGTCGTCTTGAGATATTTTTTTGGCGCCATTGAATATTGATGCGTTCGTGAATTATTCATCCGGTGCTAAATGATTAAGCGAAACTATATATTTTTTTATTGAAACAGCGATTCTCATTTTAAATTCATTCGTGGTCAATATTTAAGCATGAATACTGACCATTTACATATATTGAATGGTTCTTATTTTTATTGAGCAGTCAATATACATTGGTCAGTATATCATAACACGATCAAATATGTATAATATATGATATATTATACGTAATTGATCAGTGCTTAAAGTAAATGGTTAGTATTTATATTAAATGATAAATTTTATTATAAAGAATGGTCAGTATCAATATTTTTGACAGCACAGGCAGAAAATTTTTTTTACGTTATCGGGGATTGTCATAATATTTTTATGAAGCACCAGCAAAGAAAAACAACAACTATTTGCATTATCAGTGAAATTTTCTCAATTATTTTATAAAGCACGCTTTATCGGAACATCGGTGCTTCAATTTTTAATTAATGCTCACAATACTATTTCCCGCACTTAATTTAACTAGCTCAAGTTAGATTAACATTAATATACGTAAATGCATATGTTACAGAAAAATCGTCAGCATACTGACCACCTAATAAAATTATATTAACTGAAAATTAATATCAATACTAACCTACAAAAAATATTTAAATGCTGACCCGAAAAATATTTAAATACTCACCAAATAATTTGTTCCCATATTTTCAAAATACTCGTATAATATCCAATAAAAAAATATTTGTGTCGGAAATGTAACTCAATATTCAGGGATCGTAATGAAATTATGTTTTCGGTGTTATTTTTGAAATTTAAAATTTTTTTTTTAATCGAAAAAGGCTTTTCGACTTTTGCATTATACACACGAGTCACGGTCCATTACGGCGGCTGGCATTGATCGATAGACGTGTCCTTTGACTGTCATAATTACTTTCTTCGACTTTGAATATTTTATATTTGAAAGAAAAAACGTCACGTTATCGTCACCCGCTTTCATGGAGCATTCCTTTCAAAATTTTTTCATTTTCTCGACCGTAACTCATAACGCGGCTATGTCCAATTTTCCGCGTAATTATTACATGTTTTTTTCCTCAATATATATATACTGGATGTAAATCGTATCGCCGGGCTAATATTTCAGGATTTTATTCGTTCGGCCGGAAAAGTCTGAGGGTAGGAAAATTTCGAACCCAGAACGAGGAGTCCAATAAAGCCGACCGAAAAGAGCTTTCCTATTAAACTTGTGTGCTTAGGACGCCGAAAAAAGAAAGAACGAACTCGATACGCGTATCTTTTCCAAAGGATTTGCTTCTTTTATATCGATGCTTGATTTGTGCGTGTTTCCGAATGGAAAATAAATATTTTTGTATATTTTAATCAACCCATTCAGATTGCGCCTCTTTCACGTATAATTGAATTAAAAAGAGGTATACATCATTTTTATTTAATTCAAGGCTGTATTTTACATCTGTTTGAAAATTTATTTACTCCGACTCGGAATTTTACTTTTGTCTTATGTTTCAACTCCGACTCCGTTTTCTTAGCAATGTATAAAATTGATAATAGTTAATAAAAATACCAGGGCTATATATGTATTCGTTTCAAATTTGCTTTAACTTCAATTTCGACTCCGACCGGAGCGATTTTAACAAGATAAAATTATCTTAACAACGTATATTGGTAGTAGCTAATAAAAATACCATAGCTGTACATTTGTTTCAAAATGTATCGACTCCTACTACGAAATTGACTTTTGCCTTTACTTCAACTCTGATTTGTAAAATCAAAGTTTCTTACCAACGAACAAAATTGTCAACAGGTAATAAAATACATAATAATAATTTTCAAAATAAACAAGCACCACAAAAATCTTATAAATTAAAAAATTAATAAAATATTTCCCCAAACTTTTATATTTTATGATAATGATGAACCAGTTATATTTTGAACGATTTTGATATTAAAATGATTAATTTTCTCCACAAATATTATATTTTTGGTTTAAAAAGGCCAAGACTTATGGTAGGACTCTAGAATATGTAAAAAAAACATGACGCATCTTTCGTTTTGACAGTCCGTATGAGATGGAGAAAACAATCGGTTTTAAACATCAAATAAAGTAATAAAAATCGGTCGGAATCAGTTTATTTTTTACGATTCAGACTCAACTTAAAATACCACGATACTTTCGAAATCGATACAGCCCTGATTTAATCACATACGAGTCAGACTTGTCATTCAAACCAAACATTACAACGAACGTTGCGGAATTCTACATTCGAATAATCAAAATGAAAACGCCATACACACATACACACACACACACACACACCTCCTCTCGTGCACCGAAAAACGAACATTTTGATTTAACTCTTCAACAAACATCAGGCGCACAACTCGAGTCAATATCCTGCCCGCGCGTAATTAGTTTCGCAGCCATTTTTCGATTTTCCCGCCATTCGCTCGGCGATTTCCGATTTCGATTCTCACTCAAATCTGTCACCTTTCATTTCCGGCCGAAAAAGGAGGATTACTGGCGGGAAATTGAAAGATCGCGATCGAAACTTCGCGAAAACAAAATGGCGCGCTTAACGCGATTACGGGGAAGAGTCGTGTCTTTGTGCTGATTTTATTAGGTTAGCGTGTAACGAGGTTAGGCTCGCGGGCGAGTGCGGCCGATGGATGGGTCGTTTCGATTGGGAAATGTAATTCGGCAGCGGTGGATGCTCGTTTGGGTTATTAACGTAATAATCTTTGTCGTGATTTATGTTTGGAATTAAAATGATAAATGGAATGTTCGAGTGCTTGGATTTCTGAAATATTCGAAGCTCGCCTTTGAAGGTGGATCGTCGTCCGCTTTAAGAACGCGGGATAAGCTCCTGTCGAATATTTTAAAGCGTTAATGTGAAATTTAAGGCAGCAACAAAGGTCTGTGTTCGACTGAATTAATGCGCATAATCTTATATTTTGTTACGTAAAAAATTGACGGCTTAAAAGTCACGGTTTTATCAGAAGATATTTATATTTTGCGTTATTATATGATGTGTAGTCTTATGAATATATCTTTCGTATTGGTAACGTTAATTTGATTTTTTTTAGTCTGAAATTAAAATTGAATTACTTATGGATGTTCGAAAAAAAAATTGTTATCAACTAGGGAGACCATTATCGGTAAATGAAAATTACGGTAAATTTCGCCTCTATTATTAACTTCATGAACTTCATGAACTTTTCATAATAAATTAATGCACGTCCGGTCTAATGGGATCCAATTATTTTCAAAAAAATATAAATTAAAACTGCATAATCTACACAACTCGACCAAAATAATAATTATTTAATTAAACATCAAATTTCTAACGCAAAATTTTTCTTAAAAACCCCATCTAATCCATCGGCGCTAACGACATTATCAATCATCCCCAACACACCCATCTCCGAACTAACCGACGAATCGAACAACCCTCAAAAACACACCTCCAACGAGCGCCATCGCCTCGTCCACCAGCCATACACACACCCAACTAATGATGACTATGTTTTTAATTGTGGCGGTTGTGTGATGCACAGGGTGGCCAGGGGAGCCCCAGGACGGGGGCGCCGACTTCGTAACGCAGCCCCCGCCCCCATACCCGCCCCCGCCCTCGCCCTCGCCCTCGCTCTCTCCCACCAAGCCTCCAAGTACGTGTCACAATCTCATATCTATATTAAATTAAATAATAATTATAACAGAACCAAGTTTATTTATATATATATACGTATAGATTATATTTATTTATATATATTGTAGAGTTTGCAAGCATATTCACCCCTGTCACCCTTAAACATTCATCCCCCTCACCACACGTCATCCCGTGGTATTAGAGTTGCGTCTCTCCCGTTCCCCGAAAGCCTGCCAGTTGAGCAATCTGTGTCTTAGTCGCGACATTTGTATATATATATGTTGAAAAATATATATTTTTTGAAATTGAGAAAGCGACGGTGAGGGCTAAATTTGCTGTTTTCTCTTGTAAAAGTTTGATTGTTTCCGAAATGTGGATCTTGCTCAATGAAAAGCTCAACTTTTTCTTATTATTGTTATTGATGCATGTGTAGTTCTTAATTGAAGCATGTTTATGATATGTATAGAATCTGTGTTGTATTTAGAAATAGATTTTCTAATGTAGGGTTTCCCATTTTTTTTAATGATGGAACACTTAATGGATCCTTATGTGAATCCAATAATTATATAAATTATAATTATAATCCGATAAATTATATAATTATTCTTATAAATATAATGTAAACAGAATTCTTAGAATTTTTTTGTAATATAGATAGAGTAAAAGATATATAATTTTGACAAGTTGATGTACTTTTCTATTAACCTTTGCAGATGACAACACTTTAGTTTGAAAAAAATGTTTTTATCAACAAAATGTGGGTCTATATAAAACGTTATGTTATAAAAAAAATTATTTAATTTAAAATTATTCAATGTATAATATAATACTTCCTTATATTTAAAATTTCAAATCATAATAATTAAATTTCGAATCAAATAATTCATATTAACCCAAAATAAGACTAACAATAAGTAAGACTATCAAAACTATTTTCATTCAACAAAAAAATTCATCTCTAAATACTAAAACACTCATTCAACAATTTGGGAAACCCTATCCTAACAAAAAAAAACTTATTACAAACTCTTAAGCATGTTAGAACATCCCGCATGCCTCTCTCACAATATACAACCTATTAATAAAAAAAACCGGATCTTCATTAAAAAAAAACCACACGAAAATAGACTCGCGCGTAAAAATACGAAACTCCTCCCCCCCTAAAGTACGAGCCGTTCTTTGATGATTTCACGATCGGACGAGCCTTCCACCGTCGAGGATGTCCAATGATGCGTGACGTTGTCGACGACGGCCAAGAACTTGGCGAATTTGTGTTATGTTACGTTATATTATAATATGTTGTGTGTGGGGGCACGCTGTCGAGCGGAATCGGCTCGCAAATTGCGCGGGTTTATTAAATATCGAGTGTATTGCGAAAGTGCGAAATTCGGATACGATGGGGTAGTTCGTGTTTGTAGTTGTTTTTGGTTTGGGGTTTGGTGCGAAGTTTTGGGTTGTCGATGTGTTTTGTTTGATATGTTTTTATTTCATTATAAATTTTATATACAGTTTGTGTGTTTTGTTTTATATATATATATATATATATATATATATATATATATATATATATATATATATATATATATATATATATATATATATATATATATATATACATTATATACATTAAAACTCTCAATATACGTTTTCACGCTATTTGCATTTAATTTTTGTAATCCCGAAAACCCAAATCTTTCAATATTAAACTCATAACCTACATTTTTCTTCTAATAATTTTTTTTTTCTTCAAAAAACGTAAACACGAGGTTTCGCTGTATCTACATTTTTTTTTATTTATATGCAAACTGTATAAATATTAGTTTTAAAAAAAATTCAGTGATGAGTAATATTTCATTTAAATGTCGAGTTATTAATTTACTATCCATAATCGTAATTTAATAAGCATTTCGAATTTGGTTAAGTTCATATTACATGTTCTTCATTTTGTTTTTTCGATTTTAATTTATATATTCTTATTGATGTTAGTATATAAAAAAATTATTTCGTTGCAAAAAAGGTTGTTCGTTGCTATTTTAGAAGCATTGAAAATTCATGATCTTTTCCTAATAACTGAAAAAAATATGAATCTAAACGTATTTAAAAATATATCTCCAAGATCACATTCATCTATTTAACTGCACCCCCCTATCTCTTAACTATCACTTTCATCTAAATATCTTCCATATACTCTATTCCAAATGTATTTCTCTTAATACATAGAACGACCCAATACATAAAAATATGGCAAACAACACAATCCAACCGAAATCACATAAAAAATCCAATAGAACGCATACAATACTCATCAAAAGCGCACATAAATCTCCTATCCATAATAAAAAAGCCCCATAACTTCGACAACTGCCCAAGTTTTCCGCGTGACGTCACATCTCCGAGTCCTCCGTCGGAGAAAAAGTCAAAATAAAAACACCTTCTCCTCTTCCCCTTCCCCCCTCCAGTTCCCCGCTTGCGTTTTGGCGGGAAAACACATCCGTATCTACCTCCGGCGAGTCCGTATTAAAACAACCCGCGCGATTGTCGTTTCCGTTTCCGAACGACCCTTCGGGGACTGCAGATTGTCCGATTTCGGCCATATAACAGATTTCAGATATGGCTGAAATGCCCTTTTATTGTCCGAGCCCTTTCGATAAAATAAAATCTGATACGGCTTTTTTTAATGTGGGGGTTTTAAGTGGTGAGGACTGTTTTGGTAATCCGGTTTAAAATGCTGTGATGATTGATGGTTTTTGGTGCTTGTCAATATCTACCTATAGCAGCGAAACTGCTTGAAAACCAATGACTGAACTGTCAGATTATTATATATGTATGTACTAATGACTAGTGCGTGTGAACTGTTACTAGATAGTATGTTTGAAACATGTATTTACGAATGTCCTTATCATTCCAATGATTGTGTAAATAAATTGAATGGCTATCATCTTGATCCGAATACTAAGAATAAGATGCGTTCAGTAAATGTCAGAGAAAAAATATAACCTAATCGAATTCAAAAAAATGTTCAGATTTTTGTCTGACAATGAGACATGCTGTATTAAATAAATATGTTTATTGTTTCTGACAGAGACATGTGAAATTTTCCTAACCCTATATTTAGTTTTTCTAAATTAAAGAGTGGAAAAATATAGCAAAAGCTATATTCACTGACACCTTTTTTTGAATCTGCATAAAATTTAACGCGTTAAATGACATCTACTAGTAGTTAACAGAAATTTTATTCATAATACGCGGTTTTCTTGCACTTTTTTTCATGCAGGTAGATTGATAAGTACTCAATTTCTTTATATACTTCGAATTGATATCTAAACAAGAATGCGAAAAAATCTATGAACCAGTACATTCAAAACAAAACTAAACCATCAACATTTCTATACACCCCCAACTTACACATTAAAACAAACAAACTAAACCTCGCACATCTAACACCGCATCCACCATCAACCATTCAACTCCCAAACTAATTCATCCCATAATTCAAAATTCCTACCGAATTTTATTCACAAACCCCCCGTTACATTTCAAAATTTCAACGCCGATCCAAACTTTCCTATAATCCGCGCGAAACCTCCCCGAAACAATCGTTCCCGGATTACGCGAAGACGTCCCTAAACAACTCCTACAACGTTCCCCCCTTTATTAATATACCTATCCCCCGATACCCCCCGCTACCCCCGGCAATGAAACGGTCCGCCATGGATAATTTTAACCGCGCAAATGCCGTAAATAATGCGCGACGCTCGTAAACGCTTTGCGGGATCCCCGAGGTCCCCGAGGTCCCTTAATCCCTGAAAACTTCTTTATCCCCTTTGGCGCCCGTTTGCGTATATGTCCGGGTCCCGGAAATTTCTATGGGTGGTTGTGTGCTTTTTGCGCCTCTGGGGATGTTGGTTTTTGATGGGGATGGTTGGTTTTCGATTTGTGCGGAGTTGGATTGGATTTGTTGGTTTTTTAATGGGATTTTTTTTGGGATTTGATGTTTAAATGTTTAGTATAATATTTATTGATAGGAATATGTTAATTTTTTACGCTCATACTCTCATAGCGAACTGTGACAATGCGGACACTTGATACGTTAAAAAAATTGACTGGAACTTATTTGTCGATTTCAATTAATACAAAAGATAAATTGATACTCAAAAGTTTTTTAGTATATTATTGAAATTTGAATAGTCATTAATGTAAAATGAAGAGCTTTTCTGATATAAGTTAAAGCATTTTTATGAGAAAAAATATTAAAAGTTATCCAAATGCAAGTTGTCGATTATATGGAATCAAATCCATTTATGGATCTTATCACAACTCGCTTAACTTCTATAATAAGTGTTTTAGGGAAACAATATTGTTAATTTAAGCAAATAAAGAGCAACCTTTTTTGTATAATGGGTCAAAACCGAAAATTTGATCATTTTGATGCAACTAACTAATCTGAAAAATATATAATTTTTTTTAATGGATTACAGATGATATTATATTTTACAAAAATTGACAATCTAAAAAACTTAATTGAAGAATAGATCAGTATACTTAAGCAAATTCGATTATTAATAATTTTACAGGTAAAATTGTGATTATGAAAAAAAAATTGAATTATTCAAATTTAAGTTAATACCTTCGCTACCTTATTTAAATAACCCGCAGGCAACATGTTACTCATCACTAATTTGAGCAAAATTTATATCGAAAAACACATTCGAAACAAATTTTTTCACCGCGAACTTAAAAACATAATCAATTAATTATAACAAACATACAACCCAATAACAACGCATTAAAATTGAAAATTTCCAATACGGCTTACGAGAACATAACAGGCAAATCCCACACGCCAAAACGCGACATCGACAACACCCGTCAACCCCACTGAAAGTATCCCACATAAGCCTTTCACAATACACTTTCAAACTCGCGCAATCCACGCGAAACCTTTGTGTTGCGCACTCGAGCGTGCGCCAACATTTGACATGTTCGTTACCCCGTTTCCGAGATGTTTAACATCCATTATAATGCATCCGTACAGGGTGTTGCGAAACGAGAATACATCGGTTTTGCTTTGTGACCGTTTCCAGAGTGTGACCAGACTTTCGTGAGCAGCGGCGAAGAGGAAGGTGGAGCGTTTTCGGCACCGGAGCTGGTCAACCCCAACAACCATTCACGCCAGTGCCTGTACACCTTCCTAGCTGCGCCTGGACAGCGGGTCGAGCTCGTTTTCACCGCGTTCAATCTACGTGGAAAACCGCAAGAGTGAGTAGTTGTTGTTTGTAGCTTTTTGCAGCACTGCCAGAAAGCTGGCTGTCACAATATTATCAAATGAGGGATTTGAATTTTTGCGGGTCGAGCTCGTTTTTATCGCGTTCAATCTACGTGGAAAACCGCAAGAGTGAGTTTGGTTGTTGATTGTAGCTTTTTGCAGCGTTGCCAGAAAGCTGGCTGTTGCGATGTTATTAAATGCGGGATTTGAAGTTTTTGTGGGTCGAGCTCGTTTTCACCTGGTTCAATCTACATGGAAAACCGCAAGAGTGAGTTTGGTTGTTTGTAGTTTTTTGCAACGCTGCCAGAAAGCTGGCTGTCGCATTTGACATCTGTATTAAATTGATTTTTTTAACCAATAACTCCTTGACTTTCATCTTCTAGAATGAGCTCTTTTATGATTTACAAAGTTAAGTTCTACGTCTGTGGTCCTGACTTTTTTAATCACATTGCGACATTCTGATATCAGAAAATACAAGTCTTTCCAAGCCTTCTATAAATGTATCGTAAGACACGTCAACTGCCATATTTGACAAATGACGTTAAATATTTAATTTTTTAATAACACTAATAAAATAGAACAACAGATGACGTCAAATTTCACAAAAGAAACGCAAAGATTTGTTTCATTTCTCACGAAATACGCGATCACACAAACATTGCTTAACACATATAAACGATATTACCAACCTGTTAGTTACCTACTACAAAAAAAGGTCTAACTAATGTTGACAGTCAGGGCTTTACCTTATCACTTTAACGCAAATTTTTTTGATATACAAAAGACATTAAATTTATATAAAATCATCATTTTTCAACAAACTCAAAGCTCACATGAGAATAAAATTTACGACTATACAACATTTATGCCTCCTAACGTTTTATTTTTCCCACCCACAGTGGAGCAGCAGTCGGCGAACTACCTGGGTAAGTTTTTACAATGCTACATGAATTATTAACTCACACAAGACACTCACGACTCAATACATTATTTCAGATGCGTGCACGAGTACATGGACGTGTACTCGGAAGCGGTGAGCGGCGAAGCTGGCGAGCTGGTCACTAGTCCGTTTGGAGGGAGATACTGCGGTCCCATACCACCAAGACGGAGGGTATCCCTACACCGTGCCATAGCCATCTCCTTCTTCACGGACAAGACCTACACGCCATCTACGCTCTTCCACGGGACGTACCGCTTCATCAATGACTGTAATCTATCCCCCTCTGAGAGTAACTCGATTAGGCCGAAGGATCGGATTAACCCTGATTGTTTTCAGCTGAATACTCGGTTGGCACGACAGTGGAGCAGACGCCGTGCTCGTTCACCGTGCACGAGTCTAGGAGGAGGAAGGGTGTGCTGCTCTCGCCCACGTATCCTGGTGCCTATCCGAAGGGGTTGCATTGTGCCTACCAATTCCTCGGGAAGCCGGGACAAAGGATTCGCATCGAGTTCCGTGACTTCGATCTTTTCTACGGTGGACCTCAGTGAGTTTGGAGATCGTCTCGATAAATATTTGATCTCTAATGTTTAGACTATTTTGATCAGTGTTTTTTAACCTTATTTGTGTCATGCTCTACTTCAATACTTCGGAAATCTCCAGTCCCTCCCTCTTCTTCATCAAAATTATAACATTTAAATTTTCCCCCAGTGGAGCTTAACCCCCACGTTGAAAAACACTGATTTAGTCTATTTAGACAGTCTACACCAGGCATGGAAAAAAGGCTGCCCGCGAGCCAAACCCGGCCCACAGCGATATTTATTATACTTAATAATTAAAAAAAAATTATCAAAATAAAAATTTTGAATCATGCGAAATCAATGAAAAAAGATAATAAATAATCAAAATAAAAATAAATTAGTGGAGTATGAAAATTAAAAAAATATATCATCATATTTTCGAAAATTAAACAGAAAATAAATGATTTTCCTAGGAAATAGACTTTTTGACAAAACGATTTTTGTTTTTCGATCAATGCTCTGAATTATTTGACTGAGTTAAATTTTAAATTAGAAAGAAAATAAATGATAATGGTATTTGAAGTATTCAATTTTATTAGATAATTTATTGCCAAATTATCATTTTTTTTGAAAATCCTTAGAGAAAAAAATCGATAATTTTCCCGCTATTCAAAAATGTTACGAAAATTTCAGTACGAAAGATTTTCAAAGTTATAGTTTACTTATTTTAGAACTAGGTTTCAAAGAAATTTAAAATGATTTATTAATTTTTACTATTATAGATATGGCATGGCTCACGGCGGCCCAAAAATTTTTCGATCCGTCCCGCCATCTGAAACAATTGCCCGCCCCTGGTTTAGACTGTTTTGAATCTCTGTTTACTATTGACTATTTCAACTGACTGTGTTTCCAACCTTATTTGTTTCATGCTCCACTTCAATTTTGAAAATCTCCATTCCCACCCTCCTCTTGACCAAAATTATAAAGTTCAAATTTCCCCCCCATTGGGGCGTATCCCCCACGTTTGAAAACACTAGTTTAGTCTATTTAAACAGTCTAAACAATCATCAAATATAACGTTAACGTTATAACGTAGTATTTAAATACTTAAGTTACTCTACTGAAGGTTCTATTAATGTTTATTATATCTAATTCCAGCTGTCCGTTCGATTATGTACGCGTATTCGATGGCCCGGATAACTCTTCGGCTCAGGTTGGCACCTACTGCGGCCAGCAGCGCAACCTGGTGCTCTACTCCAGCGATGAAAGGCTGTTGGTCGTCTTCTATACGTTGCCGAGGACAGCCAACACGCAGAACAGGGGCTTTAAGGGCATGTTTGAGTTTTCTGAGAGCTTCGTGAAACTCGGTGAGTCCATCGTCCCTAATAAATGCCTCTGAAAGAGTTGATTTCAGTATATTGATTCATTTTTGGTTTCAGATTTTATAAGTAAGAACGATGCAGAGCATATTAGAGGATCAGAGTGCGATCAGAAGATATTGAGTAAAAAAGAGTCAACGGGTTACGTTTTTAGTCCTAATTATCCATTTCCATATATTCCGAAAATAGTTTGTAGGTAAGTTGTCCATTATCTTAACACTGAATAAAGTAAACAAAAAAAACGAGAGTATTAATATTTTGAACATTTCCAGGTATTTTATTTATGGTATGCAAGACTCTCAACACCTCGAGAGAGTCCGTTTGGAATTTATTAAGTTTGAAATACCAAAAGGGGAGAAAGCCGGAGAGTAAGTTTTCCGACATGTACAATTACAATCTAACTTCATTTAATTAAAACGGAAACCGTTTACAGATCGGGAGCGGCATGCACCGACGGGTATCTGAAAGTTTACCTCAAGGGGCAAGAGGCTTCCGATTCGTACGACAAGTTCGACATGGACCTGTGCGGCGAAGTCAATTCAAGCATTATATTAGCCGTTTCTGATGGACCTCGACTCGTGCTGGTCTTCAGCTCTGGAGATCTTTGGGGACGAGGGTTCAAAGCCAAGTATTCGTTCGAAACAGGTAAAATTGAGCAACTGAATAGTTATCTATGAAAAATTTAAATAATCTTGAGTTTTTTATGTGATATTTAACGTTATCTATTGACATGTTGTCCCTCTTTGTTGGTATTATTGAAAAATTATATGTTTAACGTCATCTGTTAAATATGAAAATTGACGTGTTTATATGTGTAAACACGTCACGTCAACACGTCACGTCAACACGTCACGTCAACACGTCTTTCCTAGCCTTCCATATACCTATGGAAGACTAGGAAAGACTTATAAAAAGTCATTAAGGACCACAAACGTAAAGCTCGACTTTGTAAATCATAAAAGAGCTTATTCGAGAAGATAAAATTTAAGAAGTTATCAATTTAAAAAAAATCATAAAAAGCCAAGATTTTTTGCGATTTTCATAAAAAACGCAGTCACACAAACGTTGCATGATGTAGTATTTTCAAAAATATGGGCGGATATAATTGAGTTGTGGTTTGCAGAGTACCGCATCCCAGGCACCGCAGCACCAGATGGATCTTGCTCGTTCACTTATAGAAGTTCATCGCGGAAGAAAGGAGAGTTCAACTCGCCAAGGTATCCATCCAACTATCCATCAGATACCAACTGCACGTACATGTTCCTGGCGACGCCCAACGAGCAAGTCACCATCGTTTTCGACCATTTCAAAGTGAAGGCAGACTCGGTTAACACCACCGGTGGAGCATATGGGTACTTAAATTCTCTAGAGTATTGCAATGCTTATTGTGAAGGTATTAATGATGTCTAATCATGTTTTCAGAACAACAATATGCTTAGAAGATTGGGTCGAAGTGTGGGGCGTCGGTCGTACTGGATGGTCTCCTTTGGGTCGGTACTGTGGACTGACTGCTCCAGGACCCCTTGTGTCCCCTCGAGGAGCCCTAGGGCTGGCTGTCTTGTTGCACGCTGACTCCGAAGGTGTCGCCAGCGGTTTCAAAGCGCGATACACCTTTGAGGTATCAAAATTCTTCTCCGTACCCATAAAATTTGATATTTGAAGGTATTAACGTTGGATTGCTTCCTGTTTATAGATAGCCAAGTCGATATTCGGAGACTGCGGTGGCAACATGTCTGGCATGGAGTATGGCGTAATTACCAGTCCCAATTTTCCATCGAATTACGACGGGCCTGGGAGGGGGTTAGCATCGAAAACGTGCAATTGGTTCGTGTCTGTGAAGCCTCAACACAAGATTTTGCTCAATTTCGAATTTTTCGCCGTCGAAGGCGATCCATCAGGTGATTGTGATTTGCTATAAAGATATTATTATTTTAAAGACTATTATTCTGAAGACTCTTACAATTAGTCTAAAGACTATTACCGTCCGCCCACACTAGCCCAACTAACGAGCTAAAACCATAAAGTACTATAGGAAGATCGGAACGCGAGTTTTTCAAGCAATGCATTAACTTTGGAAGCGGCGTCGTCGCTGGTGACTTGATGCATCGTTCTTTATATCTTTAACTAATTGTAAGTTAGTCAGTCTTGTGTAGACGGCCCTTTCGTCTAAAGACTGTTAATCTGAAGATTGTTAGTCTAAAGATTGTTAGTCTAATGACTGTTAGTCCAAAAACTGTTATTTTGAAGATTCTTGGTCCAAAGACTACTTTTACTAATTGACTACCTTAAAATTCCAGGGCGTGGTTGTCCAGCAGCCGTGTTGCGATTGTGGTACGAATCAAACGGTCCACCGGTGGAACTGTGCGGCGAGAAAGGTCAAGCCGATAAATGGCAGTATATAACGGAGACGAACAACCTCCGCCTAACGTGAGCTTACCCAAACATCCCAAAGTCATTTCCCCTCCATGCAAAGACTACTAAAGATATGCTTAACCTAATTCCAGGTTCATATCCGCCGACAAGTCAATCGGTGCCCAGGGCTGGCGCGCCGTGTGGACGGAGGTGAAGGAGATAACGCCGAGCGAGCCTTGCGAGCAGTTTGCATGCCACAAGTCCTCTTTGTGCATCGCCGACAAGCTGATGTGCAACAGGGTGGACAATTGTGGAGCGGACGACAAGAGCGACGAGACCCACTGTGAGTGAAAAGCGTATGAAGGCTGTATTTTGGCGTATTGGGCCCGATTTATAAAGCTGGGAATTGCCAGTATTGAAAATGAGTTTTTGGGGTTTCCCGAAGGGTGTTCTAATGAATGTTGTGTCATATATTGCAGTTTAGAAGTATTAGGTTCATTTTTCTCAGATTTTGGTAAAGTAGGTTTTATTATTATTTGGTTTGTTTAATTTTGAAGGTTTGTTTATACGTTGGATTTTCTTTTATTATAACTTTATGATTTATTTTTATATTCAAAATTTAATTTTAATAAATTAGTTTAGAATATTTTTGCCGTATTTTATTTATTTTTTTATTTCAGTTCAGTTGCCCTCTAGCGGTCTATATAAGAAACAAAACAATAGAGGATTTTTATAATTAAAGTTTTCCAAACTATTCTATGATGGAACATTAGACGAATAATAAGGAAAAGAATTAGACATGTTTTCAATTTTACAGGAATTTATTTCAGTCAAAAACTAATACGAAGTTTGGAAAACAATTGTGTTCAAATTTTTATTTTCAGTTAAATCTTCCGTAAAATATATATTTCGTGTCAAAATATATTTTAATATTAATGGAAATATATAAGGAAATCTTGATCTATATAAATATCAAAGATTACCCCAATAATTTTGAGAATGAAATATTTTCAAATACATGAATATTCTAAGATTTTTCACTTTGAATTTTCCAATAATTTTTTCATTTAACCATTCAAATTTTTAAATGAATATTTAGTTTTGGATTTTTACTTCAAAATTTTGCAAACTTTCACCGAATTTTCACTGTCATTGAAAAACAAGAGGGTTATAAAAAGTCTTAACTTGTTCATTTATAATGTTTTTTATTCTCTTTTTTTACAGGTTTATAGAGAATCTTTTGAAGATTAAAATCGGTACATATGATGTCCAAAAATGATCGACACTCATTGAACTTTTCTATTCCAGTTAACATGAATGTATGAATAACACGCAAGATGAATTATTGAAAGTCAGGGAAAAAACCTTACCGAATATGTAGTATTTTTTTGGGAGTGCGATTGATGTTGATGTATTTTCCTGGCATTTTCAGTACCCCAAAATCAGCAGTTTTCTTTATTTACGTACTATGAAATTATGTTGTTACTCATTATCAATCAATTTTGAATTAAAATATTGCCAATAGTTCCAATAATTTATCTTTTACTGGAATAGATAACTGCAATGAGTTTTATTCGTTTCTGCACATCATACGTAACCATTTTAATTTCCAAAATTTTCTCTATAGCCTCGTAATTTACGAAATTGCTTAGTTCGCAAAAAAAATTGCGTCATATACGAACAACATAGAGAAGTGGTGCTTTTCTTGATATTTTTCATTGACTTCGTTTCCGTTTCCACACCACTTCCTTTACGTGGTCTTGGAAGTGTTAATAATTATATTGGGTTTGATTTTTTTAGTTTCAAACTAGAATTCTTATCTACAATGTTAAAATCTTCTTATTTGGAATAGAAACAACGAAAAAAAGTTAAAATTTCGAACAATGAAGGCTTTTAGTTTTGTAAAACATCAACAAAGTGCCATCTCACTATTTCATTCGCAAAAATATTTTGCGATGTACGCGAAATAGGCAATTTCGCAAACTATTATTATACACAGGTGGCCACTGAGAGTCTGAAAGCTTTTGAATAGTCATAACTATAGGGTCTTTCAATAGGGACGCTCGAAATTTGTCAGGTGATAGCAGCCATGTTGTTAGTGACATCAATCAAATGTTTAATAGTGTACGGCAAATTACCACGGAAGGTTATACGAGTATAGCGTTGAACAGCGCGTGCAAATCGTTAAATTTTATTGTACATTTTAAAATCGAGCGTCCTACAGTTAATTTTCAAACTATCCCATAATAATAATTTTAAATAGGTGCGATTTAACTGTGCATTAAAAAAATATACGATGTGCATTATTTCTGGTGCATTAAAGAATCTTGTATTGTGCATTATTTTATTCATAAAGGAAAATTTGTGCGGTACAAAGTGAGCATCAAAAAAATATGAAATGTGCAATAGAATGAATAGTTTGTGCATTAAAATGACAGATAGGTGGCAACGTAAAGTCAATCTCAACAGATACACCTCAACTGTCAACTAAATTTAAACAATCGTTACATTTTTTTAATCAATGTTGATTTTGTTTGAATTCGGTTTATTGCGAATCGATTATATTATGAAAGTTGTGAATAACGGTCGTGCAGTTGGTATTTCTAATGCACACGTTTCAACGCTCGTGCAAAATGCACACAATATTTTTTTAATGCACCCTTATTTTATTGAACGCTCAAGTTCAACGGACAGTTTAAAATTGTTCCCATTCAAAATAGGATATGGCTATTCATACATTCAGTATGTATATGCAATTGGCTATTTATACATTCGATATATATAATTGGCTGTTTATACATGCGGTATGTATACGCAATTGGCTATTTATACATAACGAATCCGAATGTACGAATAGCCACATATACACAGCGAATGTATGAACAGCCACATCCGGATGTAGCTGCTATTCATACATTCGGCATGTATATGCAAGTGACTATTCATACATTCAGTATGTATATGCAATCGCCTATTTATACATTCCGTGTCTATGTACATGTAATTGGCTATTTATATATAACGAATGTATGAACAGCCACATCCAGATGTAGCTGCTATTCATACATTCGGCATGTATATGCAAGTGGCTATTCATACATTCAGTATGTATATGCAAGTGGCTATTCATACATTCGGCATGTATATGCAATTGGCTATTCATACATTCGATATATATATGCAATTGCCTATTTGTAATTGGCTATTTATCCATAACGAATGTATGAACAGCCACATCCGGATGTAGCTACTATTCATACATTCGGTATGTATATATGCAAGTGGCTATTCATACATTCGATATGTATAATTGGCTATTCATACATTCGGCATGTATATGCAAGTGGCTATTCATACATTCGATATGTATATGCAATTGGCTATTCATACATTCAGTATGTACATATATGCAAGTGGCTATTCATACATTCAGTATGTATATGTAATTGGCTATTCATACATTCAGTATGTACATATATGCAAGTGGCTATTCATACATTCAGTATGTATATGTAATTGGCTATTTATGTATGAATGAACGGTGTGTTTGTTGTGTTTCAGGTCCACTGTTGGGCGGGTCTGAAGGCGCCGCCGGCTGGCGCTGGGGCTCGTGGGTGTGGTGGGCGGGCGGGGCGCCGCCGCCCTGGCCGCGGGAGGGGGCGCGTGGGCGGGGGGGCGCGGAGGGGCGGCGTCGCAGGGCGCGCCTCCTGCCGCCGCCGCCCCCTAGGCCTCCGCCCCGCCCATGTCGGCGCGCAGCCCGCCGCCCCCGCCCCACTGCGACCCGTGCGGCGAGAGGCTCGCCAACGCGGACACCGTCTGACACCGCAGCCAAAAATATATATATGTAAACACACACGACACGACACAATACACACCCTTTTATATTGCATACTATTTACCACTTAATGAGAAAATTATACATTGTATTGTATTGTCGCATGTTTCTTTTGTCGGTACTTTTCCGTTTTATATATGACAAAAAATAAATAACAAGTAAACGTAAGCGTTAGCCGTTACTGTATATAGATGTACGAGTCTTTTTTAAGTCACCACAAGTATGTATCGATGTTAGTCATTTTATAAAAAAAAAATTATAATAATGATAATGGCGCACTGCGCGGCGTCGTCGACGTTTCGATTTTTCGTTTTTGACTCGCGAGAGGTGCGCGCTTGTCTCTTTTCATTTCCGTGTTCGATTTCGGTTTTTTTACACTAGATCAAGTGTTATATATTATAATTAAAGAAAAGTATACATATATTATATATATAATCGGGCACGTGTACCGCCAGGACGTATGTTTTCAGAAAATATCAGCAGATATGTTTTAAACGTTCATACAACTCGTGTGCGTCCTGGCGTTAAATACGCCCGATGATACATGAGATTACACGAATATGGGTTTTGTAGAAACACCAAATATTAAAAAAAAAAATTAAATCAATTGATGACGCGGCGCGCGCGAAAATGTGTCAAATTGTAAACCGTACATATATTGAGATATATAAAATTAATTGTATATTTATTTTTACTCGTCTGTAAGATAATCTCCCGCACTCGAATCTCATCCAGAGCACAACACGCCAACTATTAAAAAAGAAAAATATGCAGTGCGAGCAAATTGATTTTTATCACACTATTGAAAAAAAAAACCATGCGGTCGTTTAAAAAAAAATTGTAAAGGTGTGTGTAATCAGGATGGAAAAATGTTATAAAATTGAAAAATAAATAAAACAATGAAATTGTAGTCCACATAAAAACTGTTTTATTAATATAATTATGATTATAATTCAAATGAGAGAATTTGACATTTCACATATATGGCCGGAAAATTGATTTTCATTATTTATGCCTATACATACGTATATGTGTGAGTCATTTTGTGTGTATGTATGTATTGTGTGTGTGTATGTATGATATGTGTGTATGTGTGTGTGTATGTGTGTGTTTACATGTGTGGCCGCAGAAGAGACTTTGAGTCCGTTCCGCGTCCAGTTATACAGATCGGAATGAGCAAAACAAAATATATTAAATTAATAAAGTAAAGCAAAGCAGGATCGATTACATCAAAATCATAATACGAATAGATTAAATTATCCACTCAGTAATATTTTAGCAGTAAAAAATTAAAATGAATTCAGAAAACTTTCCATTTCATAAATGGTTCAAATCGTTATTATTTTTTATCAAACTTAACAGTTCATCATTGAAACACCCTAAGTTACAAGTTAGAGAAAAAATTTACTGCTAAATAGATCACATTGCAAAATATACTTTTGCTGGGAATAAAATATATTCAATAACATATATAATTAAAGAGAACAGACATCGTTTTCAGTAACAAAAATACTTTCCAACCGAACAGCATCAAGGAAAATATATTATATGTATTGCGCGAATCGGGGCTCAGCGACGGGCTCGGGCCCTCGAAGGACACTATTAAACTATAAGTCAAATAAATAAATTGAGAAGACGAACCGTCGGTGTGCCCCGTTTCGTTTGCTTCCTAACCTCTGCTAAATTAGCGTCAGTCTAGCAGATCATCTGCTCCTTACATTCAAACACTAACATTAAATAACCCACGCATTCACTTGTGCCGAGCGAAATCCTCCGGCACACAATATAATGTACGTTTTGTATCTCATTACAATTACAATATAGTTTCACGTATGTTTTGTGTATCGTCGTCGTATGTAAATCGCTATGAAGTCAAAAGAAAATTTAAGCTTAACAGGACACTTACAATCAATAATAAATTCAAATGGACAACATCCTACTAAAGATTTAAATCTGATCAAAAATCATAATTGCAAAACAAAGTCAAATGATTAAAAAAAAAAAAAAAAAAACATATAGTGGAGGCTCCGTGCGGAGCCGCCGGCGATTATACCATGAACCAAAGATTTATTTAAAACTTAATCCATAAGCGGGTGGTGTTCCCCCTGCATAGTGTAATACATCTCCAGAACAAGGGGGTGAACCATCAGCACAGCAACTAGTCCTCTAAGCGAGTCACTTCCAATTGAAAATTTTCAAAGAAAAAAAAAAATAAACAACATAACCTGCGAGAACTCGGCTCTCGTCAACGTTATCAAATATTATGTGCTAAATAGAGATCATCGATATAACAAAAAAAAGTACATTCACTCTCATTGATAGATTGAATAACAAAAATACCGAATAAAATAATAACAGCCAATAAATACTTAAAAAAAATATTGCAACACAATTTCTTTAAAGAACAAATTTACTTTTCTCGATTGCAACTCAAGCACACCGCGCGTTAAATCTGCAATCCGTCTCCGTTGAATAAATGAACAATGTTATATACAAGTGGGTTGTCTTGCGAACTGCGCGGCGGCGCCGAGCTAAGCTCGCCGCCGCCGCGGTCTCCCGATACAGTACAGTGACAGCTCGTTCCCAAATTAATAAAACAAACACATTTAAAATACGTTTTACTTACTTAAAACTGTTTTCGACTAAATGAAAACATTGTAGTCGTTTAAAGCTATCACAACGGTCATGGTCGACCATAACACTTACATTGACTAACTCACAATAGGACTGCCTCCGTGCGAAACATATTTTGGGGTCACACGCTCCAACCATTCGCTCCACACGCTCCTCCGCCGCCTCCCCATCACATATAGTGCCCACTTGTCCACTACATATTCATTCCCTCACATCTCATAACCACCACAACCTGGTTCCGTTCTAACCGAGATCCCTAACTTGTATAAATATAAAACAAAATCAAAGTGAAAAATATCTAAGGCTGTGTTAGACACAATAATTGGATCATATATATACATACATACGTACGCGTATCTATATATATAAAAATCATGTATATATAAATATATATATGTATATCAATTCATCAATATACAAAATCACACGAATTACATGTTTCAATTAAATTGAGCTTTTCGAGAAGTAACAGTAAGAAGTACAAGTAAATTTGGAAGAGTCGCAAATGAGATAAAGATGAGGATGTGAGTTCCTAGCTCCAGGTTTGGTAGGTATCCATATGCCAGGGTGGGTGGTCAGCGCCATTCGTACCAGACGACTGCTGCGCTGGCGGCTGATGACTGGCTCGACTACCCCACCTGCCTCCAACGCCCCCCATACGACGCTTCATGTCCCCCCCTTGGTTCTGGTGACCCCCCTCAAACTTTCGTTTACCTGAAACACGCATTCCATTCCTTATTACATATACATACATATAGTGTATTTAATATTATATATACAATTATATTACTATACTGTCAATGAAGGTAACAGAGTATAGGCTAGAAAATAAGGATTTGGAAAATTTGGATATTACCTAGGTATAGTTAGGAAATCACATCACAGGAAGTTTATTTATACATGGATTTTCAATAAAACTGTAAATAAATAAATAAATCAATTCAAATTAAATATATATATATATATAATAATACTTTTATAGTTTCGATTTATTTTATAAGAAAATTTTCAAAATAAACCATCATATTATTCTGCACTGTTTAATGAAACTTGATCATTTTTTTTGAAAATGTTATTAATACGCTTATATACATATGAAATGTACTAGAAAAATTTGTTTTTATATGATTGAATTGTTATATAACTATTGTTTAAAAAAAAAATACATATATATATACTTGAAAAAATAAACAAATAAACATAATAAAAACCAGTTGTTTTTTGTCGACGGCCTTTACCTGGCAAATTTCCCTTGACGCGAGGGTTGCCACGATGATTGTGTTGATGGACGGTGGACGTTGGAGGGCCACGATCTGCGCGAGTGTTGCCCGACCCAAGGCTGGTGGCCCGCATGCCCCCCCCACCGGCCGCCCCAGTTGCCCTGCCCGCTCCACGCAAATGTCCATCCTGGGTTTTAGTAAATTTTCAGTATTTGCACTCAAAGCACACAATGTTCAATTATAAAATAATTATAATAAATCTACTCGATATTACTCACATAATACTAGAAAGAAAAATTTGTTATATTTTTATTTGAAAAATTACAAAATTGGATGATTCTAAAATTTTATTGTAATTGAAAAATTTTAATTTGATATGAAAATAATTAAAAAAAAAAAAAAAAAAAAACATCAGATGATTGGCACAAATATACCTGTTCTCCTGAGTAAGAATAAAATGTTTCATGTAAATCAATTTAAAAAAAAAAAGAATATAAAGCATGATTAGTGTTAGTAAAGAGGTTAATATATTAATAAAAAAAATTATATAGAAAAGCAACAAAATATAAAAATAAGCAAAGCAAAACATCCAAACAAAGCCGATTGAAAATATATAATAAATATATATATATATAAAAAAAGCAGAAAACAGAACAAGAACTTATAAACAATCAACAAATAGAAAAACCACAAAGCAATAACTTATAACTATCGTTTGTATTTCGTAATGAACAATAAAAAATACCCTGTTCTCGTCCATGATTAAAAATATATATGCAAACACGTCACATGTAAAAATCATATACATATGTGTATGCACACACAAGCATAAAATTCAATATATTCATGCGTACATAGACATATTTTTCAATATATAATCCGATAGATGAAACAATCATACGATTAGCGTTAAATGTGAATAATAAAAAAAAAAATACTAATGAGACTCTATATAATGATAAACAAAAAAAAATGGTTTCTTTCAACACGAAACAGAAAAATTCAACTAATAGTGTGATACCGTTCGTTAGTCTGAGGCAGTGTAATAACCGAAAACAGTTATAAGGCCAATCTTTCAAAAAATATATGGTAAATATATATACATGTAAAACATAAGAGAGCGGTAGTAATAAATTGCAAATGATTATATATATATAAAAATATAAAATATGATATATAAATTAAATTAAAATTAAATGATTATGTGAGATATATATTATTTATATATATATATACTATAATTTGGGATGACCCACCGGTTGAGCTCTGTTGCGGCCCTGGCGGGCGGCCGAGGCTTGTGTGGGTGGTGGGTAATCATAATACGACTCATCGTAGCGAAAATAGGGCTCATTGTAGCCACCTCGGTAATCACCATACCCGTAATACTCGTTATCATAATCTATAAACACACATAATAAAATACAGAGCCCTTTAGAACACGCAAAGCCAAAACATCTAAACACTAGGAGAGAAGAGCCTTAAATGCTAAAACTCACACAACAAACCTACAAATTTTTTAATCATTTATTGCTCATATACTCTGCTACTAAATAAACTCTATAATATGTATATCCAAATCTATATTTACCATGCAATTTAGAAAAAATAAAATTATTAAGTATTTAACCCTTTCAAAGTTATATTTGAAAACTATATAAATGTATCATTCATGAAAAGGGTTAAACTCCTATTTGACTAAATCATTCGTAAAGGGTTCTTCTTCATCTTTCAGTGTTCTATTAAGAGTCTGTAATAACTAGTCGATATAAAAAAAATAATTTATGAGATCACAAATCAACAACACCCCTAATGAAAAAATGTTAATGCGATAAATTTAGGTATGAGTAGTTTTTTTTTTAATGCAAACTCGATAGATCAGTTTTACTAGAAGTCAGTTATAGTAGATTGCGTATGTGGTTTAATTTTATTAAGAAGGATTTTGTAGTAAAGCTGTATATTATGTGAATCTAAACAAAGTCGATTATATAAATTAAATAATATTATTGCACATGCACACACACTTGTTACAGTTGTAAGCTGTTCGCGTTCAATATATAAAAATATCGTGAAATATTGTCACAAAACAGTTTGTCTAAACGAAACGACTATCACAAACATTACAAAACTAACAACCCTATAACCCATTTCACAATAATTCTAGCGACAAATTTTAACTAATCTAACTTAAGTGAAATCTTTCATTTACTTAAACATATATGTATATATCAGAGCATGCATTTTATTTTTCAGTAAATAATGCATGACTGATTTACGATCTGCAAACAATGGAAAATATATCCATCATGCAGTTTTCAAAGAAAATTATAACGATTCGAGACAATACTATCAAGCAATACTTTTCATCACATACACATAAAGAGAAAATTATCGTAATTTTTATACTTTACCAAAAAACATTTTCAGTAATTACACTATATATAATTCTAAAACAATTATGGATTAAATTATCTATTCATGGTTAACTATACAGTTCTATATTCATTAATGATACTAAATTCTTTCAAATATTGATTATCCGATTATTAAAACAATTTTGATAATTAAATTTACAATCATAATATTAAATTTACACACTCACTCAATTAATAATATATTATTTAAAACTCTTATATTCACAAAATTTATATTATTTCAATTGTATATGACAACAAACATTAATTAACTAGACAATACTGTGTTTGCAAGTGAACGCTTGCAATTATTTGTATTAAAAAAAGATTCACTAATACAATTTCACCATTAGTAAGGTTAGTGAAAGCGAAAAAGACAAAATTCAAAAAAAATAAAACAAAAACATTTCAACTGGTGGACTTACCATAATCACGATCACGGAACTGACCAGATGGCCGCACACCACGTCCATACATTACAATCTGCTGTGGTGAACATCTAAAAGTGAAATATTAAAATAAAATCACGTCGCAACAATGAAAACGACGACTATATCCATGACCACGTACCCTCCTCCGCGTCCATGCATCATTTGCAATAATCTCCTTTCCCTTGCGCGTAATATTTCTTCCTTTTTTTTCTTATCTGAAGGGGGTTTAGCTAAAGATACTTCGATTTGAGATCCGTCCATTTCTTTACCATCAAGATTGCTCATGGCCTGAAATCGGAAAAATATCCATTATATATTTGTATCACACAGTTTTCTGAAAATGCAATTAGATAAGGGAATAAAATATTCAGTCAGTATTTAAATATTATATTTTTCGAGTCAGTATAATAATAATAATAATGCAAATTAATCTAACTTTAGCTAGTTAAATTAAGTATAATACAATAGCTAGTATTGTGAGCATTAATACAATATTAATTAGCAAACTTATACATTTGTGATAATGCAAAAGTTGTTCCATCTGTGCCGTTAAGAATATACACTTATACACTGACCGTTTCGACTTATACACTGACCGTTTAGTATAAATATAGAATATTTAATATAAATAGATAGTATCAATATTTAGATATTAACGATTGAATTAAAATATGACTCAAAAAAATGAAACATTTTACCTTAACAGCATTGTCTCTATCAGCGAAATGAATGAAAGCATAGTCCTTAATTTTTTTCACTCTTTCAACCTTTCCGTAACATTCAAACATTTCTTTCAAAGTTTCTTCGGATATGTCTTGAGTTAAGTTTCTTACATAAAGCACTTTGACCTAAAATCAAAAGCATATTAAATACAAAACGCACGTCACAATAGAAAACGATTATTCATAAATGTATTGTCTTCACGCACCTGACTCATAGTCTGCTCGTCGGGCTCCTCTTGTGGATCGGCCCAGTCTACAATGATGTCACAGCCCCATACCTGATAAAAATTAGAATAGTTTCATTGCCATATAGGGAGATGTTTATACATAGTTAAGGATGATCGGACACTCACTTTTATTCTACCCGTTCCCAACCGTCTTTTCGCTAACGACGCCGCTTTGTGTGATTCATATTCCAAAAAACAAAAGCCCCTATTTTTCTTCTTGTCGTCGGGAGAACTATAAATTATTACTTCCATCAAGCCAGCTGTGAACACATTCAAAAATGAAAGGTTGGTGATTTCAAAACTATACGTCTCTTACTACTAAATATTATTTGGCAAATTTCGATCATTCAATAATAATGTATTAAAATTACTTAAGCGTTGTATATTTAATTCATCATCTAGATAATATCCTTAAAATTACACTCCACCAACATGAAAACTCAAAACATAAATGTACAATGGATTCGAAAAATTTTTAAGCACTAGAAAATAATCTGCTTTAAAAATGAAAGAAACTTCATCAAATAATCATACAACAGCTTATACATTTATGTAAATTGTAAAGAAATTAAAAGAAAAATATAAAAAAAAAACAATATTATGAATTAAAATAATGCAATCAAGGATATGTGTGAGGGGACATGGAATTGAATCCTGCATAATATAAGTTTGTAAAAATATTGGTAAAAAAAATTATTTGGAACAAAAAGACAAATCAATGGTAAAGAAAGTATTTCTTATGAATTACTTAAAAACTTACGTGCATGCCTAGTAAATTCTTCAAATAAATCGTCTCTATCTCGATTCTTTGGGATATTTCCCACAAATAACCGATGGTTGTTAAATGAAATTGTAACGCCAATCTTTTTGCCCTTTAGAATTTCATAATCATTCAGCTGCAAGAATAATTTAGAAGGAAAAGAGCCAATTTAGACCGCTGGGTAGACAAAGTGACAATACCTATGCAGCCTTATTGACCATGTGACCGGAAGGGAAGAAAACAAGCAGCGGAACCAGGGACAAGTAAGTGTGTTAGATGGAAATGTTAAGATTTCGCCTTTGTTTAAAGCCTCCAACATTATTTCTCATATTGATGAATAATTAAATCGATAAACAATACAAATTCATGCTTTGTTAAAATTGATAAGACATATAAAAGATTTGACATATGTTTTAGTGGGAAACTCTCAATGCAAAAAATAAGATTTTCAACAAAAATCAAGTAATAAACTCAATTTCAAGGATCCAACATTGAAGACGTTCAATTTTTTTTAAAAAGCAAACAAATACAAAAGCAAAAAAACAAGCAGTTCACAAACAACAAACACACAAAAACCAAACGATTAACGAAAACAAAAGGATGAAAATGATGGATAAACACGTCCAAAACGTGGAGGCGATAAAAACCAAAGGTAAAACCTACAGCGTTTCTTTATTTTTACTGGGACAACGGGACAATATATACATATCAGTGTGAAATACAAAAGATACCAATGGATGAAGGAACTAGACAGATAAATAGCTTAAGAACTGGCCCGAACCAGTGGGAGGATCCCAAAAATTTGCCACCGCGCAAAATAACTACGCGGCGATATTTGTTGTGCGATTAATTTTGAACAAACTTTACCTGTTAATTTACCGAACTCGTCCAGTATCTCCTCTTTGCCTTTTGACTTGGGAATGTTGCCCACAAAAAGTCGCAGATTTGGAACGCTAATGTTTATTTTCATGACCTTGCCCGGTTTTATTTCGTGATTATCAAGCTGTGGGGAAAACATAATGCCAAATAGTGTTTTAATCAATTTTTATCAAAAAAACATAACAATTTCATATGCCAAAAATGCCAAGTTTAAAAATTTTGTTTCGAAATATCAAAATTTTGATAAATTTAGAAAAATACCATAATATAAAAAAAAAAAAAATCAAAGGTACCATACAAAATACCCATGAAAAAACATATTTTGAAATGATAACAATAAAAAAGAAAGTATCAGGTGTCCCTCGTTTAAAACGGTAGAAAGGTACCGCTGGGTTGTCGTATGAAACTAAATCGTGTAAAATGAGTCTTCTTAATGTATAGTAAAGACGGGAATGGGTTCTTTTACAAAAAATAAAGAAACTTTCATATTAGTTTTTGTAAATAATCATTGAAATTATATCGAAGCTTTTATTACTACTTTCGTAGTATCGTTTTGTACTAATAATTAGTTGAAAACGAGGAAATTCACAAAGAAGACTTCAAAAAAACTAAACGTTTACAAAGTGAAAATATAGATTTTCTTTAGGCAAATTTTTTTAATAAACGTGAAGGGCAAGGATGAATTAAAAATATAATTCTCAAAAAATTTGCTTCGCTATACATAGGTAAAAAAAAAATTTTTTTTTTTTTAACAAAACATAAATTGAATTAAGTGAATACCGTGTTAAACGAGAGATACCCATGAATAGTTTAAATATATGAAAAATAAATAAACACCTGTGAAAAAATAAATTACAATATAAAAAAAAGAAAACGAAAAATCTACCATACATTCAAAACAAAGAACTTATATAAAAGTAAAATCGTCGTTAGAACGGTATTTATGCTTGGTACCAATAAAATGTCTAAAATGAATATATGTGAATGAATCAGTCCACTTTTGTGGACTGTGGAGCAAAGAGGAGACTCTGAAAAAAATTTAGAATCCACAAAGACCAATTGCATGCCAATTCCATCATCGTCACCCTGGGAGCGAGTGCCAGTTCAAAAGTGAAAAAAAAAAAAAATCACGTACACTCAAGTTGCAGAATTATGTTGTTGTTGTTTTTTTTTAAATTGTAAAATTGCTCATGACACAAGACAGAACAGAGTGAGTTTTACAGCACAAAAAATTAATAAATGTTATTTTGAGGTTATAACAGTTTGAAATGGGGGAAAATTGAAGGATGGCAAGCAAGGCTTCATCAAGGACAAAAATCAACAATTTAAAATTTTCATGTAACAAAAAGTTAAATTTGATAAGTGCTGTTTTTTTTTTGTTTAATAACGTATCATAGAAAAATTCTAAATTTACAACTATTTTCAAAATTAATACAAAAAAATTCATAGCACAAAAGAACCTATCAAAAACTGTATACTATCAAAAATATTTAAATTTCAAAATTGAGATTCTTGTTTTGAAACAAAGAGATTGATATCATTTTTCTAAATCATATAATAAAAAAACACATCATTATAGTTAAAAAGGTTGAATGTTTTTGAATAACAGGTAGATTTGATGTTCAAAAATATGACTCGAAATTCTATATAAAACATTGAATAACTAAAATTTCAAAAATCCTATACTTTTAACTATTGAAATATATAACTGAATAGTACATAAAGCAATCTGTGCAACGTATACATATTGCGAAAAACATCGTTACCTCTTTGACGGCACAAGAGGCAGCCTCTCGGGTGGTAAACGTTACGAAAGCGTAACCCCGATTAGTACCGGTCATGGGATCCATCATTAAACGTAAATCCCATATCGTTCCACACCCTTCAAACAACGGAATCAGATCGTCTTCGTATATGTCCTTCGGTATTTTACCACAAAAGACTTCACATCCGATGCCGGGCGTGGAGCCTTCCCAGCCCGGCGGAGGACCACCGTACTTCCTCTGACCTGAAAAACGAAGGCTCGCAATTAGAAATGCTGCATTTCGGCATGATTTTTACAATTATATATATACGATTGCCAACTCCAAATGAAGGACAGTCGATTCATTTTGGCAAGCGACACGAAATTTTGGGGGATTTTTACACAGAATTGGATTTTGGACTTATTGCACACATTATATGTAAAATATTTAAATGAAAAAAAGTAGCATCAATTCATTTACTCACAAAAACTTTTCAATTAAAAATTTCCAAAATAAAGAACATTTTTTTTTTTTTTTTAGGACAAGAAACTATTTCAAAATACTGTAATTTCCAATAAAGGACAATTAGCGACCCTAAATTTAAACTTATTATATTTACCGGTGGTCACATCTAAAATGTGTACCCTGTCCGAGCCAAGATCGCCTTGATATTGTCTTCGTTTGGACCCTTAACGGCGGGGGCGGGAGGCGGATGTTGCGTTCCCTGTTGGCTCGCCCGTGTCTTTTGCCTAAAAAATTATATACTTTAATTGTTTGAACATTGAAACTATGTATAATTGTAACGAGAATCGTATTTACCTGTACGTCTTCATGACTCCGCACAGGAAGGCGCTCTTATTAGATACATGTTCGAGATTTGAGTCTACGAATTGTTCGAGGACGTTTAAAGCGCCATCGATAGGAAATTCCTTTAAAGCGTCTAAAGCCCGAGCGTCCAGCTCAATGTGAGCCAGCTTTCCAGTCTTATAAATTTCATCTAACTTAATAGCCACCTGAAAATGTTAACACTTTGATTTAAAAATTGAACAATGGAGACTAAATAACACAGTCGTAGCCAGGTTTTTGTTCTTTTAGGAGAGCCAAAGACAACTTTTTATATGTAAATGATCTAAATGTGCTAAGGTTTTTCACTTGTAGCATAATATGTGTATACTTCCAACCATAATATCGAATTTGTTTCATTAAAATTTTTGCTTTGTACGTTCTACACCTTTGTCGATAAGGTTAGTTTGCAAAAATACATTTTCTACACTCCGGTATACCGTAAAGTAGAAAAAAATAGTTTTCAAAAGTTAAACATAGAGTTTCCAGTAAATATGAACCTTTCCGTAACTTCGCCTAGCGTTGCCAGTATACAACAAAGCCCGGTTAAGAAAACGGCGTGCACATAACAGACGGGACGCATAACTTCCCTCTAAATATTGAATACTTGTACAAATTTAAGCCATTCAAAGAATTAACTCAGACATATCACATTCCTGCAATACACCTCGACAAAATTAATCAAATTTTCCAACAATTTTCAAAATATACTTGAAGAACAAAGCCCAAACGACCTCCTCTGGCCACGACCACGAACACAACACAACCGTACACACAACAGTATCGAAACTCGAAAAACTCCAACGCCGGCCGTTCACCACATTTCAAAATTCAAAACGCGTTCCCTCCGTCGGGAAAACGGCCGCGCGGGAAATTTTCCGGGCGCGCGCTCTCGACTCTCGACTTTTAAACGCCATCGTTTCGAAAAACTCGCCACTTTCGAAAACTTCGCCGGCGGAAAACTCGCAAACTCGAAAATTCGCAAACCGGCCGCAGCCGAGTGCACGCGAACTGACTCATCGGCGATCGCTATTTATAAAGTGCAGAATCGAGAACGCGCCGCGCGCCCGCCTCGTAACAAAACGAAGAAAACTCCATCACCTTGGTGTCTAGTCCATATTCTATTAATTTACTGAAGTCTTCGCTGCAGTCGAGGGGATCCTGCCCGGTGACTTTGTCTAAGGACACTTCTCCGTTCCCCTCCGCCATGTCGACTGGAAAAACACACAAGAATCTCATAAGAATCAAACGCACACAAAACCGAAAATTTCCACCTCCGTACGAATTCGGAAAACGCGGAAAAATACGTCGAAAAACCCGAACAAAAGACTGTCGACAACGTATCGAAAGTGTTGAAGCGAGCGGCGCCCCCATGCACGGGGCGAGGGCGCAGCCCCTTCCTCGGCGAGGTTATGCGGGGGGAGGGGCGCGCGGGTCGGCGGAGACTCACCGGCGGCGCGTGCGGCGGCTGCGGCCGTCTCGGGGCACAATGGCGTCCGGTACGGGGTCCTCGCGAGGACGCCCAGGGCTGGCGGCCGGGGGGGGGCGCGCAGCTCCCGCGTGTCGCCCGCGCCCCCCCCCCCGCCCCGCCGGCGGATGCAAATCCGCGGGGCCCCCATACACGCGGCGCACGCGAGCGCAAGGCGAGCGGTTATATTTTTTGACGCGTAAACAGCGATCATATGATGCGTGTGTTTTTCGTCTACGCACCGGAAACGTGAACTGAAAACGCCGAATTTTAGCCAGGGCCTAGGGAAGGAAAATTTCTCCGCTGCGGTCGGAAAATTTTTGGAAAATTCCGCGTTTCAGGCGTGTGAATCGTTTGACGACAGTTAAAAATGCTCAAATTATGATTCTCGATGTTAATTCATACGTTATACGCGTTAAATTGAATTTTTAACGAATTTCGCATGTACTTCGTCACTTTTTGACAATATCTTAATAAGTTTTGGATTTACATGTTGCATTTTTAGCACCTTTTACCGTATCAAAAGCATAGGAAAATTTATACAATCTAACGGTAAATTTATTGTAAAAATTGACGAATATATCCGCCACAAGAGTACAAATTACACGGAAAATTCATTAAGAAATCCAATTCACAGACCCACAATGCATCCCTCGTGAAATTCATTAAAAAATTTAGTTTGAGGACCTAAAACTCTGAATTACACGATTCAATATACACCCAAATCTCTTTTTAAAAGGAAAATATATTCCAGAGACTACTGTGTAAAAAAAATATACGGAAAACATATAAAAACGATACATAGATTCAATCAATATCAAAACCTAGAACTATCATCCGAACATAAATCATAAAAAAATTGAAAAATAACAAAATTTCTCCATATAAAATCATCAAAAAATTGTAAAATTTCAATTTATAATTGTATAATGTTAGTCATACAGCGTAAAAAAAAAAAGAAGAATTGATTGATTTCCTTGAACCGTGTTAAAAAAGTTTCATAAAAAAGTGCGAAATTCCCCATACAAAACCATCAAACAATCGCAACCTTCCAATCGACACATAACAAAAAAAAAACCAATCAACCAACTCCCTCAAACCGTACCACTCAAAAAACCGCACAAACAAAAAAGAAAACAATCCGATAAGAATCCGATCGGACCCCGCCAGACGAAAAAGAGTAACGATACCCCGGCTCGGATCGCGCTCGCGAAAAAGTGAATGTGCGAAAAGTGTACCGGGCGCACTAGGTACCTGCCGTCGCTGCGGCCGCATACGCGCCAACCGGTGTGTGCTGTGTGTACGTACTCGTTTTATTGTTAGCGGCCTGCAAGAGAACTCGCCTCCGTGTCGCGGGGGGGCCGCGGGGGGACGCGGGGGGCGCGATATTCAAATTTGTGGGCGGGGCCTCCGGTCTGCAGGAGCGCGCTTTCGCTGCACGGAGAGTGCAACAGACGTCTGCAGACGGGACGAGGCCTCCTTCGAGACGCGGCGGGGCACGCACACGCGCGCAAGCTGCACCGTGTACGTGCACGCTGCAGGGGGGCCCGCTGCGGTGGTGTGCGTGCGGGCGCGTCGCCCGTCAAGGAATCGACGCCCTTGTCGCTCGTCAGCGCTGAGATGCTAATGCGATGTCGTCGTGTGCGGGGAAATTATCGCGAAACTATCGCGGAACTGTCGGCTTTGTTTCGCGACGCGAAAACGAATAAGTTCGCGTTCAAAGTTGCGAATTCAAATTCTACCTTTCAAACTCCGAAATCGACTTTTTAAACTTCATATTCAACCTTTCTAACTTCAAATTCAACCTTTCTAACTTCAAATTCAACTTTAAAAACTTCTAATTCAACTTTTTAAAATTCAAATACAACTTTATAAACTTGAAATTCATTCTTTAAACCAAATTCAATCATTTACACTTCAAATTTAACCTTTCAAACTTCAAATTCAACTTTTTAAACTTCAAATTCAACCACCGCAAAATGAATGAAATATTCCATTAATCACTATAACAACGGTCTCAACAATACTTTGAATTTGAAATGTAAAAACTTCATCATAGAACTATTGTTTCTATTCAACGATACGAAAACACACCTAATCGCGTACATATAAAAAAAAACAATAACTCAATCGAAAAAAATACAAAACTTATCACAGAACTATCATATCTATTCATCAACACTAAAACGCACACATTCGTATACGAGATTCAAATTCATACAAAAGAAATTACAAACCACCACAGAACTACCATCTCTATTTCACAATACGAAAACGCCCAAATTCGCATACGAGACACAAATTCACGAAAAACAATACACAAAACAATCGTCCCTATTTCGCAATACGAAAACGCACAAAATCGCTCGAACTCAATAAAAATGCATTGCGAATGCGCGGGAAAAGGCGCGTTCGCGAAAACCGCCGAGACGCTCCGCTCTTAGGTCATTAGCATTCCGCGCTCTTTTATTTTCGCGTTTTATTATTATTGCCGACGCGCGCCCGTTCGCACACACGACGACGGCGACGCCGATTTTTTCGCGCGCTCGCTTATTTATTTAGTTTGCTTTTTTGCCGACGTATTTCGGTCGGCCGGTGTGTGTGCATGCGTTCGCGATATGGCCGACGTGTGCGTGCGTGTGGTGTGCGAAACGAGATTTTTAGACTTTGGTGGAAAGGCGGCCGCGTGCGTGCATCAGGGCTGTGCGTTTCGCGGTTTAGACCGAAATGTTTTAGAAGCGGTCGAAACGTAACGAGATGTTTGAACTTTGGTCGAAAAAGGCGGCCGCGTGCGTGCATCAGGGTTGTGCATTTTGCGATTTGGATCAAAAAAGTCATGAAATTTTTGAACTTTGGTCGAAAGGCGGCCGCGTGCGTGCATCAGGGCTGTGCGTTTCGCGGTTTAGACCGAAATGTTTTAGGAGCGGTCGAAACGTAACGAGATTTTTGAACTTTGGTCGAAAGACAGTCTCGTGCGTGCATCAGGGTTGTAAATTTTGCAATGTGCAAGATTTTTAGATAAAAAAGATGATAAAACTTTTGAAATATAAACGAAATATTTAGATTTTGATCGAAGAAGCTCACATGGTACATCAGGGTTGTAAATTTTGCAATTTACAAGATTTTTAGATCAAAAAAATGATGAAACGTTTGAAATGTCACGAGATTTTTTAATTTTGGTTCAAAGACGGTCATATGAGTGCATCAGGATTGTACACTTTATATAATATTTTAGATCAAAAAAATTAAAATAACCGGATTTCTAAGCTTTGGTGAAAATATGATCACATGCGTGCATCAAGGTTGTACATTTTGCGATTTAGATTAAAAAAATATGATGAAACTATCAAAATATAACAAGATTTTCAGAATTGAATCGAAAGGCGGTCGCATACGTGCATCAGGGTTGTGCATTTTGAGGTTTAGACCAGGGATCGGCCAATTTTGACGTAAAATTAAGGGTCGGCAGACCAGATGACAAATTCGAAAATATTTACATGGATAATTTCTACTTAAAAAGCAACAAAAAAAAACAAGTTCAAAATTTTAAAAAGTTAAAACTGATTGATCTAACAATAGTTTTAAAAATCGGATCCGGAATTTCCGACTGGTTTATACCATAAAAGTGATGAAACTATCAAAATATTACAAGATTTTTGACTTTAGTGGAAATTCAATCGTATATGCACCAGGATTGCATATTTTGCGATTTAGACCCAAAAAAATATAAAACGTTCGAAATTTTGAAACCTTTCAAAAATACGATTGTATTCGTGCATGAGGATTGTGCATTTTGCAATTTACAAAACTGTTATCTAAAAATAAAACGAAGAAATGATCTAAATATTACCTTAATTTCGGAGAATGCGGATTTCGTTGCGTCGTCTCGGATAGAAAAATTTTCTTGAATAAAATAAACGAACGCTTTTTTATTTGAAATTAATTATTCGATTATTTTTATGGTTTTTTGACACGATTATGAAAATATTTTCACACGCGTATCTGCACGTGAAATCGTTATTCAAATATCAAGTGTTATCGATTGAGCCATTAATAGAGAGGTTGAAATTTTATATATTTTGACATTTCGGTATTTTTTACAATAAGAAATAGTACCAATTTGAAATCTCGATAAAGGTTTAATCGATTCAATGTATTATAATAATAGAGGAATTCACGTGCAAGTCGACCGTTTGATTTTTCTTTTATGGGACATTGAAAATGTTTATGTCGAATTTAATGGTTATATCGTAGATCTAAGTTATATATGGGATTATAAATAATAATTCTTGATTTCCAATCATTTTCATATAAAATTTTACAGTAATATTAATATATTTTTATGAGATGTACTTAAGTATATAAAAATTTAATTCTTTGAAAAAAAATTGAGTTTATTAAAACTCAATTGATCAATAAAAATCAATTTTTATTGATCATCAAAGATAAGTTACAAATGGCATTGTCGATAAATAAATATATAGGTATATGTTCCTGGTCATATTTTTTTCAAAAAAAAAAATTATCTGAATATTTCAAAGAAAAACATTCAAAGTATATCGGAAAAACTTTTTAGATTAATGAAATTACAACAGTATATAATCCTCGTTAACGATATTTCCTCATCTAAAATAATAATTGTTATTATGTTATAATTATTGCATGATTTATATGGAAATTAAAATAAAAACAATCAATAACTAAACCAGTTCACATCTGTTTCCATTGATCTTTATAGTTAAGCAACAAATTGCATGATCGATAGATGAATGCAATCGAGTTAAGATCTTTCGGAAAAATATCATAATAATTGTTCAAATTGTTTGAAAATTACTTTTTCTTTGTGGGTAGCGAAATATGCGATAAGGAAAAAATAAATAAACTTCCTATGACATATCAGAAAAGTCTCGTTATTCAGTGGACTTTAAATAGATTATAACGTGTTCAATAAGGAAAATCATATCAAAATTATGTGTCGAACTGATAACAGAAGGATGTTTTGAAAATATAAATTTACTAAGAATTTCCTGTAATTAAATCATTGTTATTGTCAACCATGAAAAACAATTAAGAAAAATATGTTTGAAAATTTCAGATATGTAGAAGTTTATTTTGAAAAAAAATGAATCAGTGATCTGATGATTTTTTAAATAAAGGTGTCTAAATAAAATAATCTATACACGGTACCCAAATCAAATAACTTTGATTCTTACTATGTAGTTTAAAAAAATTGCAGAAAAATATTTTTGATTTTTAAAAATTAATAAGTATACAGCGAAATTCCATTTTTACGTGCCCGGAATTCACGTTTTCCCGCTAATTTCCGTTCGATTTCTGCAGTTCCGTTTCATTTCAGTACATCTGATGCCCGTTTTTACGTCTGAAATATTTAAAATTCTCTCAAATTTATAAAAATATTTAATAACTTTCGCAACGATCGTCAATTTTTGTTCAAATGTATTGATCGCTTGATGCTGACATTTGTCAATTTGTAATTTTTTCATTATTTTCATTTTTTTGTTTATTCACATTCAAACGGTTTTCTGATCTTGCCTTTCAAGACGACATCGAATGTTCAAATGCATTTATATAATTGAAAGAGCTTATATAAACTCAATACTATATGCCAAAAATGTGATTGTTTCAATAAATTGTAACCTTCAATCTAGATTTTCCCTCTAATATTTTTTTGTCGTTCCCTTTAAAAATGCATAAACCGGGTTTTACTGTGCCTATATAAAAAAATTATTTTGAAAAAATAGAAATCTATTAGTAATAATATTAATTTTTTTTTTCAAATATACATAGTCTGAAAATAATGAAAACAACTTTATATGTATCAAAATCAACTAACTTTGATTTTAAGTAGCCAAAAAATATTTTTGATATTTAATGGCTCTCGTTTTTTTTGTTCGTTTTTTAATTCACTCGTGGTCAGTATTAAACATTCACACTGATCATTTATATTAAATTGTCTACATTTATATTAAGCAGTCAGTATACAGTTGATCAATATTTAAAGTAAATGCTTAGTATTCACATTAAATGATAAGTTTTATTATAATGAATGGTCAGTATTAATATTTTCGACAACACAGATAGACGACAACCTTTTGTATAATCGGGAGTTTATCACAATATTTTGATAAAGCACGCTTTATTGAGACTTCGCTAAATATATTACTAATTAATGTTTATGTGCATATGTTCCAATTTCTAATTAATGCTCTCGATACTAAATAGTTCCCACACTTAATTTAACTAGCTACAGTTAGATTAACTAGCATTAGTATCACGGCCATAACTAGGGAGTGTCCATGTCGTTTTAAATTTTAAAATTATTGAAAATTTTACTTAATTATAAAAATTATGTCGACATATATCACATGAATGTGATATATATGGATACATTTTTTGAACGCCTAGAATTTACATACATTATATTTCAAATGAAAAATAATAGTATATTTATATCGTATACATATAAAAATTTGTGTTCTCCCCCCCTTCCCCCTATAAAAAAAATTCTGTCTATGACCGTGATTATAATTATTTATACTGACCACCTAATAAAATAATACTGAATCGAAAATTTATTTAAATACTATCCAAATATTTTGTTCTCGTATAAAATCTATATACGATACAAAAATATTTTTAATTTTCAAAAATATTGAGTACGATACGATACAAAAATAATTTTAAATTTTTAAAAATTAAAATTATTTCAACGAAACGAAATTATTTCACTTTAACGAAATTCACATAAAAAAAATAAAAAATATTTAAATTTTTTTATATTAAAAAAAAATACACTAACATCTGACAACCCTAATCTTCAGACCTCGTATGCAAAATCTTCACTTTCATTACGAGGACGACACACACTCGAACAAAAAAAAAACCGCACACACACTCGCCTCCTCGCCCCCCGCCGAAACCGCGCGCTTTTCGAACCGGCGGCCTCAACGCCGCTAAACACACCCTACCCCGCGAAAAGCGCACTCGGCTCTGCACATGCACTTCCGCACACATCGGCGTCCCACTGTACCTAGCCGTTCGATAGTTGGCGTGCAGTCTGGGCTCCTTGCACCGCGAAAACGCAATCAATAACGGCCGGCCCGGGGAAAGGGTCGAGCCGATTATTGTTTTTCGCACATGGCCGCAATGCGCGCTGTTATCAAGCGAAAAAAATTCAAAAAAAAACGGGGACAAAAAATGAAAAGGCGCACATGTGAGCCTCGCTGGGCAGCTGAACCGTATTGAGGTGGGGCGATTGAACTCCGGGCTCAATCAATGGAGCGTGTGTGTGTGTGTTGCGGGAGAAAGGGGTGAAATTGGTACCCATGGAGTCGATGGCGTGTCTCAGAAGACATATGCTCCTTTCTTTTGGGCAAAAAATCGGTTAAATGGTCGTTGGTGAGTGTGCGAGGCTTAGTTAGTGAAAGTTCGGCGGTTTCAAAAGTTGGGCTGGACGGTTGTTGTGTCTTGTTGGATGTGGGGAACGAAATGTTTGATTAGTATTGTTTTATTAGGTGGTCAGTATGTGGCAGTGCTAGTTAATCTAACTTTAGCTAGTTAAATTAATAATAAGTGCGGAAACTATTAGCATGAGTATGTCCGTAGCTAGGGGGGGGCATAGGGGCCTGTCCTCCCCCTAAATTTCAAAAATAATAACAAATTATATTTAAATTATGAGACTTATTATGTTGAGATATATCACTCGATCGTGATATATCCATATAATTTCTTTAAATGATTTAATTCTTTACATACAAACTTCAAATGAGAAAAAAACAGCATACTTTAATACAAAGTTGTTTTTCAGCCCCCCCCCCCTTTAAAAAAATCCAGGCTACAGCTATAATATTAATTAGCGAATTTATACATTTGCAAAATAGATCACTTTGTAACATATTTATCAATGTCTCAATAAAGCGTGCTTTATCGAAATATTGTGACAAACTTCCGTTAATGCAAACAGTTGTCTCCTGTCTGTGCTGTCAAAAATATTGATACTGACCGTTTGTCATAATAAAACTTATCATTTAACATAAATACTAATAATTTACTTTAAATACTGATCACCTGTATACTGACCGGTGTATACTGATCGCTTTATATCAATACGGACCATTTTATATAAATGGACAATATTTATGTTTAAACACTGACCACAAGTGAATTAAAATATGTAGTTCCGAAAAAAAAAGCCATTGTAAATATTAAAAAAAATTCTGAAAACTTTTTTTTAGCTAGTTAAAATCAAAGTTGGTTGATTTTGATAACGTATGAAGGTTGATTTCTTTATTTTCAGACAACCTCAAAAATATGTGAGTTATGTATGACCATAGTCAGAGAGAGGACCATGATGCCCTGACCCCCCTAAATTTTAAAAATAAGTATACATAAATTATGAGAATTGTGTTGAGATTTATTACACGTTCATGAATATATTTTTTGAAAACCTAAAATTTACCCACATGAAAAAACAGCATATTTATATCGCATTTATATATTTAAAAAGTTGAATTTTGCTCCCCCCCCCTTAAAAAAATCTTGGCTACGATTGTTTATAAGTACTGAAAAAGTTTTGGCTATACACAGACGTTAAATATGAATTGTGCATTTTATTGAAAATGTTTATGAAGTTGTCAATGTTATTGTATTGAAAAAGTGTCATTTTCGAAATGTGTTATAGGACGATGCGTTCTAGTTAATTCTATTGGAAAACAATTCATTATCAAGTTCGATACAAAATATTTGTTATTGCAAATTTCATATTGACCTTTAAAAGATTAAATAAACAATTAATAAGATACATACATTTTCCATCTTAATTAGTTAAATGTATCAAAATAAAAAATGCATAATTTTATACAAATGATTGTATTGAATTTATAAAAAAATATGTCACATTTATTATGACAAATATAATTATAAAAAAAAAAAATAATAATAAACCATACAATAATGATTCGAAATTTATGAAGATAAATAATTATTAAACTTTTATCATAAAATTTTGACTTCCCAATTTTTTTTTATTTTTTTTAAATTTTATATTATTTTTGGATGATGATGAATAAAAATCTATGAAACTCAAAGAAGTTGATAATTCTATTTGGAATCATATAATAATCAAACACAAATATAATCGAATTCTCAGCTGTAAAATAAATTAGAAATTCCAATCGGAATCATATAAGCAAACAGTAAATATAATCGGATTACAACATTCAAACGAATTAGTAATTCCAGTTGCAATCATAAAAGCAAACACATAAATTTTATCGAATTCTCAGCAGTAAAAAAAATTAGTAATTCAAATCAGAATCATATAGTATGTACTCAAAAACTAAACTCTCAACAAAAACTACATTCATTCATACAACAAACATTCATCCATAAAAATTTAACAATCCCTCACATCTTCCACACACGAAATCTCCACCCAACCACCCACACACCACCGAAAAACCCAAAAATACCCCGCAACCGAATCGATACGAAAACTGCAACTTTGAGGTTATATAACCTCGTGCATTATGACGGTTCTACACGTCGGGCCCGCTCGGGACGCGAATGCGTTAATTTTGCACGGCCGGGAATGCAAAAAGATGCACAAAAGTGCACACACACACCCAGCGGTCGGAGACAGTGCGAGATAACAGAATGCAATAAACGGAACGCGTTCGATAGCCGCGGTGAGGTCATCCGGAGATGGCTGGTTGAGCAAAAAACGAGGTGACCGCCGATTTGATAAATCCTCGTGTGACATGTGCAATGAAGGTTTATGTGGTGATGAAAAATTGGGAACGGGTGATGTGTTGTTTTTGAAGGGGATACTTCTTGTGGAGAGGTGGTCGGGATCGCTTGATTGATGGAATATTTTTGTGGTGTATGATTGGAAACTTCTTGTGATGAGGTGGTTGGGTTTTCTTGATTTTTGTGGTGTATGATTGGATACTTCTTGTGTCAAAGTGGTGAGGGTTTGTTTAATTTTTGTGGTATATGATTGAAAACTTCTTACGTCGAGGTTGATTGATTGTTGGATCATTTTTGTGGTGTATGATTGAAAACTTTTTGTGTTAAGATGGTTTGGATTGGTTTTTTGGGTATATGATTAAAAATTTCTGAAGTGCAGATGATGCTTGATTATTGTTGGAAGTTTTGAATATTTTTGTGGTATATGATTGAAAACTTGTTTAATGGTGGTGTATATTCGATTAATTTAAATTTTGAATCAAACTTCTTATTCGACAGTGGTGAAAAATTCGTTTGGTTATGATTGTGTTTTTTAAATTTTTTTTTTCAGCTATAAGCTAATTTTTGTAAAGTAAAAAATTTTAGTTTGCGGTAGTATGGATTGATTCGACAGTTATTAAAAATACTCATAATGAAAAATTTACGGATAATAAGCTATATTTTTTTCTCGTGATATCCATAAAAATAAATATGTATTACTTATTATAAAAAAGTTTTTTAAGTGTTTTTCCACTGTACAATTCTAGAATAGGATTTTAATCATTTCATTTTTTGGAGTAAAAAATTAAAAATTAAAACAAAATTATTGAAAGTGTGACTTTATAAAAAAAAATCCTGGATTGATAAAAAATATTATTTTTACTATAGTAAATTTATTTACTAACATTCTGTTTCATAATCATGCAGATTAAAATTAATATTTGATCTTATGATCACAATAAATTTTATTATTGAAGTACAAAACTAGTAAAAAAATGTCTAAATTAAAAAGAAATACTGAAAACATAATTATATGAAATTTTCCTTCCAACACGCGAGAGTGCCACATAATTTAATTATATATAGATGGAAAAGAATTTAGAAACGTTAAACTTGAATGTACGAAGAAGTGCTATTTCTGAGATTGAATTTTGAATGGATAAGATTTAAGAAACGATGCAAAAATAATGATTGCGTGATGCACAGTTTAAAATAGTCTGAAACAATATGATACAGTTATCAAATATATACTCAACTCTCTCGTCAAAGAAAAAACTTTTTTTCAAACAAAAAACTGATATAGCTTTACGTATAATATATTCAAACAAATTTTATCATCAAAAACGTATCACTACATCAAATTTTCGAAATATGCACGTAATCACCGACATCGGTAGCAAACCGCAAAACCAGAAACTCAAATCGAAATCTTTTTATGAATCATAAACCTCGAAGGAGAAGAAGAAGACCTGAAATCCGAAACATCGGTTTGAGGTTCGCACGAAAAATTTCAACTTTTTCTATATAAAAAAAGAAGACCGGTCAAGTTCGCCCTTAGTACACGTCCGCGATCCGCGTGTATTTTTATACTGGTCGAATGGAAAATGAAAAGAATATAAAAAAGCATCCTTGGATTCGATTCAACTCTGACCAGAAGGGACCAGTTCGTACATATAAGTGCGTTACATAAGTACATGTACACTTCGAGGATCGCATATATGCTGGGGCGTTCAAGGACCGCTTTTTTTTCAGGACCAAGAATAATTGATGCAGTTTTGCTAGATGCGTTCCCTAAAATATATATTTTTTTATTCGCTGGAAAAGGTCGCTGAAATGTTCAAATGTATATTTTTTATATATAAAATATTTAATGTGGGTAAATATTTATTGGCGATAGTGTTTGATATCGAATGATTTATTGTATGGATTTGCTTATTTCAAATCTTAAGTTTTTTTTATATAAAATATTTAGATAAGTAAATATTTATTGGTATAAGTGTTCGATATTGAACGAATGAACGATCTGTTGTATGAATTTATTTATTTCGAATCTCAAAGGTTTTTTTAATATAAAATGTTTAATATGGGTTAATACTGATTTATTGGTATAAGTCTTCTATATCAAATGGTCTGTTGTATTATTTTTTTTGGAATTTCAAAGTTATTTTACCATTTTTTTGGATTTGTATTCAAACCTGTGACGGATTGAATTTATTCAAAATATGTAAATGGTTTGAATTTTTTATCGGAACTGAAAGTGATGTAAATGATTATAATATTAATGTGCTAAAGAATATTTTTCGAAATTGATAAATTCATTTGAATAATCTTTACTGATAATATTCACATTGAATTATTTTTATTTAGAAGAAAATGCATAAAAATGTCATACAAAATTATTCACTCGATTATATTATAATTAAAAAACAATTAATTTTATCTGCACATGAAAAAAACAAACAATGCTACAATTTTTCCACAGCCATATCTAAAAACAAACCACATTTACAAAACAAACAATGCATTTTAACAATCGAAAAGCAAAAAACCGTCCACTCGAGATAAGCGAAATGTCAAAAAGTTCATAGCGCACTCTTTCCCCGCCGACACCCAAACCTTTGCATTTCATCATTCTTTATATATTTAAATGATATTTAAACGATTTTCCCACGCATCGAATAAAGAAAAAGATTCGGGGGCAGGTTTTTAGCATGTGCAAACATACAGAGACGCACAAGCGGCCGCACCAGGTGTGTTTCAATGAAATGCAAAAAGAAGATGATGCCGCGCAAAAAAAACGACGTATAAAATAAATAATGAAAGCTCGGCACAATAATAATATAATGCGCGCATAAAAAGAACACTTACTTTCAGATGACGGACACCGGAGGGCTTCGCGTTTCGGCGTTTTGGCGCGCTTTTGTCGCGTCCATTTTTTTTTGGGGGGGGGGGGAATTTTTCGAAATCGGGTCCTCTGGATCGAAGTGGTGTCGTTTTCGGTTTGCGAGGGGGTGTTTTGGGGTCAAAGTACTGGAGCGATTCGCAATGTGCGTGCGTAATCGGAAAAATCTACCCTTAGAATGTAACTAGGTGTTTTGGTCGAGTTAGTTGGGCGTTTTTGGCGGTTTGGGTGTTTTTAAGTTTTGTTGTTGTCGGTTTGGGTAGTGAATGAATTCGGTTTGGGTTTGCGTTGTGATGGTTGTGTTGAGTGAGAAAATATAAAAAAATGGGGTGAAACTCTATAGTAAGCGTAAAACGTAAGCGTGACTATGAACATGGCTTCGTGTTAGTGTATAAGCAACACATCGACGTGTTTTCTTCATTAGTAAATGATTACGTGGTTTTTTCAAGTGTCAATAAGAAAATATTTAAAAAAAATCAGGGTGAAGTTCTATGGTGAGCATAAAGCGTAAATATAAGTATGGACAAAGCTTCATATTGAGCATAAATATACCAATAACACATCAACGTGAGTAAAATCACGATTACGTGTTTTCTTTAGTAAATAGTTATGTAGTTTTTTCAAATGTTGATAAAATATATTACATATTTAGGACAAAACTCTATAGTGAGCATAATGGTCGTCGCCCACTGAACCACGCGAGGACCGCAATCCGCTTCCGAAATATTCGAATATAGGTTTTAATTCGTATTCTATAAAGCGCAATATCTATCGTGGTGAGCGTATAAGCAACAACAGATCAACGCGTTTTCTTCATTAGTAAATGATTATGTGGTTTTTTTCAAGTCACAATAAGAAAATAAATATTAAAAAAATTGCGCGAAACTTTATAGTGAGCATAAAGTGTAAATGTAAGTATGAACAAGGCTTCGTAGTAAGCGTATAAGCAACAACACATCAACGTGAGCATAATCACGCGACGTGTTTTCTTTAATATAATAAATGGTTGTTTGGTTTTGTCAAGTGTTAATAAGAAAATATAACGTATTTAGAGTGAAATTCTATAGTGAGCGTCAAGCGTAAGTGTGAGCATGAGCGTAAATATGGAAAAATTTTTACAATGATTATAAGTGTAAGCAAAAATATATCACCGCGTGTTTTCTTTAATAAATATTTATCGCTTAATCTTACGCCCACTATGGAGTCTCACCCTATATTCAGCGAGCGGAAACGCTTACGTTTTATGCTCACTATGGAATTCACTCTTATTCAAAGATTTTTATCTCGCTTATGGGTCGAATTAAGGAAAAATTAATACAAAAGAAACAGTTGGTTTTATGTGAATAAATTTTTATCTGAATGATCTAAATTAATCTCGACTTGACCTGAATATTGATTGACATTCCGAATACGTTGATTTTAAATCAACGTATGAAAATGTAAATAAAAACCTTTGTTTGTTTTGTTTTATTTGAGTACGTGCTCATACCCTTTGTTTAACGATGGACTTATCGAATCGAACAATCTCAAAATAGAAATAAAAAATATCGTTTGATAAATATTTAGAAAACTCTGCGATGTGTGATAATGCGAGTTATTGGTCAATACAGTTTTCATATTTTGGTTAATATTTTCTATGATTTATTTTTTTATACAATTTTAATTTTCTAACCAATATTTCATGCTGTAATAATAAAGTAACTTAAGGAATATATTCTTTAATATATTTTTTATTTAAGTTCTTCATACTCGATTCAAATATTTACAACTAAACTTTCAGTAAAACAAAACCATTTCAAAAATACTTCATGATCCAAAAAATTCTTACAACATCATCATTTCTACTAAACACCTCAATTAATCAAATTTTCAATACGAAACCATTCATCGATTATCTCAAAAATAAATCTTTTCCACTAAAATCTCGACTAATCAAATTTTTAATAAGACAAAACTATTTCGAAAATCCTTCAAGATCCAAACCAATCTTACAAAATCATAATTTCTACTATTATAAAAACTTCAATCAATCAAACTTTCAATAGAACAAAACCATTCATTCAATCATTCCAAATTCTTCCACAATTCAAACCATTTCCATTAAAAATCTCGACCAATCAAACTTTCAATAAGACAAACCATTCTTAAAATTATTCAAGATCCAAATCATTTTTACAAATTCGTCATTAAAAACTTCAACCGATCAATCCGTCAGCAGAACGAAACCATTCATCGATTATTAAAAAAATCCTCTACAATTCAAACCTTCTCAACTAAAAATTCAATCAATCAAACTTCCAAAAGGACAAAACCATCCCGAAAACCCTTCAATATCCAAACCATTCTTACAAAATCATCATTTATACTATTATAAAGACTTGGGCTAGCGCGGTGAGGTATAGCCTAGACTGCCGCATTTGTCTGGTAAGGCCTTGTCCTGCAGTGGATAACTTATAGGCTGCTAATGATGATGATACTATTATAAAAACTTCAATCAATTAAACTTTCAACATAACAAAACAATTCAATTGAATCGATCATCCCAAAAAACCATCCACAATCCAAAAATTTTCCATAAAAATCTCGACCAATCAAACTTCCAATATGACAAAACCATTCCAAAAACCCTTCAATATCCAAACCATTCTCAAAAAAAATCATAATTTCTACCATTATAAAAACTTCAATCAATCAATCAAAATTTCAACATAACGAAACCATTCAATCGAATCGATCATCCCAAAAAACCATCCACAATCCAAACATTTTCCATTAAAATCTCAACCAATCAAACTTCCAATATGACAAAACCCTTCAATATCCAAACCATTCTTACAAAATCATAATTTCTACTATTATAAAATCTTCAATCAATCAAACTTTCAACAGAACAAAACCATTCAATCAAATCGATCATTCCAAAAAACCATCCACAATCCAAACCTTCCCTCCCAAAACCCCCAACCATACATCACTTCCAAGCACGCAGACCTCAACCATCACACGTCGAAGCCAATTTGACATATCCGATATGAGAGAATTATTTTTAGAGATGTAATTGAGAGTGGCTAGGTGTCGTTGAACTTGATCCGATACAAATAGTAGTGCGCTAACGGTTTCGCAGAGTTTAGTTTGCGTCATTTTTATTCTGCCGGTCCATTGTGCCGACGACGATGATGAACCGGATTCGAACCGAGAACCTCTCTTTTTTAATACTTTTATTTATTATATACGTGCGCTTTTTATTTACGTTTATTTTCGAACCGTTCGCCGTTTTTTTGGCGCGTTTTTTGCGCGACGGCCGCGCGCGACTCGCTCGATTTTAATACACATTTAATATATATAAAAAGTGTGTGTATTGTGTGTGTACGAAATTGATATCGTATCTGGTCGGTTGTGAGGTTCGTGGAATTTCGCGTTTTGTTCTGTTAACACGTTGATGTGAGATAATGTGTCAATTGGAAGAATTTTGTTTTGAAAAAATATATTTTTTTTTAAAATAAAATGTTTTATGTGTTTAATTTTGTTTGAATAATGTATGTTATCTTTTGGTATGGGATAGATGTTATTTTGTATGGATTGTTTAGTTTGCGTGCAATTATATTGCGGATATCCTAATGTGATTATCGTTATATTGTAATAAACGTTCTAGTTTTTATTATGTGAATATGAAATATATCCTTGTTATAAATATCATTATGAAAATAATTGAAAACGTTTCAATTTATACATACTATTGAGAAAAAACTATTTCAATTATTTTTATTTACATTAACGTTCAAAAGTATTTGCCTTTATTGAAATTACAGTGGAAATCGTTTAATGTGAAACTTTGGGAATCTAAATATTTTTTCGAATTAATTTTAAACAGCACATTTAAAATATTTGCGACAAAAATATTTTTTTATCGTTCGGTGGGAGGAGGGGGGTAAGAAGCGTTGATTTATGATAAAATTTAATGAAAAAACTATAATTTTTTTATTAAAAATTAGTAATTTAGATTTGGAACATTGTAGTATTTTATTGGGACTACAGTATGATTTTGTGTTAACCGATTTTTTTCATTAAACGTATTTGCGTTAAACCATTTCCGATATAATGCATTTTTATACAAAGTCTGTCGGAAAAAAAATTAATATAAACATTCAGATGGAAAAAGTTTTTATGAGTTATGTGAATTGTGTTTACAGATTTTTATATATATTTTTTTAATTAGGTATATCAGTACACAAACAAGATTAAATTGTTCAATCAATATTTTATGCAAAAAATTCATTGTTTTTTTTTCAAAAGAATGACACCAAACAAAGCAATAATAATGGCATTTATGCAAATTTCTCAAACCACCATTTAAATTCTAATAAAACCCACGCGTTTCAAATTCAAATTTCAACTTAATTCAACACCACCTATAAACACACAATCAAACATCCTTAAACCACTAATTAACACGAAAAAAACCCACAAAACCAACATCCAAACGCAAAAAACCCAACCAAAATGGCGCGTCCCTTCAAACAGCGCCACGTGCGACAAAATGGCGCCCAACTACGAACAAGCCCTTTACCACACAAATTCCAAAATTTCGAAAAAAACACCACTCGGGGCGTCGGCTTTTTGATAAATCGTGACAGTTCAACACCTAAACCGCAAGAGATAAGAGACGTTTCACGACCGCGAAAATGGCGACTGCTTTTTATCGCTCGTTTTGTGTATAAAACAAAAATATCGTCCAGAACAATGCAAGTGGGCTTTGTGTGTGTGTGTGCACGGTGTCAATGAGCGGCTCGCTAAACACAATAATTGAAACTACTGAGTCATTTCGCTCGAAGATAGACCTCTGCGAAGATGGCGATGTGTGTGGGTGTAAAGTCGAATTGGATCGAAAAATATTCGAAAAAAAATTTTTTTCGCATTAAAGATCTTATCTAGAAACGATCGATATTATATTGCATATAAAAACAATTTTTTTATATTAAAAAAAAATATTAATTCGTGTAACTTTTGTGCAATTTAGATCAGTACATTTGCATGGTTGGCTTGGATGAATTCGACCCAATTTTCTGGCATAAACCGAAATGTGGAACCAAATTATAGTTTTGGCTTAAAACTGAGGTATTCATAATGGTAATTGACGAAAATAGAGTCGTCCCGTTTTGAAAATTGATCAAATTAGACTGGATAAGAGTAAATATATACATATGTATGTGCGAATGTCGGTCGAGTTTGAGTGTGTCAATTTGAAAATAATTGTGATTTATCCTGTTGTATGACATTTGTTTGTTTGTACATTCGTTATCAATTTTCTGAGTGATAAAACTCTTTTGAAAAAATGTATGTACGCACGTTCGTTTTCTCTTTTACGTGTAAAATAATCAAACGTCATTATCGCTATGAAAATTGTAATGTAAACGAAACGTTTAGATATATATTTTTTATAATGTTAATACTTATATAATATATATTTTATACTCGATATAACATGTATATTTTTTAATGCAAAATATATTTCCTCTAATATAAACAGGTAATATTTCAATTTTTTTATATGTAAATATAGATATGACTAGATCATGTTTGAATTTTAGAATCATAGAATTTTCTAAAGCAAAATCTGATAAAAATATGATTCAAATCTGAAAAAATTTTACCTTCAACAAAAAAATCAAACATGACTATAGCAAATCCATTTTTTTTAACAAAAACTGAAATGATAACATAAAACTTTTCAAGATCATTCAAAATAGGTGTATTTTCAAAAACAATTTCGAAAATGATCTTTAAATCATTAAGGTAATGAGATACTCGATTCAGAAGTAAAATATGAATGAATGTGAATACAAAAAATTCAAATCAACGAACAAATATGATTGTGAATATGAAAAACTCGAATCTAAAAACTTCAAATCGCAACAACATTCAACATTCTTAAACAAAAAAATTAAAAATCGACTGAAAATCGTACTGTATATAAAGTAAACATCCTCAAAATTCAAATCATGTCAATCTTAATCGAAACAAATCGAAACTACCTTGAATAGATATTTCAGATGTGAATAGATAATCGATTTCGTGAGTATGAAAAATTCGAATAGGCAAACTTTAAATTACAATATTCAACAAAAAACGAAAATTCGAATCAAAATCTTAGAGTACATATACTCAAAATTTAAATAATACCAATCTCAATCAAAATGAAATGACGAAACAAATCGAAACTACCTTGAAAAGATATTTCAGGTGAGAATAAATAATCGATCGTGAATATGAAAAATTCGAATCGACAAACTTCAAATCGCAATATTCTTAAACAAAAAACAAAAATTCGACTCAAAACTGCACTATATATAGAGTATATATCTTCAAAATTCAAATGATATCAATCTCAATTTGAACAAAGCGACAAAACAAATCGAAACTACCTTGAAAAGATATTTCGGTGCGACCGCCTGTGCACGGACTGCGGCCGTCACTGCACTCGGATGCAACCAGATGCAAATGGCCGACCTCAAAAACGGCGCGAGGCGAAACCGTTCCATTTTCCGTTTCCCTATTTATTATTGACCGATGACTCATCGGCGGAATAATTCGCAAAACACCCATCCGCGTGTTTGCACAGGTTTTTCGTATTCGCCGCCGTTTGTGATGTATGTAATCGTATCGCCATGTTGTTTTTTTTCGCGCGCGCGTTTTTTCGCATGGCGCGAACTCTCACACGACGTGCATTATCTCAATAAACGAAAATAAAACGGCGTTGCGCTGTTTCCATAGATACATCTGTCGGTTATAAATAGGATTTGGAATGGAAATGTGCAATGGTCGGCGTGGAAAGTCGCGTGTTTTTGTCTTTTGGTTTTCGGTGTGATGTTTCGTGATCGTGTTTTTGGTTTGTGAAAGTCGGGTTTTGGATGAATTTATCGATTTAGGTATTTGATGTGGTAAAAGTTTGGAAAGAAATTGTTGAATGTTTCTATTTCGGGTTCATTGAATTCATAATCATCTGTTTTGTTTGATCGTAGAATTGCTTTTATAATGTTGTGATTCGATTTCACGTGATATCTATTTAAGTGGAATCGTTTTTCTTGACATGAAAATTCGATTGATAATAAATAATACTGTGGTCTTGATAAAATACTATGACGCTTAACGTGAAAATATATATCGATCTTTTCAGTTTCGTGTTAAAAGTTTTCCACTGATATTTAATCCTCATTTTCATCGTCATTGCTTGTAAAACTTATATAGGAGCTTATAGTATGGAACGGAAATGATGGAAATTTTCAAACACGTTTTTTTCTTGAGATGACGATGACTGTTTTTTTATTATTATAAAAATTTTCCTTACAGAAAATAGTATCATATAAAAAATGGTATTTGTTCAATTTAATCAAACTATTAATATTGACTACGTGGGAAATTGTACTTATCATTTATAATAAAAAGTTAACATATAATAACAAGAAGAGTAACATAATATACCTATATATATTTATTATTTATTCAAAATGAAATCGATTCGAATCTCAAATGGAAGTCATTACAAGGCTTTCAATGACTTTCAGTGTCTCATTATTATAAATACTCGAATTTACCGCCATAATTAAAGATTCAACAATCTCATGATTTTTACAAAAAAATTTATATATAATAGTATCATAATAAAAAGGTTGAAAAATAGGCATTTATTCGATTTAATCGAATTATCATATGAATTAAAATTTTCAATATTAACGTATGAAATTTTACCTATCAATTATAAAAATTTTCTATTTCAACGTATGCAAGTATCATTACAAAGTTTTTCAAAGCCATTTTGCATCTCATTATAATAAATACTTAAATTTACCGCCAAAATTAAAGATTTACCAATCTCAAGAGTTTTACGTTTAAATTTATATTAACTTTTCAACAGATTCATGTACAATATTCTCTTCCAACGTGTAGGAGGACAATTATAAAGTTTTTTAAAGATTTTTTGCATCTCAAGTTATATAAATTTTTCAATAATATGAACCAATGATCATCCATACAACATATCCAATTAAAAAATCATCCAACATGCATCCAACACACATTTGACATTTGACAGTTCGCAATGGCGCCAACCCACCGCCCCGTCAAAATGTCTGACGTGCGTAAAAACGCGTCAGATTCCGGCCTATGTCATAACCTATTCGCAAATGCAATCTCGCGTGCGCCGATCGAGCACGTGGCCCGAAGTGGGCCATGCACACACACACGGGCCCCCGCACGCGATTTCCATCGATAGTGCGAAAGCGTACACCGTGCGAAAGTGCTACGCGGCACATGTGTCGTTCAATGCATATGTGCATATGTGCAGCCGGCGGGGGGAGGCGGCGCGCCGCGGCGGGGGCAAATGCGAGGGGGGAGCGCGGAATGTCGGTTGGCGCACGCGCGACGCCGCTGCAACTCGCAATGCAGGTCATCGGCCATGCCGGACAATGAGACGGTCGTTGGCCAAATTGGGGCCCAACCGTCGTTTCGTATTGTGGCGGGATTTCTTTGTAGGGGTTTTTGAGGTTGTTTCGATGGGAAATGAGGTGAAAAGATGTTTGCGCGAACGATAATAGTGTATACGACACTGATACGCATAGATAGTAGCGTAAATGATACTTCAACACAGTGTAGAATACAATCTAAGAAAGAATTAGAAACAAATTAAATTATAAAGTATTAATTGGATCGTGTAGTCTTCCAATTGTCCTAAAACGTAGCGTGTGTGTTACTGTCGGTGTGTGCCAATGTCGTTTGAGCAAACGTCCGGTGACTCCATCTATCTGTATATTATCGAACGTTTTCAAAATTTGATCCGTAAACGTTTTTTTATTTTTATGAAACAAAACTCTAATTTTTTATGCTTATTGGATTCTGTTAAGCTGCAAATAAGTTTCTTGTATGAAATCGAAAATGTATAAAAAAGTTTTGTACGAATCATAACATATGTATGTTAATTTCATTGTTTTCAAACAGATGTCGAAATATTTTTTTTATTAATTAAAAAAAAATAATTACAATCATATAAAAATAAAATATGTATCTTCGAAATTAATTAAAAAATACCTAAACAATATATTTTTTATAAATATTTTTTATAATATAAAAAATCAATGAAACCGAATTCGATGTAAGATTTATTATATTTAATGGTATAATAGGGTTTTATCCTCTTACATTTATACAAAAATGAGTTCGCAGCATTGATTCGTCATTGATCACGTGCAGAGTAATTTCATTGTCAATTACATTACAAACTAATGTCGCTAGATGCCAGACATCTTCGTTTCATATGTTGTGTAACTATTAAATTTCAGCTAAAGGTATAATCATCTTCGAAACTTGTCATCTCTACTATTAGGTACATGTTTTAAATTTAAAAAAATTACCGTTTGAAAGAACGTAACTAGCGGCAAAGTGATTAATTGTAAGACGCGATGCCGCCAACAATGCTGCCAACTCACTTTTGTATAAATGTACGTTACTGATTGTAAAAATTTATTTTATTTTTGTATTATAAAAATTACACTAATAACAACATTAAATACTACTTCTAATTACAATTATATTAAATACAAACGAAATTCGATTTTCATTCTAACAAAATTCAAATCATCAAAAAAAAACCATATTATTTTAACATCCTACATTCTTAAAACACTAAAACCCTAAAACACTATCAGATTCTTCAAACAAACCCATTATACACGAGAGAAAACAATAAAAACACATCCATAGTCATTGGACGCACGCTCGTCGATTATGGCAACAATACACAGGTTTATGACTCAGGTGTTGGGCGTGCCGTTACAACTGTCAAAAGTTGAACGAGCGGGGCGTCGCCGCGTTGACATGACGCGTAACTCCATTCATTAATTAATACGATTCCATTCCAAAATGGAACGCCTGAAAGTGTTATTGACGTGCGTCTACTTCTGCTTCATCACACTGATCTTCGTCCACGGACAATATGAGTGGCAGTCCCGAGATTCGTTCGACGAAGTCAAGTATAAGATGGACCGGGTGACGGCTGACAATTGCCCCATCATGTTTTTGGGGGATTTGTACCTTCCAGAAGATTCGGTTTCTCATTTACCGGATATTAAAGATATAAATATCAATCCTGTGTTTCCGAATCGTACCGCTTTGCTTCATCTGCATAATTTGGCTTTGAGCAGGTCGTTCTATTGGAGTTATATTCTCCAATCGAGGTTTATCAGGCCGGCTATTAACGATACGTATGATCCTGGTATGATGTATTACTTTTTGTCGACGGTCGCCGATGTGTCTTCCAATCCGTTCGTGAATGCGTCAGCTATTTACTTTTCACCCAATATGTCTTATACGTCTTCGTACAGAGGTTTCTTCAATAAGACTATGCCTCGATTTGCACCGAGGGCTTACCGTCAAGATGATTTCAACGATCCGATTCATTTACAAAAAATATCCACGTTGAATACTTTTACTGTTAACGATTTGGGTGCTTCGTCCCCTGATAGATTATCCGAAGATTATTCGACGGAATATTATAGAATAAACGAATGGTATAAACAATGGTTACCTGACGACGTGGATAAGCGGCATGATACGAAGACGACTTATCAAATAGAAATTCGTTATGCTAACAATACAAATGAAACGTTTACATTCCACGGACCTCCGGGTGCTGATGAGTTTCCTGGTCCTGTTAAATGGACTAGGCCTTACTTTGACTGTGGTCGTTCAAATAAATGGCTGATCAGTGCTGTTGTACCGATTGCTGATATTTATCCTAGGCATACGCAGTTTAGACACATCGAATATCCTACGTAAGTTTAGCACTTTTTTATATATGTTTGAATTCGTTAAATTTTGTTTTTATAATCATTGTTTTATTGCAGATATACAGCTATTGCTGTTTTAGAATTGGATTTCGAGAGAATAGATATAAATCAATGTCCGAAAGGGATGGGTAATAATGGCCCTAATCGATTTGCAGACACGTCTCGATGTAAAAAGGAAACTACAGAGGTTATTGCATTGTTTGTTAAATTAATATTTTATGAAAGTACTTGTATTTATTTAAATTTTTCGGATTTATAGTGTGAACCGCTGCACGGTTGGGGCTTCAGAAGAGGTGGTTATCAATGTCGATGTAAACCCGGTTTTCGCCTTCCGAATGTAGTTAGAAGACCCTTTTTGGGAGAAGTGGTCGAACGAGCTACTGACGAACAGTATTACAATAATTTTGATTGTGAAAAAATTGGATGTACGTATTTTAAGATGTAATTATGAAATAAAGTGAACATAAAATTAACTAATAAAAAATTTCAGGGGTACAAAAAATGCCAGTGCAGTGGGAAAAGGCTCCGCCTTATATAAGAAGTTGGTATATGCAAAGATATTACGAGTACAATAATGTTACAAAAGGACCTGCTTCTTTATACACTGTCAAAATGAATGTCGACGAAGTGATGCGTTTCATTCACGAAGTTCAACCTTTTAATTGCTCCAAGTATTATTATTTTCAATTAATTTTCAAACTAAACACTATGCTTATGTAATAACATAATCTAATTTCTTTGAAATATTCGTAGATACCATCCAAAAGATTTAACTCTCAATGGTGATTTGAGTTTTGGTGCTGAAGAACAATTTGCAAATGAAGCAAGCATGGCTGTGAGGTTGGCAAATTTCATCAGTGCCTTTTTACAAGTAATGGTTTTATATATATATTTTTTTTAATTTTAAGCTTAAAAAATTGGGTTCGTTAAAATTATTTTGTTTATTTAGGTATCTGATCCGAAAGAAGTGTATTCTGGAAAAAGAGTCGCTGATAAACCGCTTACAGAAGATCAAATGATGGGTGAAACGTTAGCCCTTATGCTCGGCGATACAAAAATTTGGACTGCTGCTATGTATTGGGATAGAAACAAATTTACTAATCGAACATTCTTCGCTCCGTTTGCTTACAAAACTCAACTCAATACGAGAAAATTCAAATTAGAAGACGTCGCTAGATTAAATAAAACTGGTATGATTTTTTTTTTTTAGAACGATGTTTTTTCATCGCAATGAATGATATCGATTTTTGCAAAATTTTCAGAGGAGCTATACACAAACAAAAAGATTTTCCAATTTTTGAAACAACGTTGGTCCACAAACTTCGATTCCCTCGAAAAGTTTTACATGAAGATGAAAATTCGAAACAATGAAACCGGAGATCATTTAGAAAAATATGAACACTACCCCAATTTCTATCACGCCGCTAATGTCGGTCACGGACATTGGACTTCTCCATATTATGATTGCAAAGGAAAAGCACCTAAATGGGTAATAACTTATGGAGTTCCGTTCTTCGGATGGGACAGCATCAAAGTCAAATTAGAATTCAAGTAAGTTGATTAATATTAAACTTATATCTTTATTACGATATTAACATGTTTATAAATTTTCAGAGGAATCGTTGCTGTTACTATGGATCTTTTACAAATGGATATCAATCAGTGTCCCGATAAATATTATGTTTCTAACGCATTTAAGGGTACACATAAATGTGACGATGCAACATCTTATGTAAGTTATTCAATCATTATTGTTTATGTATAGGAATCTTTTATATGTTACGTATATTTTTTTGAATTTTAGTGTGTACCTATTTTGGGTAGAGGATACGAAACCGGAGGATACAAATGTGAATGCAAACAAGGCTTTGAGTATCCGTTTGAAGATTTAATCACATACTACGACGGACAGTTGGTAGAAGCTGAATTTTCGAATATAGTACATGATAAAGAGACTCGTATTGATATGTTCCAGTGTCGTTACGCTGGCGCTTCTGCTTTGCATGGAAGTGCACTGATTATTTTATTCCTGTTGATGGTGTACTTTGTAATCAAATTTTCTAGATAATCGTTAATATTAAGCGCAGTTGGAATCACATAGAGGCTCGGTCGCTGTTTACATTCCGGATTTGATCATTTGAAAGTGAGATATAATGTGCCTGACAAAAAAAATTAGTATGTAATTGTTGTTTCTTAATTAGTATTTAGAACAATTTTTCTAAATATGCAATAGTTTTTTTATATTTTTGACATGAATGATCTTGAAATCAATTTGAACCGTCCATTTATAATTATTTTTTTGTAAAAATATTTTAAGATGACTTTAATTGTATTATTAAACCGATATTATGTATTTACCTAAGTTATTAGATATGTGCAAAGTATGTGCCTTGATTACTTTTTCCGTCCAAATGTTTTTTTTTTTTTATTATTATTGCATGAGAACGCACAATGTACAAATGTATATTATTATGGTTTTCATATAAATAATATACTCAACAATCTCTTAAAACTGTTAGATTAAATGAATTTTAATTATATTTTACCATTGTTATCCAACGTCTGATTATTTTAAGAAAATTGTTGTGCAGTGGCGTGATGTTTTATAAAAATGGGATAAAATGTCAAACACATTTTACATATCAATATATATTCAAGTTATTAATGTTTATATATATATTGTCTTTACAATTTGTAATTTTAATTAATAGTTTGAACACGTCACTGTTTGTAGTCTAATTTTCTCACTAGTCTAAGTTAACGTTGCCTTAATGGTGGATTTTTTACGTATCGGGATTAAAATAATATATTCCGAGTGTCCCGATTATGATAATTGTATAATTTAAATTTTTGAATACAAATGAGATCTGATTTTTTTGTATCTAATATTTGTATAAATTACGTTTAGTTTTCGATTCAATACCGTCCAAAATTTTTTTGAAAAATGTTTTTTAATAAACTCATTTTTGTAAAATTGACTTTTTTATTGTTAAATTTTTCGATGAAATTTAACGCTTTAGTTTTAATTGGTAAATTAAGTGCGCTTATTCAAGATTGTAGAATGAATGTATAACAGTGTGAGATGATGTATTTTGTTTTCAAATATAATTATAGAATCTTTAATACTTTTATATAATTTTGCGTTTCCAGTTTATTTTATTATATTTCTATGAATTTTTTAATAAAACTTTACTATAAAGTCATCAAATGAATAAAATTTTGAAAGTTTTTATATTTCAACCATAGATGTCTCTATTTTTTAAAATTATTTTATTTCAATTTAATCATCAAATATATAGATTCTAAATAATAAATAATTTTTCGTAAAAATTTACATTTTTTTTTATTACATTGTATCAAATATGTATTTATTTCTACTTTTCCATCAACATCATTATCTCTATCATACAAAAATTTACCTACAAGAACAAATTACCATTTTCCCTCATTCCAAAATCGAACCACTTTCCCGACATATTCACGACTCAAAATTTAAAAAAAATTCACGAACACGCAATAATTGAATTATTATCGAACCGTTCAAATATTGCCGTTAGCAATCTAATGAAGATATATGTGGCCCGATTCTGCTCTCTCATCTTCGGCGCATTAATTATTTACCATGTTTATTTAGAGGCGATTATGTAGCGTCGAGAACCAGAACGTCTCAATAGACCACTTGTCACAGAACGAGTACGTAATTGCTAATTGCGGAGTACTAACTCGGATTATATTGCAAAAGGCCATCTTCTTGTGTTGCGGTATTAATCTAATCAAATTCAATTTTTTTATCTACAAATTCAACCATTTCCAAATCAAATTAAACCATCACAAATTTATTTTCTTCGTTTTTCAACTATTTTTTGAATTTAATGCAAAATATAAAAGAAACATTCAGTACGTATCTATTATACCTATTTTAAGATTGATTCATTAAAAAATATAACTAATTATGTACGTAAAAATTTGTAAAAATCACCAATTGAGATTATCAATGTCAAATTGAAGAATAAATCGTGTTTCATTGATTACTATGATAACGTCTTAATAATACATTTCGATGGTTGAATTTTATTTTTAAAAGGTTTAATTTTAAGTTTAAAGTGTTGAATTTGAAGTTAAAAGGTTAAATTTTAAGTGCAAAAGCTGTATAAGGGATAAATCCATAAGGAAATTAAGGGAATTTTTAAAAGCATATTTTTCCATCAACTTCATCTTGATTATAATATTGTTTATATCTATAATCTATAAAAAAGGTTGAATTTGATTTGTATAAGATTGAATTTGAAGTGTAAAAGCTGTATAACGGTGTAAGTCTATACAGAAATTAAAGTGATTTTTAAAAACATATACATATTTTCAATAAATACATCATATGATAATATTTTTATAGATTTTTCAAAAAAAGGTTCAATTTTAAGTTTAAAAAGTTGAATTTGAAATGTAAAAGTTGTACAAGTCTAAGGACGGTGTAAGTTTATACGGAAATAAGTGAATTTTCAAAAGCACATTTATCCAATAAATAAACAAGTTACATCTCGATCATAATATTGTTCATAGAATTTATAAACAATAGGTTAAATTTGAAGTTTATAAGGTTGAATTTGACTTGCATAGGATTGAATTAGCAGTGTAAAAGCAGCATTTGAATTAAAAGTAGTACCGGAAGATCGTAACAGATCTTCGACAAACTTCGCAAAACACTGGTTCCTAAACCAGGGATGTCATTTGGGGGGGACAGTTGCCTCCCCTAAATTTATAAATTGTACGATAAAAATTTAATGATAAAAAAATTTATGGTTCGAATAATTTTAAAAAGCGTCGACCTTTTTTTAGGGAAAAAAATGTTTGGGGTCCAAATAATTTCGAAAAGTGACGAATAATTTCAAAAAGTGTCATGAAAATTTAAAATCATGGAATAAAAAAAATAATTTTCAACCCAGAACAATCTGAAAAGCCGTCCCCGCCTAAAACCCAAAACACCCCAAATCCAAAAACGCACACACACTCACAAACAGCGGCCATTTTCTCACAGCGCGCGAAAATGGCGAAAACGTTTCGCGCGAAAAGCGGCCCGGTTCGCGATCGAATTCCGCCATGCGGCAGTGAAAACTGTAAACACCATGACTCGGTGATATTGATGAATATGAATTTCGGCGACCATTGTACCATGGGACCGCGGCGCGCCGTTTTGTGCACGGTCATCACACCTTGCCGTCTATCCGACGTAGCCCCGTACTCTATTTATACGACAGGAGTATCAAACTTGCACGTTTGTACCATTGATGGTGTGCAGGACCATGGGTGTCGGGTGTGGATGGGTTGGTTTGAAGGATTTTGCGAGCGGCGGCCATTTTGGGAAGGTTTTTGGGGATGTGGGTTTGTGGGGGTTGTCGTAGGTCTTGTGGTTTTTTTTTTTTTGAGGAGGAGTTGGGGTTTTTATGATGATTTTGTTTGTATGTTGATATGATTTTGTGTTAATAAAAATTATATTGGGGTTTAAAGTGTTGCTTTATACTTCAAATTCAACAAATCAATAAGAATTCATAGTAATTTCATTGACTACTATGACAATGGTCTTACCCAGGCTTGTCCAAAATTTCAGTATGCGGGGGGCCACTTGCAAATTTCAAATCTCAAAATTTCAATTATTGTAAATTCAAAACGTAATAAGTATTAAAATATTGATAAAGTTATTTATTTCCATTATAAAACTATTTCGATGAGTACATTTCGGAATAAATTCTGTTTGTTTTTGTTTGAAAAGTGGGGGCCACTTTGGCATCGTGGTGGCCCTTTGGACAAGCCTGGTCTTACCAATAATGTTACTATGATAATGGTCTTGTACTAATGTATACTTGAATTTTAAGTGTAAAATGTTGAATTTAAAATGTAAAATGTTGAATTTGAAGTGTAAAAACTATTGGATAGTGAGTACTGTGACGATTTTGATCGCAGAATTTGTTTGTAAAAACCAAATCTTTAAAATTAAATATTATTTTTACTTTCTCTTTAGAAAGACTATCCTTTTGAATTTACATACTAATTTTCACGATGTTAACATTCTTAGGAAAAGTTTTAGAACTTTTTTTTCTTGTTTGTCATGTTATGTTGAACATCAGCAAAATCGAAAAATCTTTAAATCTTTATTAAAAAAATATTATTTACTTGATTTTAATGTATTATGTATGAAAATATACGTCTATTTCACGATCAAAATTGTCAAATCATGTAGTATGAATTCAAAATATTTTTATTATTGTATGGTTAATGTATTATTATATTTTTTAATATAAAAAAATTATCTATCAAATTCTAATTGAGAAAAATTTTCTATGGCAAATTGTATTTGTTATTCTTTTGTATGGTTCTTGAATATATGTATGTATATTGCCTTTTTATATGCCGTTTTGTTCTATACATATGATGAGTCATAATATTAATTGTGCAACGAGTAAAACAAGCAAGTAATTTGTTACGTCTTTTGTGCAATTCTAAGATTTCAAATTGTTAACAATTTCTAAAGTAAATGCATTTTATTATACACGAATCATTCAACCCATGATTAAAAACATAACGATTCACAAAATTATTTCTCATATTGCAAATTCCAAAAAACACAACTCATAACAACAAAATCACCGCAACATCTCATTGAACCAATCATCCAATTCGACCAGATTGAACGCCTCTGCAACATTACAAGACAAACTCCGAAGCAGTAGGCAAGTCGGTGATTCCACTCGTCTTTTTTTCACGTCCATTATTATTTATTCGGCTTATTATCGGCCAACAAACCACAATGCAACAGTAATGCGGTGTCAAAAGATGCGCTTGTCAATTCGAATACGTTCAAGTTCAGTGCTCCTCACTTGTCGGATACGATCGGTCCAAATCCGCATGTAACGTGTTATTTTTGAATAATTTTCGGGTTTTTTGTGTCCTTGTTTTCATTCAGTAGTCCTCGAGGGTCGATCTGATATGGCGGTGGTCGTATGCTGTTTGATCCGACATGTTTTTTGACTCTAATCTCATAAAGTGCCACTAGGTTTAATTTGTAAGCTGCTTCTATTGTGGTTGTGTGTGTAAATAGTTGAGATCTTGAAATGTGTTGTGTTATTTTTGGATTTGGGTGGGTCAAGTTCAGGGCTGGATTTGTTATAAATGAAGAGAGGCCCTAGGCTATTCCAATTTCGATTCTCTTTCGTCAATTTCAGATCTTGAAAATTTGAATATGTGTTATATATTTATTTGTATTAAAGTCTAGGGCCTCTAAATTCAAGAGACTTCCAGATTCAGACTATCAATTGATCGATACATTGATAATTTTATATCGATTAAGAATATATTATTGACCGATTTTCTAGTCTGGATTTGAAGGATCTTAGCTTCAGTCTGCTCAGTTTATATTATATATGTATGTAGCGAAATATGTATATTAATATGTAAGTAAATCTGGCCCTGGTCAAATTGTATTAAATTATTATTGAGAAATGTATTATAAAATTTCTGTATATGAAACAGTAATGGGACAGATCAGTTTTTAAATTTCATATAAACTATTTTTTTAGTGTTGTTATGTATTGTAATATAATACTTAATTTGAGTTTATTTAGATAAAAATTATTATTAAATAAATCGAAATTATTAAATTTTTATGAATTATTAATCTTAAGTTCTCTGTTTGTTTTTTTCAAATTTTCATTTTACTAAGAAATATCGATTTAATCATTTTTACTACTTTATTATTGTTTATATTTTTCCTAACAAATAAATTAATCAAATTGTAGCATAATATTAACGAAAATACTTTCAGCTTTCATTCATTATTTTAGCATGTAATTAACTAAAACGTATCAATATTTTTTTGAGTCGCCGTATAAGTACTTACTCATCAATTTTTTCTTTTCATATTCATAATCCATTTTTCTATTAAAAAATACGATTAACAGTTGAAAAATAATTGATCCGATCATTACGCTTATAAATTTTAATAAGCAATGTGAGCATTATTAATTACATACGGAAATTATACCATGATAAATTTATACGAAAAAAAATCCGGCCATTTACATACATTCGTATAAGAGCTTTTGAAGGAACATCAAAAAAGGGACTTTAAATTTATTTTTTCTTTATATATATTTTTTTTAATTCATCAAAAAATATTCTATCGGAATGCATAAAAACGAAAAACGGTTTAAAATGTAAACACGTCGTTATTTCGTGTTCGAAATTAAAACATATCCGTTTCCGTTATGGCGATCCGCGCGCTTTTTGCCCACGAATATAAATGATGTGAGAATAGCCGCGATCATTATAACTTTTTGCTCTGGTTATTCGAACACGGCTCGTAATATTTTTTCAAAATCGAAAAACCGTTGCAATAGAAAAACTATCGCGTTACCAAAACCGCCGTGTGAAATTTATGCGTGAAAATATTAATTTATCGGCTCGAATTTCGGGATTAATTGGCATTTCGAGTGGCCGAAATCGTTCCGGGTGAGGGAGCAATTTTTTCAAATGGGAAAAACACGCGTTATTGTTTTCAAATGTCAAAAAATGTCGAAAAACTATCGCGCCGAAAGGTTAACCGCAATAATGATGAGGTTTTTCCTTTTTTTCGCGCACGGGATGGAAATGTTGAGGAAATAATGCTTGAATGGTATATGTAGATGATTTGATAAAAAATAAATGTCAAATCTAATAGGTTTTTAATTGGTTTGTTTTTGGATATGGTATTTAGGATGGATGCGATTAATTTGTGTGATTTTATAAAAATTTATGCTTTGTTAAAAAATTGAAAACTAATGAGATTCGAAAATTTATATAAAACTGGGGGTAACGACTCCATTTTTTTTATGACGATAAATATAATATTATACTTTCTTGCTCTTAAATATAACGGTTAATTAAATAGTTATTAAATAGTAATTGATTAAATAATATGGTAAAACTTTATACCTACATTATCTTGTTGTTTGAACTTTCTGAATTATGTGACGAAGTTTATTTTCATTTTCAAGATTTTATAAACATTTTCACAATATTGAGACACTTTGGTTCAGTGAAATTAGTAAATAAATAAAAATAAGCGAAGTTTATATCTATTTTTTTTTTAAATAATTTTTGCTGGTAAAGTAATTTGAATTCAATTTGAAAAAATCTGAATCATTTTGAAAATTATATGCAAGTGAAAGAAAAATATCGGATTACATTACGTTGAATATTTAAAAACTTTGTAGATTTTCATTTGAAATTTGAAATGATAATTTCCATAAATTAACAATTTAATTATAAATCGATCATATTGCAACATAACAACATGAAAAATATTTTGAACTTTTAATTACAATTAGGTATCGTTTTGTAAACAAAAATTTCGAAAATTGAAAAAATCCAATATTTTTCTCGAGCTCTCATCTTAATATTATATTTTCAGGTAAAATTCACGTATACATTTCGAAATAAAAAAAACACGTTTATTTATTTCTCCGAGATCCCTTTGTGCCGCCTGAAAAGCGGCGACACTGAAAATTTGGAAATAGAAAACACGAAAAACAAAAATGGAAAAAACTCATTTCGCTCCGACAATCGAGGCGTCTTTTGCATCTCAATTAGCATTAATCATCCATTCATTCGGCCGCTTCTTCTTCTTCTGTTCGATTGTCTTTTTTTGGTTTTGGAAGAAGAAGAATCCGAAACAATCCCGCCGGATTGAAGCGTCTTCTTTTCACTCGTTTCGGACCGGGGCGAAAAAAAGAAATAAGATGGCCGAGAAGAAAGAGAGAAGACGCCTGTCTAAAAATTAGACAATGATATTTGAAACGTTTGAATGACGGACGGCGGAACCTCCTCTGTGTTCGACCATATTCAATTGAACTGGCCGGAGGTTCTCAAACCGTGGGAAGGTGTGTGTTGGAGTCGGGGTGGTTTTGAGTTCGTGTTAGTGAAGGTTTTTTGGTGGCGTGTCAAACGTTTGGTTTCTATTGGTTTTTGTTGATTGTTGAAGTTAGTGTATGATTCGGTTGGTTGATGAGAATTGAAATCGTTTTGTATGAAAGTACATGTAAAGTGTAAATAGTTTAATATGAAAATGCTTAATGTGAAAAATCGGTCAACAAGTAATAATACTGTGGTTCTTTAAAAATACTATGACGTTTAGTATGAAATTCTTTTAAGACAAAAAAATATTTCGATCCCTTCAGTTTTATGTTGAACGTTTTCCATTACACTTTTCCATTACACTATTATCAGTACTTAATTTTATGAGAGTTATTTTTTTTTCAAATGATGAAAATCAACAGTTTGATTTTGAATGTTTCCAATTGATCTTTGAAATTAAGCTACGTGATGTACATACTTGAGTTGAAATTTTTGATGAAAAATGATTGCAGTATAAAAATTTTTGAAAATAAATTTATCCTCATCATCTCATAAATGATGAAAGCTAATCGGTTTAATTTTGTTAAACATTCGCAGCGATTATATGTAGGAGTTATGACAAAAATCAACAGTTTGATTTTGCTGAATGCTTCAAATGACCTTTGAAGATAAACTACATAATGAATGGATGAACTTGAAAAATCGAAAAATCATCGCGGCATTAACATTTTTGTAAATTATTTTGCCTTCATCTTCACATAAATTATGAAAGATGTGGTTTATTTTTGTTAAACATTCATACTGATCATTGAAGTTAAGCAATTTATAACACAGTCAATATATGGATCTATTTGTTTACTAATAATCTGAAATGATGTAGTAAGAGACGGTTTTCGATATCCGAATTTTTTCTACGTAACAAATTGTAATATTATTTTAATTTTCAATGGCAATTTGAAAAAAAGGTCTAATAGACCTCATGTAGACTGCGTATGAAGATGTATGAAATTTTCTTTGAATCATTATATTTATTTTAGCCATTGAAATCGTATCTCTTCATTTGATATAATCTTATTGTTAGTTCACTTCTATTCATTCCCAAATAATATTACTAATGAAAAGTGATAAAATCTTCATACCAAACGATTTTCAAAGTATCATAATTTATGTATCTATTACACAATATTATTTACATTTAAAAATTATATTTTATAACATATATCATCTATTATTTTTTAAAAAACCAAGCCTCAAACAAAAAACCGATTTTTTTTCCGTGTGAAATTCCTAACCATACTTTCATATACAAATGTGACGATTTGTACAACGCGCCGCTACTGATAAGCCCCTGTCGTAAACACTTCGCCGATAACCATCTAACAACGGTCAATCTCATAAACATGATCGATTTTATCGAAACATTTCTGACCGGTTTTGATTCGCGTAACACGGATGTCATTTCGAATGCACTGTCACGCACTTGCCTACGCGTTAAGCGGCAGCCATTACGGCGAAAGTGTCGACGGATTATAAGCGCGGGAAAAAATATGATATTTGTATGCGCTGTCTGGTTAAGCGGGCGTCTTTCGGGATTTTATCCGGTCCATGAAAAAAGTCCGGGTTTGGAGTGGTCCCGAGGAACTCGGGAGGGTAGGTTTGTTCGTCTCCCGGATTTCTGTGGATTTCCAAAACTGTCGGGCATGACTGTTTTTTTTTCTTCTCTCATTTCGCCATTTTATGTTTAGTCTTTTCCCTGGGAAATGTTACTGCTGACTGTGCTTAGGGACGATGCGACTTGCTCGATCAGTGGCGTGTATGTTTTCGTTGAAGTTAATAATAAATTCGATGTAAATAAATAGTGAATCCTCGTACTATTTTTAGATAGTGTTAAAATATTTGCCAGCTAACTTTGTATAGAATAAAATTTTTTGAAGTACTCATAATTATGTGATTATGTTCAAATTCGACTGTTTTAAGACCACGTGACAGTTTGACAGTTTTCGCATACCGTGCCGTCATTCGATTAAAATTAATTTTTCGTTCAATCAAATCAGTACCATTTTTTAATTGTATAATTCAAAATCATCATCATTATAATTTTCATATACAATAAATTTTCCACTGTAAGACAAGGTGTTCCTAAAATTCATAGGAAGTTCGAGCATTTTTTTAATTATCGTATGATTTTTTTAAATTACATTGTGATAAAAAAGTGACTTTTGATTAATCTGAATACCCAGAATCATTTTTAGACAAATGAAATGCGCACCCATGTATAAACCACGTCACTTGTTACTTAACTTTAGTGATCAGTGAAAATAGTACTGAAATAAGACTCAAGATAGGAAACATAAAACAATATAGAGAACAATTAAGAAACTCAGAATTCAGAAATTTTAATTAAAAAAAGGATGAAATTTGATAAATCTGAATACTCAAAACCATCCCTTATTACAGTGGCCTTATGTCAAACTTATATTATTCAATCCTTGTATAAAACTCGCCACTTGTTACTTGGTTTCAATAATCATTAGAAATAGTCAATACTGGGACAAAAATCAAGAACAGGAGATTTAACACAGAATTTCTCAGATCAGAACATTTACAGACTACTTTCACAAATTACCTACATCCTTACATAAACTACGCCACTTGTTGCTTAACTTCAACGATCATTAGAAACAGTCAATACCGACACAAGACTCACATTTGAAACAACACAGACCACTATGCACAATCCAGAATCTTTCCAATCAAAAAAATTTCATTTCACTCTCATAAAAATTTAAATTGCGCAATTAAATAATTCCTGGACGTCACTGGATTCAGCACGGCCGCCATTAATCATGACCGAGTTTTACCGAGAGATGCGCTCCCAATACACGCCCCTCAATGTATTCCCGTCCCTTTCGTTCCCGGTATTTTTGGTATTTTGTGTTTCGCTCGCACACGTTCCTATTCCTAGATGTGCACGATGCTGCCGAAAAAAAAAAATGGCGCTTTATATTAGGGAAAAATTTAATAGTGAAAATTCGCGAGTTTTGCCCGTCGGTTTTAAATAATGTCGATTATTTTTAACGGAGTTTTGTTTGTGTTATTTATTTAATTATTTTATTTAGGTTTTGTGTTGATTGGTGGAAGTTTATATTTGGATGTTTTTTTGTATATGAATTCAATATTTTTTAGAAAGTATTGATACTTTTTTATATGTATTAAAATTGGCATTGATATACTACCTAAGTAATTTATGATATTCGGTTTGCGTAATGAATGGATGATATAATTTTAATATAGCTTTTACATTGCAAATTCAACCTTATAAACTTCAAATCCAATCATTGCAAATTTATTTTCTTAATTTTTAATATTTTTTTAATGATTTCATGAAAAATATAAAATAATCGTTAGGTACGTATCCGTGGTATCTATTTTTTGATTGATTTAGTAAAAAAAAAACCTAATTAATTATGCATGTAAAAATTTGTAAAAATCAATAACTGACTTTGTCAAAATCAAATTAAAGAATAAATTGCATTTCATTGATTAATTTGAAAACTATCTTAATAATACTTTCCGATGATTGATTTGATTTGAAAAAGTTCGAATTTGATTTGTATAAGTTTGAATTTGAAGCATAAAATTTGTATTAAAATTGGCATTGATATACTTTATTTATTTTATATATTCGATTTGCGCAACGAATGGATGATATAATTTTAATATGCATTTCATATAATAATCGATCTACTGCGATGCAGATTTTTCAGATGAAACCTTCAGATTCACAAGATGTATACGAACGCCATACAGCCTTTATCGATTGTACTGTCATTTCAGTAAAGCAAAACAATGCGTTGTTACCCAGCGAGTTATTTATTACACATTAATGATAACAGAGTCGCTCCGACTCAAACTTACCACAAAACATACGAAAATTCCATACATTCCATACAAAAAAATCGATATTTATCAACATAACAAATGAACAAAATTAAAATTCAATCACGATTCATCAACGCACATACAAACTATGGGAACACTTTTGCACGAAATTTTAATTGGACCAATTCCCAAACTGTCCATACGCAAACCAGCGGTTCCCCAACGTCGAGATCGCCGATAAGCCCTATAAGAAATGCGCTACCGTTGAGATCGTCGCCGCGAGATAGAGCCTCACGATCACGACGTCGTTCATTTTTTAATACACAATATTGTTAATGTATTATATATATTTTCGTGGGCAATCGTCGATACGACCCCACGATTTATGGCGGCTGCTTCTTCGATCGAAGATCGCTTCTAAGGCCGCCGATCGGCTATTAATCATTCGCGCGTTTCCGAAGACTTCCTCGGGTCGTTGTAATGGGAAGATTGTTTATAAATTAAATGGTAGTTGGATGGAATGGTAGTTTGGATGTTTGTGATTGGTGTTGGTTAAAAATTTTATTTGATTTACAATTTTTCATATTTAAAAATTGAGATTTTTTTGTGAAAAATTGATTTGATTGAAATGCGCGTCATATTTTAATTTATTTTAGTGATTTTGAGTTTGTGATACTTGTAATTTGAGATTTTTTTATATAAAAATTGATTCGATAGAAATTAGCATAAAATATAATATTATAATACAAATTGAATTGAAAATTATTATATTTTATTATGTTGTAAGATTGATGTGGTATAAAAATGTGTTAGTACGTTCAGATGGAGTTTTTTCATATATTCGAACCTTGCCGCAAGGTTTAATATTTGTGAAATAAAAACTAAATGTTTTTATATTTATAAGAGGTATACATATGAAATTTAAACTGTTTTTGAAATGTGAAATCGTATAAATGAAAATTGATACGATTGCGCTATTTTATAATTTGAAACGAGGGCGAAATGGAAAATGTGATCTTTCATTTTTCAATAAGCTTTAATTGAACATATGTTAGAATATGATCAATGTTTTTTGATATAGCTGTTTCATATAATATGTATAATTTGATAAATAATTGAAATAAATAAGTAAGTGTTGTTAAATTTATTGGGAGTTATTAATTTTTTGATTTCCTTGGAAAAATAATGTGCACAAATTGAGTAATATATCAGATTATTATAGGCCAGATTTTTTAATAATAATCTAATAAATTATTTACAAATATTATTAAATGCCTAGTTGATATTTAAAAGTAAACATTTTTAAATTTATCGCAAGTATAATAATTAATCTTGCAGTTTCTATAGAAATGTAAGATTTACAATCTATAATATAAGTAAATAGAGTAGATAAAAGTTTAGATTATTATAAACCAGATTTTTAAATAATAATCATTTAGATTATTCGTGAGTATTATTTTTGATAGAGAACATGTTGAAATCGTTTTTATTTATAATACTTTATACATAAATCAAACAAGAAACACATTTTCTAAATTTCTAAATTAGATTTGTTATTCCGATGGAATGAATCAATCGAAAAATTTTCATATATTTTATTAAACAAACAAATAAGATTATATAACAATTTCAAACATTAAATCGAGCAGAATTAATTCCGAATCCACTAAGCCAGCAGACAAGCAAGGAAATGGCACACGTCTATCTATTTTATGGGGGTTATTCGAAGCCATCGGACGCCTTAACACGATTTTCTCGTTATTCGAGTGTTATCTGTGTGTATGTACCCACTATGGGGACGTTGAAGAGCCGAACGGCGACATCGTCCCCTTTCAACCCTCGTTTCCACCTAATGCAATTTTCTTGTGAATCCCACTCGTATCACCGTCTACATGTCATATTCCGCGAGCGCAGACTTCAGACTGGATTTTCGCCATTTGCGAAAAATATATTTATAAAAAAACATAAAGCGAAGCGTACATGTCTGTTTCTTATTATGCTCGAGTAATGATCTGTTTGGAAATTGAAAGAAAGACGCGAAAAAAGTCGCGAGCGAGCGTGTGTCGCCGTTGCGATATGTGTGTTGCGTTTTTGCGAAAATGGTTTTTGGCGGCCGCGTCGCTCACAAAAGGCTCTTTTTGCGAAAAGATTATTTTCTGTACGAGTCGAATAAACAAAAACAAAAGGAGCCGTACAAAAAATTGTGTGTAGCGGTAATATATGACGTCTATATTTTAAGTTGAAAGAAAAAGGCGGCTTGAAATGTGTTGCGGGGGGCATAGTGATGCCGCAACTTTTTTCCGATAATTTCTATGGATTTATATTGAAAAAATATATTTTTTATACAAGCAAATCTTTAATTATAGTTTCTACACTTCAAATTCAACATTTTACATTTCAAATACACTTCGAATCTAACTATAGGATTGTATAATATTATTAATTGTAAGATCATTTTCATAGTGATCAAATTAATTACTACGAATTCTTGTTGATTTGAAGCGTAAAACTTTGAATTTGAAATGTAAGACGTTGAATTTGAAGTTCAAAACGTTGAGTTTGAAGTATAAAAACTGTATGATTTTGAGTTAAAATTTCTATTTGTAAACATCCAAATGGATAAAATTTTCAAAAAGATTCATTGATTTAATAATAATTGCATTATGAAGATAATCTATTTAAAAAAAAAACTGACATTGATAGACTTACTATCTAATTAATTTATGATATTCGATTTGCGCAATGAAAGTATGATATAAATTAATTTCATATAATATTCGATCTACTGCGATGCAGATTTTTCAGACGAAACCTTCAGATTCACAATTTTTATATGAACGCTATAAAAATATTTTGATAATGATGTATTAAAAATTGAATTATGAAGATGATCTGTTTAAAAAATTGAAATTTTCATTTATAAATCGTTCGAAATGTAAAATAACATATTTAATTAGTTAAAATGTTGGTCGTCGCTTCTGTGCGCGAAATACTGAATACGTAAAAACACATATAATACACATTGTACGTATACGCAAAAACGTCTCTTTGGCTCGTCGTATAATAGTCAAATTTTTGCAAATTCGCTTAGCGCTGCCACTAAAAGGGTTATTTGTATGAAAGACAAGAAGAATGGTGAGCGGTCATAAATTTTGCTATGGCAAATTTTTCACATTTCACGCTGACTTGTGCGAAACCTTTTATTTGCTTTGTGAGCGCGGACTTTGCGCTACTATAACCCATTTTTCGAGACAGACGCGAGAACAAAAAAATCGACAAAATAAATAGCAAAAAATTAAATAAAGCGCACTCACTCTCCAACGGAGGCTTTCCTTTTATATTTTGCATTTCCTCGTTGTGCACATCTGACTTCTGACCGAACATCAGCAAAAGCCCATTGTTGAAACGTCCATTATTCAAGAAGCTCAAATGCACAATAGTATGATGAAAAAAAATAATATTAATTAATTTTTAATACAAAATTTCATCTGATATAATTGTAAGTGAGCCATCTCAGATATTGCTTTAGGATTTTGTCTAAAAACCGTGTCGTAGTCTCGAAATAAATTGAAAATTCAGGGGTGTTCATTAGTGGAATCTGTGAAGCGTCTTATCCGCTAAGTAATTGGACTATGTGTCCCATGGAGAGTGAATCGGTTTTCGGGGGTTGGTCTTTTGTGCCTCCGCGGAAAAGCCATGAAAAGGATTCCCCCTGCATCCCAGATGTGACATGGTCTAATTTTGAAAAGGTACCAAAATCTTATCTCGCCGTGATTAATTGTCCGACGGGACGGGCTTTAAAATCGCAAGAAAGACATGTGTGGACGCCGCTACCGAAATCCGTCATTTTTTCTTTTATAATAAGCGTGTTTTAAAAGTATGCAAATGCAATTTTTTGGTTTTAAATTAAGCCGATAGTTCTATTATCATTATCATTATATACAACTTGTATATTATAATATGAAAAATGTTACGCTTTCGGAATATCAATGGGAGTTCGTAAGTTAATAAGATTTTTTTTAAATAGGTCATAAGAGGGTAATATTTAAGAAATCAAAATTATCTTTTGTATACGATCACATCTATATATTGAGCACGTTATTTTTAACTTAAATTTTACAAAAAAGAATTGATAATATTTTAATATTATCGAAAAAATGTTAAAAATTTAATTTTATTAAATCAATGGTTAGATCATGTAAAATACATCATTTTTCAGAAACAACAAAAGGTGACAATAAGAGATATTTATTATAATCAATATCTGTAGAGACAACTTATCGTTTTGACATCATTTTACAACCAACATTTTTACTATACAGCTAATTGAAAATTATCTTTTCATCACATATACGATAAGAAAACCGTCAAAATTTCAATAGTATCCGATTCCAATCGTTACAGTTAAGCAACAAGTTAAATTTACATCCAAATCAAGAAATGGTCCCAAAAAGTATTTTTTCCAAATCATTGTATAATAGTTATTCGCAATAAAGAAAAATGATCGAATTTTCAATGTGAGATCTTGTCTTGTTCCGAAATGGACGTCAACATTCACACGTGATAAAGAAAAATATCCAAATTTTTAATATAATCATTAAGATCTTGCCCTGATCAATCATTTCAAAAATTAACTCTTCCATATCATTCAAGATAAAGAAAAATGATCGAATTTTCAATGTAAGGTCTTGTCTTACAATTAACAAGGTTTTGTCTTGTTCCGAAATGGACTTCAATAGTCACATCAAATAAAGAAAAATGCCCAAATTTTCAACCTAATCGCAAAAATCTTGCCCTGAAAAATACATAACATAAACAATCCGCACATAAACTACAAAAAATACCCACTTTTGACACAAACCATTCGCTGTGCGTGTGTGCGGCTCGTGAAAATATTCCAGCGCACCGTCTTCCTACGGTTTCGGGATACTTTTTTCTTTTTAAGCACCGCGGGTAGCTGCGGAATCATTAATTACGAACTTACCTAGCCGAGAGGGCGAGAGATAGACAGAAACCGGCAAAAAAGAGCGAGAGGGACGGAGAAACGTCTTCTTTTTGAAAATTTGAATGGTTCGCGTTCCCGTTTCGGATGGGTGAATAGAAAAACATTTATTATGCGCGCGCCTGTCGCGGGCCACGAAAGAAAATCCGGCGACAAACAAAAAATCACACACTTTTGTGCATTCGGAGTTCGCATGTGTTGTTTTTTGATGGTGTGTGTGTGTCGTGGGCATGTGTGGGTGTCGTCATGGATGCAATTATCGCTTTCGGTTTCGGAGGGGTGTTTTTACGCCCCCTGTTTGTCGGGAACGGGGTCGTTTCGTGTTTTGGGTTGAAATATAATTTTTGTTTTTGTCGTGTTGATTTGTATCGGGTTTTTAGGAAAGTTTGAGTCGGAAAAATAATGAAAATGTTAAGTTTTGGTGTAGATTGGGAGATTATTTGGGAAGCGGATTTGTTTTTCGTTTAAGATAGTATCGGGGATTAAAGTTTTATAATAGTAAAAATATGTATTTGGTTTGGTCGATGGACTTGTTTGATGTTAAGCGATATATAGTGAGGTCAGTATATAGAATTTCAAGATAGATTTCTCAAAATTTATAGCAATCCCATTTTGAAACCCATTCCATAATAAAATTATTCCATATAAATTATTCACATGACAATCATATCAAATTTAAAAAAAAGTCATTTAAATTCCACATCACCGATACGTCCCTGTATAAAATAAAAATACACGTCTACGCATAAAACAAATGTAATTACGCAGATCGGAGTGCGTGTGCACTGCGATGAAAACGAAATTCAATTAAAGTGTTTCAGGACGCCCCGCAGAGGAGTGTTTCATGCAAAAACGTGTCTGTCCAGCGGCTGAAATTAGGGGTGGAAAATTCATCCCCTAGACTTGGTCATCGCTGACCTAATCCACCCCTGATCCACCCCAATCAACACGTGAGCCTTTGTGCCTTAGCGTAGAAAAGCCCACCCCTGTTGAAGCTATTTCTCACATTCTGTCAAAGCAACGACAACGCCAGCAATCACCGAAATAACACATTTAAAAAAATCTTTAATATTGGTTTTAAATTTATTCTCAAAGATAATTATTCTTATAGATAAAAGTGAAATAATTATGAAATAATCAATAGCTTGGGAAAAATGGGAAACTAATAACTTGGGAAACTTGAGAAACGCTGTGATATTAAACGCTCGTTGTTACTGTTTTGTATTCTAATATAAAATATTATAATAAAAAAGTTTACTATAATAAAGCAACGACACTCTTTTTTATCGAAATATTATTTATATATTGTACATTTTTACCAATTTTGTGTGAGATGTCAAATGATCAAATCTGGTAGTCTAATTTCATAACGCTACAGTCAATTCAAATTATTAAAATTCATCCCATTAAGTTACTTGATAGAAAAATGATAAAAAATTCTACATATCTCTATTATATCTATTGATAACGAAAAGAAAATTCGTATGTGGATCGAAAGTCTTATTTTACTCATTTGAATCATGAGTGTGCTTCGCATGATGAAAAAACCAAAAACAACCGTAAAACAATTCTATACTAGCATCACATATGGATAATTATTACTAAATCATATCCCCATTTTTTTTTATCTACTAGCAAGCTTTTAATAGATATAATTCTTAAAAATATGTTTGTATTATTAAAAAAAATCGACTTCATTTGAACTATTACAGAATTATCCGTATCACAAATTTATCCGAATTTCCCCTACATAAACTTATGTTTCGAAACTTCATTGATATAGTAATTATTTCACATACATGATCTAATTTCGAATTCTTCAGATTTCGAACGTGGCACTCCACAAATAAAAAAACAATATTTTATATTCAAATTAGACGTTAATGCATTCCGAAACAACACGTTCACAATGAGGTAATTTGGGTAAAATACCCGGCCCGGACACGCAAGAAATTAACATTTCAAGCCCATTTTGTACGCCACGCTAACAGGTACTACCATCGTGTTTTTTCATTTTATTTTCGGTTGTCTATCTTTACTATTTTCACGTGCGCATATTTTTTAGTCGTTTTATATCACGTTAAAGGTGCGGCTTTGTTGTAAAACTTTTCGAGGGTTGCCGAATGATTGTATGGTTTTTTTATACAGCGAATTTCCCACGTTGGAAAATATAACCATTGAATATTTTAAAAATCGTAATAAATCACTGTTTTTTTTAAATTAAACTCAAAGTTATATGATACCATTAATTTTGGAATTCGTTTATTATTTTTAATTTGATTACGTCGGATATTTGCATCAAAATAATTTGTTATTCAAATGCGATTTTAAATATAATTGAATATTAAAAATCGGTTTATAACGGCGCAAAGGCTTCGCAAAATATTCTTTGTGTGTCTACTATGTGTATCGTATATTTTTTCTATAGAAAAATAAATCGAACAAGAGAGGGTCAGCGGGGGCCCTCATAGTAAATTGAAAAACAATCCCTCGGACCTTTTATATACAACGTGGCATACAAAGGAGGCATTAAACAGGGTCGTCCCAAATAAAAAGCCCTAAACACCCGCCCCGACACAGACTCATTTATTTTGAATTTCGGAATCTATTTTCGGGTGTTTTTTCGTCTATTTTTCTTTTTCAATCTCCGCCAACAATATTCTGTAGATAATTGGGCGCATTTTTGCGAAAATTCGAATGTTATTGATGATTGTTTTCAGATCGAAGCGTCGCCATTTTATTTTCACATATATAATGTACGAATTAAAATAGATAGCAATTAAGTGTAATGAAAAATGGTGTTTTTTCGGCGTCATTTTCTACATATTGTTAGCGTTTCTTTCTATTAATCAATTTTCAGATGGAAAAAAGTGATTTGGCTTTCGTCGCGTTATCACTTAATTATTTATCATTTGGCGAAACTATTCATGTTGCATACTCGAAAAAATGTCGGCTATAAATCATACGCGGAAAATTTGTCAATCTTTTGTGCGATTATCATTCAAAGTAGTAACTAATACTTGTCAGTGTTAATATGTATAATAGAATCTCGGAAAATATATTTCAATACGCGTACCTTATAAATCAATCGCACTTAGCAAACAAATCAAAATAATAAATCGTCTAGTACTTACGAAGAAACCATACAATAGAAAGTACTTATAAATGAAAATCATATGTTAGAGAAATTAATCAAAACACGCGATCACTTATACAGTGTGTATGAAAATTTCCAAATACAATACGTTATTTATTTACATCGTTCACCATCTCGGACATTTCGTTTCGGATCCGAAACGATAAATTAACGTTTCTAAATTTCGAAAATATTATTTTTTTCGAACACCTTGTACTGATACGAATACGTTCTATCAAAGAATACGAAATACGAGTATCAAGCTGTTTTGATATATAACATAATGTCAAGGATTATACGTAAACGATTCTTGATAAATTACAAACACATAACGTTGTATTATACCCAAAACAGTTCCACATTCGAAAAACACAATTACATTGATTGAAGAAAAATTTAATATTTAATATTTTTAATTGGACACGTTTCTTGAATGAAGTCGGAATTATCCCGGAATCGTGAATAGGACTCTGTATTTTTTTAGGCTCGAAATTGGATCACAATTGGGTTCATTTGAATATGGCGGATGCACGAACGAATCAAATTTGGTAGCTGACGGCCTCACACGGTGTTCGACTGATAAAAATCAGGGCTTGTCACGGTGGAGACCCGCAAAAAATAATGCCACATTAATTATTTTTTCGTATGAGCTCACGTGCAAAAAATCGGAACGTAAGCGATCGCAATTTAGATCTGAGAAATGCGTGCTTTTACCGAACTATGCAGATATTTTTTAGTAAAAAAATATATATTTATATACCAAAGGATTTATTATATTATAAATTATATATACATTTCGAATTTGTATAGAACAATCAATATAATTTAATTTTAAAAATGAAAAATTGAAGTGAAGCGTATAATTTTATCAAAAGACCAACTCAATTATAAACAATATATATTTTATACATACAATATTCACGAATATATCCTTATGATCAAAATGAAACAACATTTCGGCCATAATATTAAAAACAAAATAGGTAAAGCCGCAGCGGTGTATATAAGCAGAGAAGTGTCCATTTTCATTATGGCCAAAGAATTATAACAATAAATCATAATGACGTTTGATTTGGCCTCAAAGTGAAACATTTCAACGACGGAAAGACCTATATTTATTATTATTATATTTTTTTATTCCGAATACGCCTCGTGTTTATCATTAAAATCTCGATGAATTTAATATTAATTTCATACACGTCTAAGCCATGTGAATGCGCGATTATATTCAAGTTATAATGGCGGGTGTAAAACAGGCATCGCGATATTAAATACGGATTAAAGAGGAAAATGTTATATTAATCACGCCCACATTTGCGATACTATTATTATATTTTCGAAAAGACCGTTCGAGCGTGAAATTCGAATATGATCGAATCGAACGAGACTTGAAAGTCTATTATTATATATTATTTTATATTGAATCAATATTTTTCAAATAAATACAATCATAGTACAGCTTTTAAACTCCAAATCCAAGCTTTTAAACTTCGAATTCAACCATTGCAAATTTATTTGCTTTATTTTTAATTATTTTATGATTTCATGAAAAATATAAATGAAACGTTTGGTCCATATCCATTATATCTATTTTCAGATTGATTTATTAATACACGTAACTAATTATGTATGTAAAAATCTCTTACTGAGATTATCGAAATCAAATTGATGAATAAATTGTATTTCATTGATTACTATGACAAAGGTCTTAATACTTTCCAATGGTTAAATTTGATTTGAAAAGGGTTTAATTTGAAGTTTAACATTTTGAATTTGATTTGTATAAGTTTGAATTTTATTTTTATAAGATTGAATTTGAAGTGTAAAAGCTGTTTCTATATGTAAGTGAATTACGAATTTGAAAAATTTTGTTTGAAATATTGTAATAGAAAATCTTTAAAAAAAATCTTGTATCACAATATGTGCGTATAATGAAAAGCGTTTGATTCAACCACTGCACCACGGAGTCGAATCGAACAGCAATTAACATTAAAATATGCAGATTGCTTTATAAAGTATATGAAAATGAGATCAAATTTCATTTTATAAAGCGCGCACATTAGACATGCTACGGAGTATAATTAAGAATGTTCACTTACGGGTAAAAAAAAAAGAAACACGCAATTAACTACTGTTTGTTTTTTTTTCCTACGCGCTATCAACGTTCCGTTTTGGCTTCGTGGATATAAAAAATAAAAAAAAATAACCAAATAAATAAATAAAGTTCGACACACGCGCGCCGAGTCGTGGCGTGCGTTCGAGTAGTTTCGCATTTGCGATACGCGAAATTGTATTATATTTCGTTTATATGTGTAATATATTTCGTGTTATAAGTAAGGGCGAATATTATATAGTATGTAGGGTAACCATATCGGGGTTTGGGAAGGCCCCGCGGGAGATTTTATACAATACACGAGCTCGGCAACGGCGTACCCATATCAGGATTAGATATTTTAGTTGTAGGGACTTTCCAGGGACGGTTCGGTTTATTTTGATCAATCTTTGATCGATTTTAATTCGGAATTGTATGTATTTTTATTTTTTTATAATAATATAAAGCGCCATTTTAAAATTGAATATTTTTCATTAACGTATGCAGATTATAAAAACGTTTATTGCAGTATAAGAAATTATAGATGAAGATTTAGAAAACGATTGAAATCTCAATATAGAAAGTATACCATCATCATTATAATCTTCATATACCGTCATTATTATCATCATAATGTATATAAAATCTAGTGGAAAACAAGACTAGGCAATTTCCTGTAATGCGTTTGTCAACTGCGCAGTAATATGAAGATTTTCTTGAGAAATTTGAATAAATTAATGTATTTGAATAAATTACCCCTTTCTAAATGACTTTAAATTAACGGTATGTTCGTCCGTTGATCGAATTATATGTAACTTAACTTTGTTTTATGGGTGGAAATATTTAATAAGACTACATCGACTTTCATCATCCGAAAATATAATTCTACGAAAATTTTATATATTGAAATAAGTCTTACCAATGAATTTTTCTTCAAATTAATCCATTCACTGACTATATTGTTTAACTTTAGTAAAACATATATTCAACACACTGAATCAATTAAAAATAGTAATGGCCACGTTTGTAATTTAATTTCGTAAAACTTATTTAGTTTCATATGAAAATTTTGCTGTTTACGTTCGATAAGGCTTTATAATAATTTTTAGAATTACTATTATTATTGAATGTGGAAGTGCGTCCCTGTTATGAAACGTTCTTATTTGGCAGCCATCAACAATATCACATGGTGGGGTACTCGAGCGGTCCTATACGCACATCCTCACTACCGTGCCATATCTATACGTTCAATCTCACATGTTATCAACTTTAGGACAGTGGTCTTTAGTTATTTATTAAGAAAAAAACACTTTATTATATTGTTAATCATTTAAATTGAATAGAAAAAATGTTTATGTACTATAAGATATGTTTTTGAATGATTTTTCTGATAAAAAGGCGTGAAAATGTATACTGGTTGTGAGTTTCACAATTTTTCATTATTGAAAATTATATATTAAATGATTTTTATTTTTATTTATTCACGCACATATTTTGTTAAATTTTAACTCTCAATCATCTAAAATTTATTCATATTGATCATTTTTATTTGAAACAAATTGAAAACGCTTCAATTATACAAAACGTTAAAAGAAAGCAACGAAGCAGAAGTAGAAGTAAGCAATGAAATATATGTTTAGTTTTAATACTTACTTAGTATGTACTTATATTTGTAATGAAAATTTAAAAAATTTGAAACTTTATTAAAATAAAATGAGAATCAATAATGATTTTTTTATATTGAATACAGTTTAAATCGTTTAACACAATAAATTCTTAACGTAAAAAATGGGTTAACGCTAAATCGTACTGCAGTTCTGAAAAAATCTAAATAATTATTTTTAATGTGACGTTTAACACGAAATAATATTTCGGTCCACACAGTTCCATTTTAAACGATGTCCATTGTATTTTAATAATTATCAACGAATTAACTGTAAGTGTGCAATAAAAACTCACATACATATTTCCGTCGCGGTACGATATGATTTCTTATCATAATATGTTACGATACAAAAATAATTAATTAACCGCCACAATTTCAAACACAATTCCCGAACACAAATTCGAAAACACCCCATTTCCGAAACCGACCCCTCGTTTGAAGATGTCTGCCACATTTCATATACACGTAATTTCGTAGAACGTCTATAGGTCCGCCGAAAACTTTGAGTCTTGCTGTTAATACAGGGGTCGGGCATTTTTTGTGTGTCCTCAGAGGCAAAGGGGGCGAAGTCGCCCCTTGGGGGCCTCTTTTCGCAGGGGGCGAAGCCCCACACATGCGCAGGGGAGGGGAACGGGGGCAAGGGTGTGACCGCCGTTATTTTTTTGAGTGGCTCCAGTGCAGTGGGGCGGGTCCCTGCAAATAAAAATGTTCAAATTCAACCCCCCCACCTTTTGTAAGATAACAATATGTGGAGAAATGGATGCATTTTTGTTATTTTATTTTTTGGGTGTGTGGGTAGGGTGGTTGGAAAATTTTATAATTTATTTTGTTATAGTTTATGTGGTTGAATTTTATTTTGGTTTATAAAAAATAATTGTAACGTTTTAAAATTTATTTAATTTTTTTTTTTTAATTAGACTTTGAAAGTCTATGGTTATGTTTTGATATTTGAGATGTGACAAATTTTTCGAACCACCCTGTAAGCCCGTATGCGTATATTTTTGTGATACGCGCGTCTCGCATCATTACTCAAAAGGCGACTTTTCGAATGCTCTTGTATAAATACTACGAGTATTTTTATCCCTAGGGATTATTTTTTCATTGTGTTCGACTTTTATATTACAATAATACACACGTGTATAAATAAGATTTCGTATCACTATTATATTATTACGCATACATCTGGCGCGGTCGTTTCGATTAAATTCTTCGCTTCTGTCGTCGGTGCGAATTATAATTTTTATGTTATTATTATTTGGACGCGAGTGTATACTTTCGATATTTTATTTTTTCATTCGTATATTCGTTGAGATGTTTTTGCGTGTTATTTTTCTCTAGAGACACACAAAGTGATCTCGCAAAAAGCCTACACGGCCAATTCCGTAGACGTTCATATATTTAATAACACTCCAGGGTATAGTCCGACAAACGTATCAATGTACATAAGAAAAAACATTTTTTTTGTTATAAATATTTTATGGTTATTGTTAACAAAGAAAATATATGCACTAGTGATAAAATTTTATATAATTTACTTTATTGAATGCTTATTTTTAAATTTGGCTTCATATGGAGTCTAATACATATGTTAGTTTTTTTAATCGTATGAGAAATTATATGATTACTAATAAATATATATAAAAATTGTTTATTTAATTTATTTATTGAATTATATAGAATATTTTTTATAAATTCTATAAACAATATTATAATAAAATGTAATTATTGGAAAAATATGCTTTTGAAAATTCCTTTAATTTCCGTATGGATTTACACTCTTATACAGCTTTTACACTTCAAATTCAACCTCATACAAATCAAATTCAATATTTTAAACTAAATTTTTAATTTTCAAGCTTTCAATTAAACCCCTTTTAAATCAAATTCAATAATTGAGAAGTATTATTTGGACCGACATCATAATAATCATTGAAATACAATCTATTCTTCAATTTGACTTGAAAATCTTAATTGGTGATTTTTACAAATTTTTACATATTTAACATCATTTTCTAATACTTAAATGAATTTGAAAATAAGTATTGAAAATATGTACTTAACGTTTCTTTTATATTTCACATGAAATCATAAAAAAATTGAAAAATAAAGAAAATAAATTGCTAATGGTTAAATTTGTTTCGTACAAAGTTTAATTTGATATTTAAAAAGTTGGGATTGTTAAATTTGAATTTGGATATGAGATATTCTTGAAAAATATAGGATTTCCTAACATTTTCATACAAACATAATCATTAAACACAACTTTTTACAACAAAAGGAAAACTTCCATCGAAAACTCAACTCACACAATTCCGCAACAACCACCAATCGTAATGACACACACAAAACCGCAACAACCTTACCTTTTTTAATTAGATTGCCAAATTTTTTCCCATCACCCACACCCACAAAACCCCTCACCCACCACACACACACACACACACGAACCACCTCACCTTTTGTTTCGCCAGAAAAAACTCCTATGCGTTAATAATGGTACGGTTGCCGGTTCACCTGTTCTCACCCCGGAGGATGATTGGTTTCCATCGGTCCAAAAATATCCTTTGGAGAATACCTGTGGGAGGCCCTCTGACCCTTTTCGTATTAAGGACAGCCTATTCACGGGGGCCTCTCTCGTTATGGGTGTGTGTGTGTTGTCTCTTACGAAATTTGACGGAAAAATTTTTGACTTGTGGGCCTGTTTATGAGGTGGACGTGTTTCAGGTATACGTTTTTTTATTTTTCGTATGTGGATTCTTGAATTGTGCGGTGCCGCTTTGAATTCGTTTGGAGGATGTGAAATTTTTTTGGGTTCGACAATGCGTTTGATTCGGTATTGAGTTTTCGGTTTGGTCGATTGATAATAAATTGTGGAATTTTATTAAAATTATATTGTGGTAGTGTTTAAAAGTCCATTTTCACAAATTGATTTTTAATTTCGCACTCTGTGTATGTGGATGATCTTTCGTTTTTTTAATGAATGGTTGTAAAAATCTGTTTTTATGTTTGAAATATTTTATTTGTGTGTTGTCATATGAATATTTAAGCTTTTGAGATTTATTACTTTTTTAATTATGATGATTAAAATTTGAAATATGAAATGATGTGAAGCATGAATTTAGGTAGTGGCAAGAACTCGACAAATAAAATGGGACAATGATCATAAATAGCAAAAATATTCGGCTTTTTAAAAATAAATTTCATTTATATCAAACGGCTAGTTTTTGAGAAAAAGTAAAACGTACTTTTGCACCTAATATTAATAGAATCTTTTATTATAGACTAGTTTTGAGTACTCTTAAAAAGACTAATTTAAATATATTATACTTTTAATAAAATCTTCAAAGATTTAATTATATTTTATTCAATGTTAATTCAAAATCATTGTATAGTATAATATAATACTTAAAAAAAAATGAGCAACAACAATATAAGAAGAATCTTCAACTCTAGACTAATTTTGAGTACTCTCAATAGACCAATTAATATTTCTTATACTTTTGAACAAAACCTTCAATGATTTAACTATATTTTATTCAAAGTTAAATCAAAATCATCCTATTGAACTATTTAACTTTGAGCAAAAGTAAACATTGCAACAATCTAATTAATCAAGAGAATCTTTCACTCTAGTGTACTTTTGAGTATTCTTAATAGACTAATTTAAATTTATTATACTTTAAATGAAACTTTCAAAGGCTCAAAATATTTAAAAACATATTTTATTCAAAACCATCGCATTGAACTACTCAACTCAACATAAACACGTTCTAGATTCTCGATCAACGCACATTCGCATCACCAACACCACGACCCGTCGAAAACGCACCCATCCAATTGAATAGCCTTCTTGTTTGTTTCAATCATCGAAACTGCAATCATCCCATCACGAGACGAAACGAAACGTACTCTGTGCATCCTCTGTTCGTATCAATTAACATTTACGACAGTCACTGTCGCCGGCGACCGTTTCGAAACGCCCGTTTTCAAATTTCCCGCCGATATATCCCCGTTTTGCGACGCACATACGTCCACTGGCTTTGTATCATCTAGTCGTAAAAGAAGTCGATTGTTTGGGAATTTTCTCACGTCCTCACACGTTCCCAGGGACGTCGTGTAAGTCCGCTACTGTCTGCCACTCATTCGAACGGTTCCCCGGGGAATTTTCGGCGCAGAAATGTGTCCGGGGATTGACGTTTTCGTGTGTTCTTTTGGCGAAAGTCGGCTTTTTTCAAAGGGTATTTTATAATTTTTTGAAATGGACGTGTACGAGTTGGAACGGAGGTTTCGTAAGCGGCGTGACGTTTGAGCTTATCTCGTTTTTTATTGGGAAAAATCGCATGTTAAAAATATCCATTGTCTATCGTATATTTCATTATTGAAAATTTGATAAATGAAAACTTTTTGAGTATTCTAATATACAGCTTTTCACTTTGAATTCAACCTAATATAAATTAAATTCTATCTTTTCAAATGAAATTCAATTCTTTGCACATAAAATTCAACCCTATACAAATAAAATTCGAACTTTTTCGAATCAAATTCAATTTTTGAAATATATTATTAAGACCGTTATTATAGTAATCTATGATATAATATATATTCTTCAATTTGATTTTGATAATCTTAATCGGTAATTTTAACAAATTTTTACAAACGAAATTAGTTACATTTTTTTATAAATCAATCAGAAAATAGGTAACGTGAATATGTATCTAACCTTTCTTTTATATTTTTCATGAAACCATAAAAAAAAATAAAAATTAAGATAATATTGTGCTGGTTGAATTTAAATTTTAAAAGGTCAAATTTGAAGTTTAAAGATTGAATTTGAAGTTTAAAAGGTTGAATTTGAAATTTAAAAGGTTTAGGTACCATGAATATGTACCCAATGTTTCTTTATACTTTTCTCGAAACCATAAAAAAAAATAAAGATAATAAATTTGCGATAGTTGAATTGTTATATTTGAAATTGTTATGATAGTTGAAAAACGTTTAATTCGAAGTTTAAAGAGTGAATTTAAAGTTCAAAAGGTTGAATTTGAAGTTTAAAATGTTGAATTTGAAGTTTAAAATGTTGAATTTGAAATTTATAAGGTTCAATTTGATTTGTACAATAAGTTTATAAATTGGGAGTATAAAGGCTGCATGTATTAACCATTTTATCACAAAAAATGAAATTTATATAAAAATAGAGCGTAATAGCGCTTCTCAGTAATTAAATGTTTATAAAAATAAATAAGTATTTAAGAAATATAAGATCCATATATTTCATTGTTTGTAAACTTAACTGTCAACCTCGAAATATAATATACTACTGTTTATTTTAAACAAAGGGATGAATGTCGAAAATGCATCTCTTTTCGCGCATTCTTGTCGAATTAGTTACGCGCAAGGAATTTGCAAATCTAAAAACATCTTCACAGTTGTAAATCATGCAAATCATGTCAACCCTTTTACCACCTACAACGTCAATAAATCAATGAGACATTTTCGGCTACCTGTCGCATTGTGAGCTCGAGAACCGTTCGAACCTTTGTGTGAATTTGCGTATGAGAGTAAAAAAAAAAACTGCATTCATTTCCACATTTTATTACACGATGAGTATTTACAAATTTCTATTTAAATTATTCTTAACGACAAGCTCTCGATAAAAAGGTATTGTTTTGGTTAGCGATTGCATTCGCTCCATAAAACGAGCTTAATTTCAATCAGTACTTATTCATAGGAATTTTAGTGCAAAATAATTACAAAAAAAAATCAACAGGTAACATCACTTTTTCTATTGAAAGTGTTGCACAATTTGACGTACATTGACTACGTTTTGAAAGCACAAGATCATGATTGAATTAAAACAATACATAGAAGAATACACAAAATAATTTTTTAGTATTATTTCGAAAAAGTGACGAACCTCTTTCTTTTCAATTTTTCCGTCGACATAGAACTCAACAATTGTTAAAACGGTCTTAATAACTATAAATATAATTCCAATTGATTAAGTTCTATTGGTATTGTCACACATTATAAGTATTTTTATATAAAAATAAAGGTAGAACATTTATTTCATATATATGTATATAGAAACTATTTCACACAACATATTCATTAAAAAAATGTCAGTTCATTCTATAAACACATACTACACTCAAACTGTTTTTTTAATCATTTCTTTCATAAAAATTAAACTTTGCCGCTCCACGGATTCAAATAAAAAAATACATTGGATTTCGCACAGTTTAAAAAAAAGTATTCAACTCACTATATTTCTCCGCGTAGGCGCAACATCAATATTGAACAATATCTCATTCCGAATATCACAATTTTTATAATATTTATACATAATAAACGAATGATTTGCATATATCATTATGAATCAAAAAAAAATCTTTGGGATCGAAACAATATTGAATCAATACGAACATTCCGCCATTTCCATACAAAATATATCACTTTCGAGCACGATTGAAAATATAATATATATAGGAATCCATTTTCAATTACAAAAAACTAAAATTTATTTTTAGCCACTCACAAAGTCGTATTTTAAAGTGCCGTAAGTCCATAGTCCGACTTGATAACGGGCTGGCTGCTCTGAGCCATCCCTACTCCACATCCTGAGGGAGTCAAAGGCATCATCCCCTGCTGATCCATGGCAGGATGCATCCCCATGTGATGACCTCCCATATTGTGAGGGTTCGTCATGCAACTTCCATGGGGAGAGACGGGACTCATGCTCGGGTTGTGTTGTTGATTTTGGTGCATGTGCATGTCGCCCATTATGTTATCAGTCACGTTTTCTATACTATCTGGCCTTCCGTGGTTGGCCGGTTTCTTCTTGTCTTGACCGTTGGCGTTTTGGCCCTTGGATCTGCTTTTGGAGTTCTGGGCAGGTCCACCTTTGGTCGTCGTCACTCCGGCTGGGTTAGTTTTCCGTCTGACGTTTTTGGTGTTGGGAAGTTTGTTGTCCTTCTTCCATTTCATGCGTCTGTTTTGGAACCAGATTTTTATTTGTCGCTCGGACAAGACTAGCGTGTGTGCTATTTCGATCCTTCGTCTCCTCGTCAGGTAGCGGTTGTAATGGAACTCTTTTTCCAATTCTAATATTTGATGTCTGGTGTAGGCTGTGCGTTGTCTTTTCGGTTCCATTCCGGGTTGAAATGATCCATTCGCTGCAACAAAATAATTTTTTTATAAATCATATTTGCGGAAATTTAGTTTTTTTACAATGGTGATGTAATATAAATTTGTACTGATTGAACTATAATAATATATTGCAGAATTGTTATTATAAAATTTATATATTGCAACATCAAAAAAAATATCGAACAAGATTGTCTCGATTAAAAAAATTGACAGATATTTTATCTTTCGAATACCATTTTAGATTCCAAGCGAAACAAATAGATCAATTATCATTTTTTATTACTTCTTCAATAACGAACTCGACATTATAATACAGATTCAAATTCAACCATCGGAAAATATTATTAAGACCGTGAATGAAATTATCTCAACGGTCTTAATACTTAATACTTATCGATTGTTAAATTTGATTTATAAAAGGTTTAATTTGATGTTTATACGGATGAATTTGAAGTATAAAACTTATAATGATACAATTTATTCTCTCAAATTTGAAATTTGAACATTGAAAATTGTTTTTTAAAATTCAAATTTAACCATCGGAAAGTATTGTTGAGACCGTGAATGAAATTTTCTCAACGGTCTTCTTAATAATACTTTCTGATGGTTGAATTAGATTCGTAAAAGGTTTAATTTGAAATTCAAAGTATAAACCTGTAATAATACGATTCATTCTCTCAAATATAAAATGCGGTACAATGATTGATATTCACAAAACGTTAATTTGCCTAATCATGGGCGCCAACATTCCGATGACAAATCGACAACCACCGATGACATACGACAATTGAAAAAATGAAAAGCTCAAAAAAAAAACATGTCAAAATTCGTACCGATTAACGGAGATTAATTAACATCGGGCGCGCGACGAAAATTGATGGCCATCTTGGTGAGAGTCATCCGCGAAGTGAGCCATCTTACACATTGTTTCGTATTATTGCGATTTAATGGCCGCCGTAACGACTCAATAAATTAGCTAGGTGAAAATTGAACATAGAAACGCGATATGTGGAATTATTCAATTAGCCCAAAGTGCGCTAACGACGCCGTCAATTGCTCGTTTTTTTATTGACGAAACTATCGTTTCGGATTGATTTGAATGCATGTGATAAAATTGGTGTTTTCGAATGTGAAAATGTCGGTGTTTTGGGGTTGGGGTGAGTGGTTTGGTGGTTTTGAACGAATTCGGAATATTTGCTGGACGGTCGAGGAAAAGCCGAAGAATGCAGGGTCGGTGGATGTGATTGAAAAGTGTGGTATTTTGGAAGGACGAATCGGCATTTCGGTTTCGACAGTCCATTTTATTGCATACAAGGAATTTTTGAACTCCAAAATATATATGTACAAAATCTGTTTTATATGTATAAAAATATATCAGTATAGCAAAGTAAAGTATATTAGTATAATATAGTTGTAGTAAAAAATTTATTTTAATTGCTTCAATAATAGAAATATCATCATAATAACATTTTTGTATTTGAATTTGATCGTAAGTACTAAAATAATTGAGCATATTTATAGATTTTTTTATGAAACAAGAAATTAATAACGAAAAGCTTTTATCACTGTTGAATGCCAATCCCTATCTAAAGATTATCAAGAATTAATTCAACATCTGCGTCACCCATTGAACGAAGTCTACCACTTAAAATAATGAATCTTAACAAACTCGAAGGTCGACAATAAAAACTCTTGAATATAAAACGCGATAAATACAAAAAAAAACATACAATACGATGCAACTAATGCGAAGGTTTAACCATTCGATTCAAACCGCACAAAAGACAAACTCTCAAAATTATAAATGACACCTATTACTATCGACAAAAAAGGAACACACATTACTATCTATTTAACTTTTTCACGGACAAACAACGCGGAATCCGCACGAGGGTCCAGATTGATAGCAGCTCGTTAAAGTCGAATTTCGGCGAAAAAGGACGCCATCCGAGGATAATGAGCGAACATTAGCACCGACAATGGTCCCTGGGGGTGCCCCAGAAGCGAAAGGTCGAAGAAACTGTGGGCCCTTTGTCGCGCCGCCGGGAAACAAATTGCCGGCGATCAATAACCGTCGGTGTTTGTTGTTGCGCTAATGCTGTTTTGACACTTAACAAATATCGTGGGCATGTGTTCGCGATGTTTGTGGAAGCTAGATCTGGAAGAAGTGTCGCCATTGTGGCGGAGGATCGCGGACAATGGTGTGGTTGATCGATGGCACTCGAGAGAGCGTTTCGTCGATGGGGTTTTTATTGTGGGACGTCGCGGTTGTTAATCGGCGGTTGTCGGTGATGGGTTTTGAATTTTTCGGGTTTGGAGTCGATGGGATTTGAGTGTGGTTTGTATTTTAGAGTGTAATATTAGGTGTACGCAGAAGGGAATTTGGTTGTTTGCGAGTATTGAGAGTCAATGGGTTTCAAATGTATAATGATGTTTTTTTGATAGGGATTGAATGTGGTTTATATATTTTTTTAGTGTAATATTGGATGTAGGTATACGAAAATTTCACTATTTGTGGATTTTAATGTGTATTGATAGTTTTTTATGAAGATTGAATGTAGTTTGTATTTTTTTAGAATATAACATTAGGGGTGTGTAGAAAAAAAATTTGTTATTTGCGAGTATTGAAAATGAATGGGATTTGAATATATGTATAAGTAATATAATGATGTATTTCGATGAAGATTAAATTTAGTTTGTATATTTTTAGAGTGTAATATAATATTAGGTGTATGTAAAAGAAAATATTGTTATTTACGGATTTTGAGAGTGAATGGGGTTTGAATGTGTAATAATGATTTTTTATGAGGATTGAATATGATTTGTATTTTTTTTTAGTGTAATATTAGGTGTAGGCAATAGAAAATTTTTTTATGTTCGGATATTGAGTAGAGAATGAGATTTGAATGTATAATAATATTTTTTGATGGAAATTGAATTTGATTTGTATTTTCTTAAATTGTAATATTGGGTGTATGCAGAATAAAATTTAATTATTTACATTGAAAGCTTGTTTTTCTCAATAAAAATATAATTAAGATACGAAAAATTATTTTTTATCGTTCAAGTTATTGTATAAAAATTAGATGAATTTGATTCAAAATATGAGTATAATTTTTTTTTAATTTCCTTGTTGTTTTATGAATATTGTTCGATTGAATCATTATAAATATTGTCAAATGATAATAATTAGTGTGCAATCTTTACATGAAAAGCTTTCAGTGTTTTCTTATAAATTATCATATTTTAATATTAGCTCTAGTGCAAAATTCAATTGAATACTGTTTAATTTAATCTATAGAAGAAATTTTGATTAATACAAAAAAAATGTTTTCCTTACAAAATAATTTCCATTGAAAAGTTTTGAATTTTTATAAATTATAAATTATTAATTGAGTATTCAGTATAAAATTGTTATATTATTTACTTTTAATATATGTTAGCATTATCTTATTTTAGTTCCCATATTAATCCGTTCTCATAGCCTTTTTTGATCTTTTCAAATTACAATCTAGAATCGTTTAAATACATATTTAGCATTCGGTCGAGTCATCTGAAAATTTCTAGTAGTTTAGTCGAGCAAAAAAAAAACAAAACTAAAACGTCATTTATATGAAAGCAAACGTAAGAAAACAATCTGACAAATTAAAAAAACAAATCGTAAATATGGAATCCTAATTTGATTTTTGATCACATTTCTATTCATCAAATCGAATTACAATCACAAATTTCTCATATGTATTAGAATTTAAAATGTGAATTAAATGAGTTCGTTTATTAGATTCAAATGAAATGAATAAATAGAAATCTTTAATGATTTTTTTGATTGATTTCACGAAACGATAAAAAAATAAGAATTTAGCGTGAAAGCGCTCTGTATATTTTTAGTATGTGTAATTGAAATGAAATCATACAAAAATTATCTTTCTCACCTACACCCGCCACATGAATTTTCTTCATCCACGGATAAATAACCCTATCGCCACTTTCCGAACATTCATCATCATCATCGTCCTCCAAATCCGGACTGCCGTCCATCATGAGACGGTCCTCGTCCAACTCCGATCGTCCATCCAACGACGCGGAATCCTCCAGCCGAAGCCTGAGCTCATGAAGCTGCTGTCCAGCCGGTGCAGCCTCCTCGATCCTCCTTTCCAGCCTGAGACCCAACTCAGTGAGTCCAGGCAACCCTCCAGGAGTCCCGAGGCTTCCAGACCCCGGCTCGATGTTCCCCGCCGGTATCTCCCCAGCCGGAGGATGCTGAACTTGCTGAGGATAATAACTATAACTCCCATAACCCGTGAGCGGTAGAGGAGTCCCATAAGGCGTGCTGGCCGGTTGGTGATGATGCCCGTAGCCATACTGGTGCAAATGATGATGTTGAGGATGGCCGAGGTGATGATGCGCCTGGAAGAAGTCTCCAGCCGGGTTCGGTATGTAGTCTCCTTGGCTGTATTCTTCGCTAGGCGGGAACTTGGGATCAGGTTGGAGGTGCTGGTAGCCTCCTCCTCCAGCGGCTGGCATGAGGAAGGAGGACATGGCAGGGGGGCCCTGGAGGACCCCACCGCCAGCCAATCAGGGCTCGCGCCCTCACCAAGGCATGCACGCGCACAGACACGTGCGCAACCCCTCCCTTCTCCGGTATAAACACGTACGAATCCGTATACTAAACCCGCACACACATCGTCATTTCAGTCTAATCACATCGGAATCCACAGTCATCGATTCATTGAGACAATTCAAGGTGAGCGGCTGCATCCAGCGACAACGACAACAATGACCGTGCGCTTTTACAGGTTCATCGGACTACATGTGACTCGGCAGTATTTCACGTATCCATTGAATAAAAAACTCGCGGGTGCGCGCATTCGAATTGTCAAATTTTCGCGGGGAAAACGAGGCTGCAGCGGCCGGGACGTGGTCGCACACCGAGCGCTTATGACCGTTTGATGGCGTCTCGTCCAATCAAGGATCCCCTCTCTTTGGCACCGCCCCCACCCTAAAAGCGCGGGAACGTCCCACTTCAAGACCGACCCAATTTTTCGAAAAAAATTTCTACAAGGAAAAAACGGCCTTAAACGCGATATATACAGGCGTGATTTTTGTAAAAATTTTATTATGTTGAGCGTGTATGGGCGTCTCCCTCGCGCGCATGTTGTTCAATGCATATGTGATACGTATTGTGCAAAAGGATGTGAGTTTGTTGTTGTTGTCTCGTTCGCGCTTGTTTGGGTGTTTGGGTGTTAGAGGGAGATGTTTTCGGTTTTGGGTATGTGTTTTGTTTTTGTTTGGGGGTTTGCTGTATTTTTTTATTCGTCGGCACGTCGCGTTCCAAGAAAGCTGCCGAGTTTGAAGCGGAGTAAGTTGGACAATGAAATGACAGGGGATGAAAGGAAAACTGTTAGCTTCCAATACGTTAGAAATTTTGGCGATATTTTCCCGCTGAAAATGCTAGAGCTTTCGATAGAATTTCGTCGATAAAATAAATGGAAGGAAATATCGACCACCGCGTAATTTCAGGGTAAAATACAACCGAAAACGCTTAACGTGAAAAGTCAGTTGAGAAGAGATAATATTGCAGTCCAGACAAAATACTGCGATGTTTAACATGAAATTCTTTTAACTCGAAAATATATTTCGGCCCTTTAGTTTCATGTTAAACATTTTGCACTACAATATTTTTCCCATTATTAAATTATCAAATTTTAGAAACTCGAAATTTTTCTTATATCAATTCATATAAGAATTCGATTTAAACGAAATTCAGTAAAATCTCGTTTTTACGTTTTTGAAGGAATTGACATTGAAAATTATAGCTAGAGGAAAAACGTACATTGGGGATTTTTAATATTTAAAAAAAAAGTCAAAAAAAATTTTTATTGAAGAAATTTCGTATAAAATGCATTTTATTGAAAAATATCTCACATTTGACACATATTTTTGGGTTTACTTATATAAGCTTTTTTTTGATAAAATGAATTGATTTGAACATTCGACATTATTACAATAAATGTAAGTTCAAAAAATCTGTTTGAATGGGGATAAACAAAAAATTACAAAATAACAATTTTCAGCAACAAGCGACTGATACATTTGAACAACATCTATCGCTGCGAATCGAATTAAATATACTTATTTATGAAATTAATCAAAATTTAAATAATCCATACGTAAAAACAGGTATCAAATGCACCAACATGAAACGGAATTTTTAAAATCGAACACAAATAATGAGAAAACATACAAAACGTAATTTCACCGTACTCTACATACACAACTGATTCACAAACAATTCCATATAAAAAAACACGCCATTTACATGTAATAAAATGTAATTTACATTTACAAATCGGACTCATATTGACACAACATACAAAATTGGCAACAAAACAAATCGTACCATAATCGAAAACAAATTAAATTCAAAAATAATACGGCGCGGACGTTAAGGTGTTCGGTGCATCGTTTTCAGTGATGACGCATACTAGAGGCGAACAGGAAAGCGTGTATGATATATGAACATCTTGATTGGCACGTTCGTGTATGGCCGTCCATATAGCTTTTATGACACGGACGTATAGTGGATATGTGTAACAGCCGCAGCTGCAGTTCACTCTGGGAATTTATAGAAAATTTCCGACGAGAATAACGCTGAAAATAATTATCGATCGACGTTGTAGGAGGTGTTCGTGACAAATGTCCGTCGCGGTGCTTTTTTAAATTAAATCAATTCGTGTTGAATTAAGGACAATTACGTGTACGTGTTCGATTTGTAAAAGTCAATTGGTAACGTGTGATAATCGTTTTCTAATGGTGTTTATTGCGGAACGGGTTTATTGCGGTGTTGATGTCAAAATTGGGAAATCGTTATACGAATTGAGATATTCAAAGAATGTATGATGTTTGTTGAAAATTTAATGGTGAGTGATTTTTTTTTTATTGTCATGATGACAATACAGCTTTTACTCTACAAATTCAACCATATACAAATAAAATTCAACCTTTTAAACTTCAAAAATTAAACCTTTTATTAATAAAATCCAAACATCGGAAAGTATTATTGAAATATTCTATCTCAAAGAACATTTGTTATTTGTTGAAACATCAATGGTGAGTGATTTTTTTTATCGTCACGATAACGATACAATGTTTTGACTATACAAATTCAACCTCAAACAAATCAAATATTACTTATACAATCTTTTAAACTTCAAAAATTAAACCTTTTACAAATCAAATTCAACCATCGGAAATGTGTTATCGAGATCATTGTCATAATAATCAATGATATACAATCTATTCTTCAATTTGATATTGATAATCTCATTTGGTGATTTTTACTTATTTTAACTTATTTTTTTGATAAATCAATCTGAAAATATGTACCATGGATACTTAATATATACTTAACGTTTCTTTGATATTTTTAAAGAAATCAAAAAGAAATTAAAAAATGAAAATAATAAATTTGCAATGGTCAAATTCAATTTGAAATTTAAAAGGTTTAATTTGATTTGTATAAAGTTGAATTTTAAGTTCGAAAGCTATACTATTTTTTTATAACGTACATATGTTACGTATTCAATTTAAAACTTTACATTGAAAGTTTTCGAAGTAGGTACGTATAGAATTTTCCATAAAAGCATGCCATTCAATAATTATCTAATTGTTGCATCGCTTTTACATATATGTATGTATGCTTCAATGATACGTTGCCATTCTTGCATACCGTAACATCATCACGTCTTCAAAGCATATTAAGACGCCGTACCATTCATATAATTACCAGACATCGTGCACGTTACTGTACATCAAGTTTCGTCAGGTAATCATGTAAATCGTTGGATGTGTATTTTATAATGTGTTTTCGTCATGAAATTGTGTCGTTGTTGAATTATTTTATTCTGGTTTATATTTTTTGATGTGTGATTGAGTTTGATTGTTTGGAATGTTTAAAATGTTGTGTTTGGGTATTATTTTGTTGATGTAATTGTACAAAAATAGTACGGGTAAGTATAATGCATAAATAAAAATTTGAATATTATCTGATTCGAAATTAAATTTTCATTACGAATGATGTTTATCTTACGAAGCATGTGTAAAAATATTGTTGTGAGTTCATATAATAATAATATTTTCATATCATGAATTTACAATAAGCTCAAAAATTGTACGAAAAAAAAAATTGAATTTGCACAATTAATTATATTCTAATTCATAAATTAGGTAAATAATAATTACATGTAATAATTTCCGAGTAAGTGTAAATACGGATGTGTTAACGTTTATGTATAATATAATATAATATTTTCATATTCTCACGCCACAGCATTATACCTATATCTCAACCTTTGGTACCTATACTCAAAAGAAAAAAAAAATAATACAAATCTATTCAAATTAATTATAATTAATTTCTCAATGGCTTATATTTGTTGAAAGTATTTGTTCTCATTGATTTATCGAAGTTAAGCGATTTATTGCGAGGTTAGAAGATAAATTATAATCATACGTTGGCCTTGACTGATCTAGACTGTTTAGTAAAGGAAAATTTTAATATTTATTATTATTAATGATTTAAGTATATAAAGAAAAATAATCTATTTTTAAATTATATCAAAAATTCCTGTCTTGTAAAAGTTTTTATAGTATAATATTTGTTCTCATTGATTTATTATATAATATTAAAGTTCAGCGATTTATTACGTGGTCAGGAGATAAAATATAATCATATGTTGGCCTTGACTGACCTAGACAATTTAGTATAGGAAAATTTTAAGTTTAGTTCTATGAGTGTTACTTATACGAAGGAAAATAATTAAATTTTAAACGATATCGAAAAGCTCTGTTATGTAAAATATTTTTTATATTAGATAATATTGATCATTACTTACCGGTTTTTATTGATTATCAAAGTTAAGCGATTTATTAGGCGATGAGAAGATAAATAAAATCATTTTTTGGCCTTGACTGATCTAGACCGTTAAGTAAAGGAAAATTTTATTTTTAGTTCTATAAGTGCCATTCATATAAAGAATAATAATAGGCGGACCGGATAGCAAACTCAAAAATATTAATATGGGTAATTTTACTCAATGAGCAACAAAAAAAGGTTCAAAATTTTAAAAAGTTGAAACTAATTGATCTCAAAATGGTTATTTGAAAATTCTAATTCTAAATATTTTTATATGCAGGTAATATCACGAAGATAAGTACCAATAAATAGGACCGCAGGCGATTTTTTTTTCGTTTTTTATTTAATTCTATGTTATCGATAACTACATAAAATTTTCTAAAATACATAATTTTGGAGAACAATCACTTCAAATTGAGGGTCTGACAGAAACTCCTCAATTGTACAATTAAACTGATTTTGAAATATGGATTTTTTTGCTTGAATCAAGATCAAGACCCGATAAACGCTTTTGTAACTATAGTTCAACAATAAATTCAAAAAATATATCTGCTGCATTTTTCGAGAATGAAAATTTCTAAATTAATTCTAAATTTTTTCAATTCACTTAATTTTTCATATAAAAACAACATTAACCCGCGGGCCCGATTGAAAACAGCCAGCAGGCCGGATTTGACCCGCAGGCCAGAGTTTGTCGACACCTTATCACTATCCCTTATCAGAATAACTTACCTCAAATCAGACAATATAGAATATAGATCAGGCTTGTCCAAAATTTCAGCATTCGGGAGCCACTTACAAATTTCAAATCTCAAAATTTCAATTGTTGTAAATCCAAAACGTTATAAGTATTAAAATATTGATAAATTTATTTATTTCCATTATAAAACTATTTCGATGAGTATATTTCGGAATAAATACAGTTTTTTATATTTGTTTTTGTGTGAAAAGTGGGGGCCACTTTGGCACCATGGTGGCCCATTGGACAAGCCTGATATAGATCATCAGCTCACATCACACCAAAAAAAATCATCAAAAAACACAAAAATCAAATCAAACCCAAACCGGAAACGACCAAATCCTCTTCAGGCCTCGAGCATTCATCTCTCGACCATGACCCGCTCAAGACCCGATAAGTGTATCGGCCGACTAATTACCGGGGAGGGCCGGTCGGCGGGGGGCCGGCGTGACGCGACAAAACGCGCGGGCGCCATTTTTTCCCCATTGTCATGGCGGCCGTCTTTTATCGCGATCATCGCCATCATCGTCGCTTCCTTGGTCAAGGTCAAGTCGCCCGTTATTCGAAAACGAAAACGGGCGAGATGACGCGCGTGTGGATTCGGCGGTGTGAGTTTTTTTGGGTTACGGTGTTGATGGGTTTTGGAGTTTGTTGGGTTGGTTAGGGGTTTTGAAGGTTTGGTGATTGTTTTTGTTGATGTAAATGTATAATACTATTGTATTGTGATAATTTTATATGTGAAATCTTTAGAATTTTGCATAAGTATAATAGATACAGATAAAACTCTTTACGCGGTTCAAAAAAAGAACTGATTATTTATTTGGCACTGTTTTTTTTTTACTTTGATGCGGTATAAAAAAAAATTGTAATGCTACAATGGTAATATCTGGAGCAGGTCAGTATACAATTGTAGTTATTAAATGAAAATTTTCGATGTTTTTTGATGAATTCGCATGGTGAAAATTTTCCACATTACACATTTTTTATAAAGTATATTTGGATGGAGTTTCATCTAAATATTTATACTGATGAAATATTTATACTAATGGTGTCTTATTTTAATATGGTCACCATAAATTTTTTTACATTGTTGTCTCTGGAACTCATCCCTCGTGTAAAATGAGACTTTGGAGTATTTTTTATTAAAAAGATTATCTTTACAAATTTATATACTAATTTTTAGAGCGTTACTATTTCTGGGAAATGTCTTGGAGCGTTTTTTGTAGAACACCTTGAGTTCCTTAGGCACGTTAAGCCGTATTAGATCGATTGATTATATTAACAGTTAAACTACGTACAGTTGATTTTTTAAAATGATCGTTATAGTTATTTATAGTAGTATTTTAGTTATAATTATTTTGTTGTTGTTAGATAATTTTATTGAAGGATTTTTAGTCAATTTTTGCATATGATTGCGTTTTTTTCAAATTGATCATTTATTTATTTATTTATTTAGATTTCATGATTGTTGAAATGATCATAGATAAAAAAAATTAATAATCGATTTGTTCATATAAGATTTACTGAAAATTAGCGATTTGACCAATTTATGAATGATCTGAAATTGGCATTAGATTATTGAATCAACGTTCAGTTTTAAGAAAGTTACCTTTCACTTACTATGAGATTAAGAAAATTTCACCTATTTTGAATGGTACTAAAAAAACAGTCCTGTGTTTAATGATGATACAGCTTACATAAAAAATAATAAAGTTCATTAAATATTATTTCTTAAAATAAAATAAAATAAAATAAATCATACAATTTAGTGTTAAAATAATTGAAACAATTCGTCGAAAAACTAGATTGAAACGACCGTCTGAACTTGTAATTAAATCCATAAACGAATAAAATTTTAAACTTTCAAATACACTGAACCTACACTGAGGTCATTCGAGTCAAAATAATATTCAATTAAACCATAAACATTCCACGCGTTTTCAAATCGAAAACAAAGCACGCAAATAACGAACGTCCGATAGTAAAATAAGTTATTACAACACTCGATGAATGAAAACCCGTATTTAAAAATTTACATGATTGCGATATTACATGCGGCTTCGATGAAAGTAATTGGTGCTGTTAAGTCCATCATTTTTACGAGAATTTAACGTCTTAATTAAGGAAAAACGTTCTTGTGTGCGGTGAAAGCTCCGTGAAACTTTCCACACACGTACAAATTGAAGCACCCACACACCGCGCTATACATAATATTATACGGAACGTGCACGAGCCGTTTTATCTTGATGGAATACACCTTATAATTATCTAATGTTCGTAGCATGCAACACGACACCTGCTTTTCATACAACACATGCTTCGACAGTGTAAAGTCCGGTTTACACACTGAAACGTATTTGTTTTTTAGTGTTATTATATTTTGAAATAAATTGAACTGGTCGTATACAATGGGACGTGCGTCATTCTATAATAGAGTTTGAAACATTGCAATTTTCAATTAATATTTTTTTGCGATTGGGCTTGTTTGTGTCGTGATGATCGGATTTGTTGATTTTTATAAGAAATTAAGGATTCGATAGGGTTCATGGACATTTTTTTAGTATTTATAAATGGATATGAATAAATTAATGAAATTTCAGATTATGTTCTTTGAGAAGAATAAATATGGGTAAGTAAGTATTTAGTGTAACATACATATTTTGCTTGAATGGGAATTTTTAAGAAGATTCAGTTGATTTAAAGTAGGAATGATGTGATAAATAACCGAATAAGATAAAAAAGAAGTATTTTAACGAAAAACATGACTAAAATAATGGATATTGTAGGTAGTGTAAAGAGATTGAAATAGAAATGAGTTCCCGGACACATCCTCAAACCATAATCCGTACAGGACAAATCCGCTCACGTCATAAACTGTATGGGCAAACCCTTTCATATGGTAGAGCACACGTTGACACATGCATATAAAAAAAACACATGAATCAACATATAAAGTACTAGAATTGTATAAAAAAAATTGTAAAATGATTAGAGATCTATTGGATACAATATTTACACTTCAAATGTAATCTTTTAAACTTCAAATTAAAAATTTTATACTTAAAATTCAACAATCAGAAATAAAACTTTCCGATGCTTGAAGTTTGAATTTGAAATATGAAAATTGGATTATATATTGATGTTTTTAAGATGAAAAAGATGGAAAAATAATTAGAAAAGGTATTCTAAAATTTTGTATTGTGATGGCAATTTGTACATCGATCTTTACCAACGTCATAAATTTATGAAACAACTAAAGAAAACATCCAAGTCGGTTCAAATTTAAACGTCTCGATCAGATTACAAAAGTAGACTGTCCCCCGTTGCGATTGTCTCGTTTTCATTTCGCAGTATTTATCCCGGTCGCGATTTTCCGTCCGCCCCGTTTTCCGTTTGTCGACTTAATCGAAGTTAAATGAACAGTGCGACAAGCGCTTTAATCAAACTTCTGCGAGAAACGACTAAATTGTCCCCTGAGGGGGCTATAGGGTGGGGTTTGGGTTTTGGCTACCCCCTCATTTGGTTATCGCCGCCGAAACGGATTCAATTATTCGCTCAGATGACTTTTTTACGCGAACGTCTCGCTTCTAGAACAAAAAAGTTTCTCTTTGTTCGCCCCGACATGTCTCAATATAAATGTAATATATGTATTCTAATATAATAATGCGTGGAAAATAGGTTTTTTTAATATGAAGATCGTTTTTTTAATTGAATTCTGTGCATAAATTCGGGTTATTTCATTTTTTAGGTATAGGTTACGAGTATAAAAATAAATATTAAAAAATGGGCTTAGTAAAAATGCTGTTTTATATAAAAAATTATTTGATAGTAAAAGTAATAATAAATGTATTTTTTATGAGGTCTACTAATACAAGCGATTTCACAAACAAAATATGAATATAAAATATTTTTATTGAATCAAATATTGATATTAAATATGATTTTTTATCAAAATATATTTTTTATAGCGTGTAAGTCGGGCTTTAGTTTAGCAACGTCTACAATTAGATAAAAGCTTGTCATTCGAAAGACCCCCATATTTTTCAACTAAAATAACATGAATTTTCAAATCATCAAATTCGACAACGAATAAAAAAAATAATAAATAATCAAAATACGAAACAATATACACCTATTTGTTGATTCCAAAGCAATTTTCATTTAAAATATATTTTTGACAGCGTGTAAGTCGGGCTTTAGTTTAGTAACAGTCTACAATTAGATCAAAAGCTTGTCATTCGAAAAACCCTCACATTTTTCAACTAAAATAACACGAATTTTCAAATCATCAAATTCGAAAACAAACCAACCAATAATAAATGAGCTATTCACTACATACATTGATTAACTCAATAAAACAAAAAGTTGAGGAATACGATGAAACAATATAAGTACATTGTTTTTTTTGTTTTTATTTCCTTTATAATATAAATTCAAATAAATATAGTAGAATGTATAAATACAGACGTAGTACATTTGAGTTGCATTATTGCAATGAATTACATTAGAGTATGGAATTAATCAAAATGGCCCTACAATAAATTATTTATCATTCAATGGCCAAAAATTTTTTGTCGTTTAATGATGTTAATCTTTATTATTCAGAAAAGTTATTTTAAAAATAAAAAGTTATGACTATACCAAGTGCTTTGACACTTAAATTTAAGATTTTTCAAAGAGTGGATTAAAATAATCGAAATACACACCTTTTCGGTTCCAAAGCAATTTCCATTCAAAACTTCACACAGAACCATCTCGCATTATAAATACGCGTCAATTTCGCGAAACGGGGAGTCACCTTGACGCTTTCGGGGTTATTTACCCGAAAATCTCTACGAAACGTCTACGTAGACATTTCAAAAAAAAAAAAGCGAACAGAATAAAATAACAAAAAGAAACAAAGACCGTTCAATCCGTCTGAGAAACTCGAGCAAAACGCCGCCCATGAATAAATTATTGCCGTTTATAAATCAGCCGATATCTGATTTCGGGACAATTAATTTCTGGGGCGTGTGTGCACCGATGCGACAGATTAAAAATGCTCGCCGATCAATCAGCTTTAAGCGTTCATTAAAATTCCTAACACGTTGACGACCGCTCTCGAGTAATTAATGACCGCGACCTTCGGACGAATCAATCAATACGCTTTATTTTGTCCGGGAACGTGTCGGGCGGGGAAATTTTCTGGTTTGACGTTTGGTGTGGTTTTTATGGGTTTTTTGTGGGGTTGGATGATTTTGAGGTGTGTTTGTTATTAGGGAATGTTTGGAGATTGAGGAATCTTAGGTTTTGTTGGTAAACCCTAGTGTGTGGGATGGTAAAATTTTGAAGAAAGGGTTTGAGGTTGAAGATGGTTTTGGTTGATGGAGTTGAGTTTATGAAAATGTATTGTATGTATGTTGTTGTTGTTGTTAAAGTTTGGGGGTTGATGGATCTTTGATTTTGGTTTTTAAATTTTGATGTTTATTTGAGGTGGTCGATGTTTGGAAAAGTTTATTTATGTACTGCAATTTTGAGTTTTTATGATAACAAATTATTTTAGTAAATGGTAAAACCTATCATAACCGTTTGGTGAAAGAATGTTTTATTGTATTGTATTATATTTTTAAGACAAATATACTTTCATGGTCGATAATTTTAGTTCAAAATAATGATACGAGACATAAAATTTTATTAAAAAAAAAAAATCAGTTTTGACTTTTATATAAAAAAATATAGTTCCATGTGAAATCACAATACTTCAAAGGGTTAACTTTTAATTTTTATTTGAAGCAGTAAATTTCAAATTATTCTAACAATTTCAAATAATCTTTCGAGCTTTCATCTTCTTACTATCATCCCTTTATATTGGGAAGTTTTAGGATTTATTGATCAAATTTAAGATTTATCAATCTTCGATCTTCAATAATTGATTGCAAGCACACGGATTACCTACACAAATATAATTTCGATTGATCCAAAAATAGATTTCCTAATTAAATTTAAAACACACAAACATTCCAAACCATTTCAATCATAATTATCACATACAACACAATTCTCAACAAAACAAAAACACTCCCAAATCCCTCCCACCCACACTTCTCAAAATCATATCCTACTAACTCCAAGTCTACTCCAATTGAATTTCAAACCTTCCACACCATCAAAAACAGTCACTTCAACACACAAACACAACCGACCCCCACCGAAAAATATACAAAACTCGATTTTGTACAGATGCGTCCGTCCCTCGCCCATCTTCTCCTTACACGGGGAGTGTCGGACAAAAAAAATCAACCAATTCGAGTTTCTCATCTTGCCCTTTTTTCTCCAGTGGGGTGGCCGAAGGGTCGGATTTCAGAGTCTACCCTTGTGCTGGCATCCCCTCGACAAGTCGGCAGTTCTTCATCCGCTTGGAGCACTCCCAGATCCTCGCATAAACGCTCCCATCCAATACACACGTGATGGGGGATGAAAACGATTTCAGAAATGGCCATGTCGAATCGTATACAATGGGTGGTATGAAGTATTAAAAATTTGGGAATTTTTGGTTGGGTTTTTTTTTAGAGTTGAATGCATTTTTGGATGGAATGTTCTATTGTGTTTTGTTTTGTGGATTGAAATATTTTTTGGTTGTGGTGGTGTGAATGAGTTTTTTTGGTGTGTTTGTATAAAAAGTTTAATTGATTCGTTTGGTTTTTTAAATTGTGTTGATTCTGTGTGATTTGTTCGATGTGATTGATTTCATTCTTGAGTTTATGTGCAAAAAACTATGATTTGTATATTAAGAATTAATCAATTTGAAAATTTATTAGAAGAAATATATTAAAATGAAAAAAAAATTGTTATTTATTAAAACTTTATAGCGAAGAACTTTTTATATCATTTATTGATTTTCTTCATTTTGTTTTTGAGTCACTTCTATCTTTCATTGATTATATTTATATTTTTTATTATTCAGATATTCATATTTACACCATTGATTTATATTTTAATCATAATTTAAATATTTTGATAATATTACAAATTTCATTGATTCTAATATCATAAAAACAACTAAACCCATAATAAGCGAAAAAAAATTCTTCCATTCAAATCATCACACAATGAAACAATGAAAAAACATTGCTTTCAAATGATTATTATAAACTTAAAATATCGTATTTATTTAAAAAAAAAAAAAAAGTACTTTACCCGGTCGGTAAAGTGTTTTAAAATTTACATATATAGATGAAGTGTTTATATCACATATTGATTCTTCACTCTTTGATTTTATAAGTCACTTCTGTCTTTCATTGATTCTATTTATATTTAGTCTATTGCTTTATATTTAAATCATAATTTCAATATTATTAAAAAAATACTTTGATATTATTAAAAATTTCATTAATTTTAATATTACAAAAACAACCAAACTCATACTTACAATTAGTCATCAAAACAATAAATTTTCTTTCATTCAAATCATCACACAGTGAAACAATTAAAACATATTACTTTCAAATGATCATTATTGACTTAAAATATGATACATAATTTAAAAACAACCCCAAAAATAATTCAAAAAAAAAAAATTCAATCAACAAAAACAAAAAACCACCCAAGTTATTAGTTCGATTGGCGTAGACCTCGCGTTCGGCAAGTTTTCACCTCCACCCCTACAACTCCCCCCGGTTTTCAATTCTCACCCTCCCCTACCCCCTTCCCCTCTCCTCAACCCCCTTACCCCGAAGCCTTCGACCCTCAGCATCCCCCCATCCCCCCGTCCCCTCCCCCGGCCGTCACCCGGGCCCGTCTCGGCGTGTGTCATCGAGCTTTCTCTCTCGCCTACACTCCATTTATAAGCTGTGCAACACTGCCAAGTACTATTATTATGAATATATAAAACGAAGATTATTTTCTTTTATGTCATCATTAACTGACGCTTTCCGCTAATGACCGTTTTCTCGTCGCGGATGGGTTCTTTGCGGCGTTCGGGAAAACGTCGATGTTTTCGCGGTGGGCGGTTTTTTTGTTGCGGTTGTGTTTGTGAATGAATTTTGAGTTTGGTGTAAATAGGTCGTTGTATGAGTTGTTGTGGGTGAATTTGGTGTAAATGTTGATTTAAAAAAAAAAATGAGTTAAATCTAGATTTTAATGTTTTCTTTGTATGTTTATAATAAACGAAGTCAATACAGTATAATATCCTTATGAAATGAATAAAAAATATTATATTATATTATTGTATATCTGTTATATTTGAAAATGGTATATTTCCACTAATTATTTACGCTTGTGATCCGACTCAATGTCGTCAAAATTTTAAACTCATAAATTTATTAAATTCTATTTATATCGTCAATTATAAAGTAATGTTATATGTATTATAAATACTATTTTCCACTATATAATTACACAAAATTGTTCGAATTCATTTACAAATCATCGAATGCGACCAAAAATATAATATTTTATAGTGAAATATTTTTCGTTTATGTCACGGGGATATTGTACTGTGTTGACTTTGTTTGTTATAAACATACAAAAAGGATATTCATGTTAACATAAATCTAGGCATTATAACATCTATAACATTTTATACAAAATTAACGCTTACGCAACTTTCATATATAATAAAAGGACTCATAACGTTTTTCAAGTTTTCCTATAAATGAAAGGGGCGTAATCAGTTTTCAATTCCAAAGTTTCAGTTATACTTAATTTATTATTTTTATTACAAACTTTTAAATTTGACATGTCTAAAACGCAAAAGAAAAAAAATAGTTTATTATAGATTAACAGTATTTTTAAATATTGAAAAATGCATAATCTCAAATATCTCGAAACAAAGAAAAGTGAATAATATACCACTTTCAAATATAACGGCTCATATAAGATCATAGCGAAAGCTCATCTAAAATTAAATTTAATTGCATCAAAATACAAACCTTAAAACAAAATTTCATTAAGAACCACAACCCAAATTTCTCACCAACCGAAAAAACCCTCATTCTCAACCATTCCCAAAAGATCCAAACTCCACACACAAACATCACCCAAAAACCACCCCCCACCCCCGTCATCCCTCCAAATCCAAAAAAATCACACTCCAAACAACCGAAAGCATTTTAATAAACCCCAGACTCCGGAATCCGTCCATCTCGCAAAATTCTATCGACGAAATTCCGACGCGTCCTCACTCTAGTGCACCACCGACCGACGTCTGCGCCCCTCACCGCCACCCCCACACATCCATCTAATAAATAGCGATTTTTGCAAGTGGGCCTGCGCCCCCGGGGGGCCCCACCCCCTCCCCTCGCCCCCCCCTTTGCCCCCCGCTCGCCGGGCCATCATCAATCACGCCGGGAGCGCGACAGTGTGCAATTCTCGACGTCTCCCTTGCCTCGCCGGCTATTTTGTGTTGCCGACGTCAAAGGAACAACCTTATACGAACGTCGGCGATATTCTGGGAATATGGTGGAGTGTGTTCGTGCGAGGGTTTGCGAGGTGGAGCGGTTCGATTTTCGCGTGGGCGCCGCTTTGCCGTGTGTGTGGTGTGTTTTTTTGGGTTTTGGATTCGATTCGGTTGGGTTTTTGGTTTGTTTTGGGTGTTTTCGTATTGGATTTGTGATGAGATTTGATGGATTTGGAATTGAGGGGGTTTTGAAGTTTTGAATATTGTTAAGGGTCAATGGTGTGCGTTCAGGTCACTTAGCCTTCTAGTGATTTCAATACGATGTCCACACTTTAAATTTAAGTTTATGCAAATTGAATTAAATCGAATTCAACCTTACACAAATCGAATTTAACCCTTTAAGATTTAAATTTAATCTTTTAAACTTCAAATTAAACCTTTTACAAATCGAATTCAACCATTGGAGATATGGAAGATATATGACCATTGTCATAATAATCAATGAAAATTTTATTCACGGTCTTAATATAATATTATAATACTTTCTGATGGTTGAGTTTGAAGTTTAAAAGGTTAAATTTGGAGTATAAAGCCTGTATTATAATTTAGAGTTTATTTTTAAAGAAGAACTAAAGAATGATGATCTATTTGTTTTGCTTAGAATCAATCATCTTGAATAATCAAATATACAAATTTTACATTCCAAATTCAACCTAATACAAATCAAATTCAACTATTGGAAAGTATTATTAAGACCGTTGACTGTAATAATTTCAGTTGGTGATTTTTATAAATCTTTACATACATAATTAATTAAATTTTTCATTGAACTTATCTTAAAATAGGTACCATGGATGGGTATCTAAAATTTCTTTTATATTTTTCATGAAATCATAAAAAAATTAAAAATGAAGAAATGAATTTGCAATGGTTGAATTTGATTTGTAAAACGTTTAATTTAAAATTTAAAAATTTGAATTCGAAGTTTGAACGGTTGAATTTTTAAGTTTATAATTTTGAGTTTGGAGTGTAAAAGTAGTATACGTTCAAGTCAAGTATCCTATTGATTTTACTAAAACATTTTTTTAATTTTTTCGCAATCACAGTGAAAAATATCCTTTATAGCGTCCTTACAAAGTGATAGGCATGGTTGGAGAAAAAAAAAGCATTTACTTGATGCCCCAGTCGCTTCTTTCTTCGCAATCTCTCCGCTGTCTCCCCCCATAATATGATGGGCACAGTCATATCGGCTCTTCGGAGAGGACACAAACACACATACACACAAATTCTTGTGTACAATATACGAATATATAACTCGACGATACGTATGGGTAACACACGAACACCAACACTATCAAATTTTCAGACAAATATTAACCGAATCGCCATCTTGTCACATTTCTGTAACGTCACTTTGATGTCGACAAAAGAAACTTTTCTGTATTTTTTGCTTATGTTTATGTGTAATCTATTTACTTCCATGATATTTTATTATTTATAAATGTGATTTGTGTGTGAAATAATATAAATGATCGGTATGTTGTGAATAAGTAAAAAAAAGTTAGTTTGTTGATTTGCTATGTATTGAGAAGTGATTGTAAGATTTATAATGAGTATATGATTTTTTATATATGTACTATAATTATTTTGAATGAATTTACTTTATTTTTTTTTATTTAAGTGTCAAAGTAATGAATCAATATTCAATTTTTTATATTTAAAATGAATTTCTTTTAAAAACTGAGTTTAAACGACATGTCTGTTAAAAATTTCGATTTTTAAGAATTTTTATTACTCACAATCAGTCAATTTCTTATTATAATATTAATTACTTTGACCTGTAAATGATTTATATCTTGAATATGAAAATTTTTGATTTATTCGATCAATTTAAAAAAGATTCTCAAATATTCTCAACAAATTTCTCAGACACGATTACAACCAATGCAATTTTCTATTTATAGACTCAACCAATAATAGAAAAATACCCTTTCATAGAACTTAATCAATATCATAGATAAAAAATTATTAAAAATACAATGTTTTGATGTACATATTTAATCAATGTAAAAAAGCTTCTCAAACATTCACTCCAAATTTCGCAAACAAGGTTGACACAAATGCATTTTCTTATTTATAGACTTGACCAACAATAAACAAATACTATTTATAAAATTCAATCAATATCTTAAAATTTAATAAAAAATTATTATACATGTCTGTCAAAAATTTCAATTTTGAAGAATTTTTCATTACTTGTCAGTCAATTTCTTTTTATAGTGTTAATTACTTTAACCTGTAAATGATTTATATATTGTATATAGAACATTTTGATTTTTCCAATCGATTTAAAAAGCTTCGCAAACATTCTTAAAAAATTACACAAACACGATCAAAACCAATACATTTTTCTATTCATACACTCAACCAATAATAGAAAAATACACTTTTACAAACCCCAACCAACATCTCAGACAAAAACTTATTAAAAACAATTCATCATCAATAAAATATTCACCATTGAAACAAACGACCTCAACGGCAGATCTAATCCAGATTAACACACAGTTCGAATCGAAAGCGCACTCAAGCACAAATCGTTTCATCGAAACACACATCACACATACATTTTTTCGAACCTCATAATATAATACCTACATAAATCGTACGGACGCGATTTTCGGTGTGGCAATGCCCCGTGCGTCAAGAGCACATTTATGTGTGTAAAGTGAGCGTTACAAATGGTGGTCAAGAATGAGTTTCTTAGCGGGAGGTCCCTAATCGAACCGGCCTATCGGGAGCGTATCATTCGCGTTTTGTTTTTTAATTTTGAATGTGAAAAAAGGTTGGTGTCGGTGTGCGTTTTCGAAAACGTGTGCGTGTTGGGAATTGCGCGGGGTCGTATCGGAGATCGAGTTGCGAAAGTTTTGGGTTTGAAAAAGTTTTGGTGGGTTTGGTGATTGGTGTTGGTTTTGTGTGTTGTGTGTTGGGCGGAGCGTGTCTTTTCAATTTGTGTGTGTGTAATTGTTTTTGGATTATGCGAGTTTTTTTAATCGTTTTGCGCTAATTGGAGTAGTGTATGATATGGTTTATTTTGGTTAATTGATGGATTCGGTTTAGTCTCGTTTAAAAATGGTGTTTATACATTTGAAGAATGGTTGTTTGATAACAATCAGAATGTCGATTCTGAATATTCAAACTATATTATAATTTTGAAGTGAGAGCAGTACAATGTATAAAATTGAATTGTATCAAAAAATACATTGTCTTAAAAATATATTATGATGAAAATGACATTAGATAAACTAAAATATTTATATGTCATTTGCGAAATTGCTTACAATTAGTTCACGTTCAAAACAGTTTCGAGTTGTATTTGAATAATATAGTGGGATAGCGCTTTGTTGATGTTTTTCATTAAAAAAAAATTTTTTTTACTATCATCATTTCCACATCCTTTTCTTTCGTGGTCTTGGAAATTTTAATGGTTAGGTTTGGTTGATTTTTTAAAATATAATTTTAAGCTCTGATTGTTATCTATAATACTAGACCAATGTTTCGTTAGGTGGAAAGAAAGTTAATGAAAAAGAAATTCAATTTTCGAATAATCAAGGTATTTAATTTCAACAAGGGCCATCAACATCCATTATATTATTCATATTCGACGCAAAACTGTTTTGCATCATACGCAAATTAAGCAATTTTACAAACGACGCTTAACACACACACTAATCATATGAAAAAAATAAAATTTGATATAAAAATCTATTCATCGATCAAAAAATTACACTAAACTTTCATTGAAACTTATATAAAAAACATAAAAATTCATTCATATTTACAATTTTACATATGTAACATATGACGGCGTGCAATAGAAAACGCATTTTGTGATATTTTCGGAATATTCCCGACACAAAGGGTACAAATCTCAAGAGGTTCATCCATCATACGCACAGTTCGCATACTTTATTTAATATTTAACGCGTTGCAAATTGTACTTTCAAAATATTTGACTTTATACTTTATATATTTATATAGAACGTACACATTTTTTTTCGTACAAATAAAATATGTGCGCCGCTTATGAATAAACATTATGCGCGTACCCAGAATAAGATAACCGTTTGATTATTAACAAGGGAGCCGAATAAATTTGTGTGCATTCGTTCCCCGGGGGAAAACTCATTTATAATTGTCATAAGGAGCGTATCTTTTCGTTTTCTCTTCTTCTGCTTGAAGGGGAATGGGAAGGGAAATTCGGCGGCGAAAATCGGAAAATCATAATATAATATGTGTGTCGTGGAAATTGTTATTTGGGTGCGTGCGTTTGCATAATAAATTATCGACGTTTTCATATAATATGTACACGCGAGGAAAAAATATTTTTCCTTTATTATAGATTCTGATAATAGAACGCCTTTGTGATAAGTAATAATCACACTTTGTACGAAAATAAAATATGTATACGATTCGACATGCGATCATAAGTCAAATAATATTTTTATTACATTGATATTTTCGACTCAATTGAAAATTTCGCAACTAATCCAAAAAAATTTTGAGGTCGTCCCGATACTTTGAATCGATAAAGCAGCGTCATCTCGTTCGCCTACTTTTCAAGAATCCTATATATTTATCCATTATTATTTTAACTTACAATATAGAGATACATTAGCGATATACATTTTTTATATACAGTAGATTTTCGCTATCCAATTTTCTTTAATACGCTAAAAGACGTCTTATTCAATCGATTTTCTTGGCCCCTCCGTTTATCTTCTTCCCGGTCCTTCCGCGGGGCGAACAAAAAAGAAAAACGTAGAGTTTTCCGGTGCAACTTGACTGTGTTGGTCGGCGTCTGTGTGTATGTTAGTGTGAAACAACGATTTTCCGAACGGAAAAGTTTATTTTCTCCAGTGAAAACTTTTGATGAGTTCATATTATCGTGCCAGTCACTCGCCGGGTCCCTACGAAAATTTTCCCCGCCGAATCAATGACAATAATTTTCCATTTGACAGCTCCGATATATTTCTACATTTATTTGTGCGATAAAATTTGACGCGCATAATATATTCATTTGATTTTCACCGCAAGAAAGTCCGTTCCGAATTTTGTACACAACCATTTATCGAATGTCACATATTATATAATTAATCGTGCGACTTTTCGAAAAAACATCTATTATTTACGAATGTAAATAAAATTTATGTAATACTAGCGGGTAGTACCCGGCATTGCTTGGGACTCTGAAAATAAATTGTGTACCGATTGTAATTATTATCACAGTCAATCGCGATGCTGGCACATTATTTTATAATTTGTATGGCAAAAAACTGAAATGCGAATCGATATTAAAAAAACTGTATGCTTACTTAGTTTGTCCGGATTTTAAAGCACATTCTTGTCAAATTTAGTGAAGATTTGTCTATCGGTTTAGGAGTTTATTGGACACATATGTACATAGTTTGAGTTTTATAGATATGTATACTTTATGAGATATTTATATATGAAATTCGGTACTCTAATAAATTCAATTCACACAAGGACACATATTATACTTCGATGGAAATATATCAAAAAATATTATGTTTTAACCGTTCAAAAATTGAAATTTATTTAATTTATAATGCTTCAACATATGACTATAATAAAATAATAAAAAATAAATAAAATTTACGGTATAATATATGCACAATACAAGGCGCGGTAGTTGAACATTCGCTACCGGAGCCCCATTGTGAACGGGGCGGCGGCGCCGCGTGTGCTTCTTCCCATACCGAAAAACCCATGAAAACTCCCACATTTCAAACCTTAAATCATATAAATATAAAGCCTAGAATAGCTAGAAGCCTCTGGGAGGCTCTTGGGCCGTTTCGTGGTCGGATCGAGTTCGATTTTTGCCACGTCATCGTGGCGCTTGACAGGTAACAGTTGCTATTTCCTGCGGCGGTAGCACCACTATTGGCTTCGGGTTCCCGAATAATAGACACGCTAGCTAGAGCAACACGTAACCCCTCAAACCACCCCTTTGATTACGATTCGGATGGAGAAAGTTTGGTGTTCGCTGGGTTCGGGAGGAGAAAGTTCGATGTTCGCCGGATTCGGCCGTAGAAACTGGTCGTTATTGAATCGAATTTGTGTGTGAAATATATGAGAAACAGAAGTCCTTTAACCGTTATATTATGTGTGTCACATGTGTAAAAAAAGGCAGTCAAAACAAAAGAGCATCGTTGACAATGCAAAAAAAATCGGAGCCTCAACTCCGCGTATGAGAGACTATAAAAAATTAAGAGCTTGAGACACGAGTTTCATAAAAACACATGACAAATCCCAAGTTTAGAGCAGTAGACAGTGGAAAGATAAATTGACGTCGTCAGACGTTCGTTCGGTCGCATAAAACCCTCAAGATTATGTGGATATAAGATTATTTGTGAGAATGAGAAACCTCCAGTCCTTAACCGAATGCAATTGACTCTTATTATAATAGAACCGAATAATATAAAACTTTTAACGTTTAATAATTATAAAAAAATCAACAGATTACATAAATGATAAACAAATTACGATACTTCAAATAAATTACGATAGTTCTTTATAAATCGCCCATTTTTCCGGCAGATCCAATATACTCATAATATTTAGAAAACGTCTTGCAACTCGAGACTTCGAATCGATCAAAAAGGCCATTGTCATCTAAATGTGTGTCAACGACTATTCGCATTTAATTACACACAAACGAAACAAACGAATGATTAACGACTCGAAGCAAAGCGGACAAAAGGAATATCGGGTAGCCGGGCTTCTTTCAGATGCATCTGCCGCGAAAGTGTAGTTGCAAAGTTGTCGCAATTGTTCCCGTTTCCTTTTTCTGCGAAAGTACCAAGGGGGATAAGAAAAGTAAAACTCTTTCGAAATTAATACGGCATAACAAATCGCAGTCGATTAATCATTCGCACAGCGCAGGAACTTTTTAGAAGAAGAATCAATGCGTGCCCCGGGGGCTCCCAACACTAAATAGGTCGTCCCTTGTTAGCGAAAAAGGGTTCCCGGATAGAGAATGTTCCCCAAGGACCACCCGAGACATGTCCCAATTTTGTGCGAATACACTATGTAGGACAAAGTTGGTTTATGCGCTTAAAGTTTGTTGAAAATGTCGATGGTTTTAATTTTATTGTTGATAGTGATCGGATTGTTTTTTTCGAAAGAATGGTATGCTTGGTATGGACAGCGTATAAGAATTTCGTTACGGTCAATTTTTTCGTTAGTTGAGATGAAAATTTGAAGGTCAAATTTGTTTGAGAATGCATCATAAATTCTTTGAATTAAAATTTAATACAAAATATTTTTTCTTAGAATATAATTCATCGAATTATCAACCTTTGAGTTTATAGAACGGTGAATTCGGCATGAACATAATTAAAAATGTATAATTCATTAATAATTCAGTAGACGTTTTCTAAATACGATTTTTCAATATCCGATTTGTGTACTTTTCTTTTTACGACTATCTAAACTCCGTTTCGATCTAATTATAAAGTAATTTGAAAAGCTGATTGCGTTGATACGAAATCAATTATGCGTTTATCATTAATTTTCAGTTTGATATTTGTTATTCATTGTATGCGAACATATGCAGGTCGCGTTTCTTAATAACGAACTTTTGAATATACAATAAAAAAAATAAAACAAATAGATTTATTGATATTTCATATGAAATTCATATAATGAATCAACCTTTTCAATACAATAGATTTTTTCTTGGAAAAATCTTCTTATCTTTTTCTTAACTTAAAATCTTCTTTAAAAAATTATATCATTGCTCGTATTACTTATACAGAATTCGTTATATTTATATATCGGGCAATCGGGTCGTTTATATTTATTTTAATAATTTATTGATCATCGTTTCATTTTTTAATCATTTTAGTTAACTATTATAATATAATACATAACAATTTATAAGAACCAGTGTGTTCTACAAACCAAAATTATCAATATTTAAATTGAAAAAGGTTGAAAAAAAAAAAATACAATAGCAATCAATGAAACTGCCTTGAAAAATTGACGTTTTTATAAATTACTAGCGTATTCGGACTGGCTGCGCCAGTCCTCACGCTAGGACCTTGGCGCCCCTGGCTACACTCCACACCCACTAATATTGAGTTGTAGAAATTAATATCGATTTAAAATTTGAAAAAAATGATTTATCGAATAAAAAAAACGTATTTTGAAAACATTCATTATTTTATTATCATTTATTGAAACGAAATCTAAAAAAAAAATTATAAAAATTTATAAAAAAGTTTGAGAACCGCACGCTTAAATATAGAAATGAAAAAAAATCATTATAACTTTATAAAAAGTTTGAGGATTGCACGATTTTATATGATACCTTAACGCTAGTGGGTAAGCCCTTCGGGCGAACCGGCTCGCCCTGGCTACACACCCAAATCCACTAATTAAATATCTATTGTAGAAATAAATATCTATTTAAAATTTAAAAAAATTATTTATCGAAAAAAATATAGAAATGAAAAAAAATCATTATAACTTTATAAAAAGTTTGAGGATTGCACAATTTTATATTATACCTCAACGCTAGTGGGTAAGCCCTTCGGGTGTACCGGCTCGCTCTGGCTACACACCCAAATCCACTAAACTTCATAAAAAAAGTTTGAGGATCGCAGGCTTTTTGTTAAAACGAAAAAAAATTATTTATCGAAAAAAAACGTAATTTGAAAATATTTATTATTATTTATTTAATCGAAATCTAAAAAGAAATCGATATTTGACTTCGTATTGCGAAAATATAGAAATAAAAAAAAATCATTAAAACTTTATAAAAAAGTTTGAGAACCGCACGCTTAATTATAGAAATAAAAAAAAATCATTCAAACTTCATAAAAAAAGTTTAAAAAAAATTGAAAAAAAATTAATAAAAAAAATCAACCCACAGTTTGACATTCGTATGATTCGGTAAATCGATAAATCGACGCGATAAATTAATGTGAAAAAATTATTGGTTAGGATTCTATGACTTATTTATATGTCGATAGATACGTTTTTCGCTCAACATATTTTTCCATACTAATTTATATTTGAACAAAATTAAATGGCGTCGGGCCTTATTTGGCAGATTTGGCCGAAAGACCGTTTTTGGCGTACAAAACGAATTTTTCGCGTATTTAATTTCATTGGATCTCAAATATTTCGATGAATATCGCATTCCCGTCCGAAATACGAAATAGATCGTCGCTTAGGGATCCATAGCAAGATATTCCGCCATTGAAATAACCCCCAATAGTGAAAAAATATCGGAAAAAATCAAAAGGGGCGCCTGCTAATTTCCGAAAAATTTTCAGTTAATTAATTTTTTGCGTAATTTAATTCGGCCTTTTTCGAGATTCTAAAGTACGCGCGTCGCTATAGGAATATTTTTTAAGGTATTTGAGAAACTTTCAACGTTCTAGGTGGTTTCGTCACAGTTTGTATAAAGGACAAACTTTAATTAAAAAAAAAGCGTCTCAGACAGGGGGACTTTCAGTTTTATAATAGTACTAGCGTATTCGGACTGGCTGCGCCAGTCCTCACGCTAGGACCTTGGCGCCCTGGCTACACTCCACACCCACTAATATTGAGTTGTAGAGATTAATATCGATTTAAAATTGGAAAAAAATGATTTATTGAAAAAAAAAACGTATTTTGAAAACATTTATTATTTTATTATCATTTATTGAAACGAAATCTAAAAAAAAAATTATAAAAATTTATAAAAAAGTTTGAGAACCGCACGCTTAAATATAGAAATGAAAAAAAATAATTATAACTTTATAAAAAGTTTGAGGATTGCACGATTTTATATTATACCTCAACGCTAGTGGGTAAGCCCTTCGGGCGTACCGGCTCGCCCTATTACACACCCAAATCCACTAAACTTCAAAAAAAAGTTTGAGGATCGCAGGCTTATTGTTAAAACGAAAAAAAAATTATTTATCGAAAAAAACGTATCTTGAAAATATTTATTATTTTAATATCATTTATTTAATCAAAATCTAAAAAGAAATCGATATTAGACTTCGTATTGCGAAAATATTGAAATAAAAAAAAAATTATTAAATCTTTATAAAAAAGTTTGAGAACCGCACGCTTAAATATAATAATAAAAAAAAAAAAAAATCAAAAAAGTTTAAAAAAACTTATAAAAAAAAAAAAGTTTGACATTGACATGACGCTTAAAAAATTCATTAAAACTTTATAAAAAAAAATGAAAAAAAAAAAAAAAAAAATCAACTACACAGTTTGACATTCGTATGATTCGGTAAATCGATAAATTAATGCAAAAAAATTATTGATAAAGATTCTATGACTTATTTATATGTACAATAGATACCATTTTGGCATATTGAAACACCTGAATGTCTTGTTTCAATGTGCCAAATGACAGCTATCGTTGGAAAAATTCAAGATGGCGTCCTCCAAAAAAAAATCGTAAATTTCGAGTTTTTACGCATTCAATTTCATATATTTCAATAAATACCGCACTCCCGTCCGAAATTTGAAATAGATCGTCACACGGGGATCCATAGCAAGATAAACCGCCCTAAAGCAACCCCCCGACTGTGAAAAAAAAAACCGTGAAAAAAAAAATCCAAAGGGCGCCTAAAAAATTTTCAATTAATTAATTTTTTTTGCGTAATTTTATTCGGCCTTTTCGAGATTTTTAAAGTACGCGCGTCGCTATAGGAATATTTTTTTTAAGGTATTTGAGAAACTTTCAACGTTCTAGGTCGTTTCGTCACAGTTTGTATTAAGGACAAACTTTAATTAAAAAAAAAAGCGTCTCAGACAGACAGGGGACTTTCAGTTTTATAATAGTACTAGCGTATTCGGACTGGCTGCGCCAGTCCTCACGCTAGGACCTTATGCCCCTGGCTACACTCCACACCCACTAATATTGAGTTGTAGAAATTAATATCGATTTAAAATTTGAAAAAAATGATTTATCGAAAAAAAACGTATTTTGAAAACATTTATCATTTTATTATCATTTATTGAAACGAAATCTAAAAAAAAATTATAAAAATTTATAAAAAGTTTGAGAACCGCACGCTTAAATATAGAAATGAAAAAAAATCATTATAACTTTATAAAAAGTTTGAGGATTGCACGATTTTATATTATACCTCAACGCTAGTGGGTAAGCCCTTCGGGCGTACCGGCTCGCCCTGGCTACACACCCAAATCCACTAAACTTCATAAAAAAAAGTTTGAGGATCGCAGGCTTTTGTTAAAACGAAAAAAAATTATTTATCGAAAAAAACGTAATTTGAAAATATTTATTATTTTAATATTATTTATTTAATCGAAATCTAAAAAAGAAATCGATATTTGACTTCGTATTGCGAAAATATTGAAATAAAAAAAAAATCATTAAAAAATTTATAAAAAAAGTTTGAGAACCGCACGAAATGAAAAAAAATTTATAATCTATAAAAGTTTACCTTTTATATTACTCAACGCTAGTGGGTAAGCCCTTCGGGCGTACCGGCTCGCCCTGGCTACACACCCAAATCCACTAAACTTCATAAAAAAAAAGTTTGAGGATCGCAGGCTTTTGTTAAAACGAAAAAAAAATTATTTATCGAAAAAAAACGTAATTTGAAAATATTTATTATTTTAATATTATTTATTTAATCGAAATCTAAAAGAAATCGATATTTGACTTCGTATTGCGAAAATATTGAAAAAAAAAAAAAATCATTAAAACTTTTAAAATTTTGAGAACCGCACGCTTAAATATGGTAATATTGAAAAAAAAAATCAATAAAACTTTATAAAAAAAAAAAGTTTGAAAAAAATTGAAAAAAATAAATAAAAAAATCAACTACACAGTTTGACATTCGTATGATTCGGTAAATCGATAAATCGACGCGATAAATTAATGTGAAAAAAATTATTGGTTAGGATTCTATGACTTATTTATATGTCGATAGATACGTTTTTTCGCTCAACATATTTTTTTCCATACTAATTTATATTTGAACAAAATTAAATGGCGTCGGGCCTTATTTGGCAGATTTGGCCGAAAGACCGTTTTTTGGCGTACAAAACGAATTTTTTCGCGTATTTCATTTCATTAGATCTCAAATATTTCGATGAATATCGCATTCCCGTCCGAAATACGAAATAGATCGTCTTTTAGGGATCCATAGCAAGATATTCCGCCATTGAAATAACCCCAATAGTGAAAAAAAATATCGGAAAAAAAATTCAAAGGGGCGCCTACTAATTTCCGAAAAATTTTCAATTAATTCATTTTTTGCGTAATTTAATTCGGCCTTTTTCGAGATTCTAAAGTACGCCAGTCACTAAAGGATTATTTTTTAAGGTATTTGAGAAGGTTTAAACGTTCTAGGTTGTTTCGTCACAGTTTGTATAAAGGACAAACTTTAATTAAAAAAAAAGCGTCTCAGACAGACAGACAGGGGGACTTTCAGTTTTATAATAGTATAGATAGATAGATGAACAGTTTTCAACATTAAAAAAAATATTTTTATATCTATTATAAGAAGGAATAACACTCAATTAAATTATAGAGATATCGATTAGAAAAGTTATCACTATATAGTCATTAAACACCCCTTTTTAAACGTAGAAACTCGACCCATATTTATACCATGTCACCAAAGAAATCAATCGATTAATGATTTAAAACCAAATGTCGAAAAAGTTTTTATTTTATTTCATAAAGTGATAATCACTATTTTATTTTACTTTACTCCCAATATTTCTAACTACTAATTTTAATTTAATTACATCCCTTATCTTCTGAAGTAATTAATTATTTTTCTACATCTATCGAAATGACATATTTTCATGCATTTTCATCGATTTCTTCTCACTCAACAATTCAATTGAACCCTTGTTGCTCATAAAAAAACACAATCGATTCAAAATCAAAAACACAACACGTTATAAATCATCATAAACATTTCCGATTATCCACGGCCGTTCTGCATATGTCGTGAAATGCATAAATCTTTTCGTCACTCGTCGCAATAATAGGTTCATTACCGACGCGAAACTAAATATCGGACACGATTGACGAACTTTACGCCATTTCGGTTCCGGTTTCGGTTTTTATTTATACATACACCAAGCCGAGAATATTTTCGGCCTCGTAATTTAGATATGCCGGTGGTCCCAGTATCAAATGATAACCGCCTCTCCATCAATACGTGTTCACGTCTACCGGCGGATACCTGGACACGTTATACCCACCTCTTTGAATGTTGGGATGTTCAATTGCGGTTTTGGGATTTGAATTTGGGTTGTTTTTGGGGTTTTGGGTGGATTTTTAAGAAGGAGGAGGGCGGAGTTGGGGTTGGAGAAGGTGCGTTTTGTTTTGATCGATAGATGTGGTTTGTGCGGTTTGGTTTGGTTTTTTAATAATATTTTGATATTTTTTTAATGGTTTTGAATTTGCTTTTTATTTATTTATAGAATTTATATTTGATTATGATTGTTTTGTTTTATTTTTTTAATAAAAAAACATTTTGATTCCAAATTTTGTTATTGAAATGAAACGATTTGGTGTTAAAATATTTTATTTATACAAAATGATGCATTGAAATATAATCATAAAATATTTATTTGAAATAATAAAGAATTTTCATAGTTTATAGATTGAAATCTAAATTACAAAATAGAGCAAATTAATAAATGTTACATTAGTAATTTTTATCATAATAAAAAAACATAATACTACTTACAATAAATAAAAAATTCAATAACTAAATATTCTATTTTAATTAAATATTTTCAGGACGTATCGTCCGAAATTTGTTACTGAAAACAGCGACATCTAAACTCAGCAAAATGGACAATTTATTCATGAAACATTCTGAAATTGGTCACAAATTTTTAATGTAAAAATATTAATAATAAATATGAATATTGAACAACCCATTTTCATAGTCCGTCATACACGAAAGAAACTGGTTTCGTTGTCGGAGGCATCACGCGGACAACGAGTAGGCTTTAACTTTACATCCGAGCTATGTCCATATATAAAAACACAAACACATCAACATGAAATATGCACAAACACATATATAAAAACACAAATAAAAGCAACGAATAACATTCACGGTATCTTTGCTACGTCGGACCTACACTCCCATATCGAAATCAATTAATAAATTTCAAAGATTTTCATATAAAAATATATTTTTTAAATAAAATAATGATTAGGTTCATTTCTTTGATAAAATTATTCGTTTAAAATTCCCTTTATAATATTGTAGAATGCATAAATACAAATGTACATTTGAGTTGCATTATTGCAACGATTTATATTAGAGTATGGAATTAATCAAAATGGCCTCTGCAATAAATTATTTATTATTC